>RCAB01000017.1:0-390004 GCA_003640385.1 Setaria digitata
AAAAAAAAAAAAAAGAAAAAAAAATTGAAATGATACAAAGGGAAGACGGTAATTGAAAAGACCTCCAGAAAACCCGAATAAATTTGAAAAAATGCCACAGCAAATTAATTTAACAGAAATCTGGAATATAGAACAAGGAGGAACCGTAAAGAAAATAATCAAAGCTGATCCAAGGAGTAAATAGTATGAACAAAGTTAGAGTTATGGAGAAAGTCTTGAAGGCAAGCCAGTATATTTTCATTAAATTACAGCTTCTCAGCACCCCGAAATCCACCACCACCTTTTCGCCGTCGTACTTTGTCATCATTCTGAAAAAGTAGATAGAAAAACTGATATAATTCAGAAATTCAAGTGATAAACTGGGACTGTACTTTAAACCTACAAAAATCTAAAATCGCCAACATAAAAATAAAAAATTTTCCTTCTTTCATCCCACCGTCATTTTCTGCAGCCCAATGTTATGAAGAATAAAAAAAAAAAAAAATGCTAGTGTATAAAATAGCTTTTAACTCCAGCAGTTTTACAAAAATTAAAAAAAAAATAACTCCAATGGACTTGCGCGAGTCATCAAACTAAGTAGAGTGGCAGTCTGACGAACCACAGTGCATGCATTTCTTGAGAGTCAATAAATTTCAGAATCCCGACCCGGCGATGGTTTTGTGAAAACACAAGAGAAAATAAACACTAATCACCTGCTCCAAATAGTAAATCGTTCTTTGAAATGCTGGTTCGAAAGACTGAAATGATTCCAATTTATGGAAAAATGTAAAATTTAAGCAATGGTTCATAAAAAAGCAGAGTTTTCGAAATAAGTTGTGAATAGACGGAGTTGTTCCACTGTAGTTTTACTAAACTCACGAAATCACAAATGAAAACTTTTCTAACAACATGATTTCCGATTTCTTATGCTCGAAATGTGTGAAGTCGCTGGAGCCAAAAAAAAGCATAGAAATACTGACGCTGTCACCATCAAAAGTTCTTTTCTCAGATGTTTCAATACTTGAAGCGTTTTCAATTTCGTTCGATTTTTGGCAGCTAACTTCAGAAGATGGACAAGCAACATGAGATTGTGGCTTTGTCCGCCCCGCAGAAAGAAACTTTATCTCTTCCTGCAAGACAACATAGTCGTCATGTTGTAAAATGTCAAGATTAAGCTTGCCGAAGAACGATCAAATAAAAATCATCTTCAAAGCACTAATTTCTTCCTATGTCAATTTATCTTGTCTCTTCATAACGCTCTATCGCGCAGTACTTTTTTGAATTTCATTTTCTTTTTTTAATCCAAAGAGAAATTTGTTAGTGTGATAAAAAAAAACACTATAAATTCATCACTAAGAAATAATAACAAACTAGTAAAATCCCACACCTTTTGCATTCGATAATAATCCTTGGAGTCTCTAAGATTTGAAATAACAGCTGTCGAACTGCAATTTGTAATTTTAACCACAGTAAATAGGCAAATAGTTTTTAAATACGAATTTAACATCAAACTGCTCATGGCTAAAAGTTTCACATGTTTTTTTCTTTTATTTCTTTTAATTTCATTTCTTAATTCAATTTTTTTAAATTTAATCACGTCTCTTAATTTCCGTATTTGCCACTTATGGAATAAAACGTAAAGAATTTACAGCAACAGATAATGAATAACTAATAAGTTCACCTTGTTTCTCCTTCGCTATGCATCTCCATTTTCACATTCGCTTTTTCCATCACTAACTTTTCCGCGTGGTCCTTTTTTTTGGTTGATTCTTCAGCTTTCCGCAACAGAGTTTTTAGATTGACAATTTCTAATCTCAAGTTTTCATTTTCAGATTCTATTTTGACAAGTTTTTTGTTAGAGATCATTAGAGCATCCAACAGTTTCTCTTCGCCATCTTTCAACAATTCATTCTGTTCCGCCATCTTACTCAAACCGAGTTTCAGTCTCGCTATTTCACTCTGCGGATCAATCAGCTGCTGACAGAGATCCTGGCCAACTTCTTCTGTATCCCCTTGTACGCCTAATTCGGGACTTACTTTTCGTAGCTCATTCATCTGTGTGTCGTAATTATCTAACTGTCGTCGGATAAAGGAATTCTCTTCTTGTGTGTGCATTAATTCTGTTTTTAAATTTCCCAATATATTTTCACGATTTGCTAATTGATGCTCTAAATAAACCACTTCAGCCTTTAACTTTGTTTTTTCCTCCTCCATAAAAGATTCCTTTTTTGTTAACTGTGCAACTAAAGTTTCATTTTCCTGCTTAAGTAATGCAACTTCTCCCTGCATCTTTTTCATCACTTCAGTTTTTAACTTTTCGGGTAACCCATTTTCCGTATTCAACGGATATTCATATTTTTTTTTCTGATCTGTGACTTCTTGTTCCGTATGCACTTCCAATGTCACACAGTAGTCTTCTGTCAGCTCTTCGATCACCGGTTGTTGCAATTTCCACTGATGATCAGCAGATCTGTTTTCTTTTTCAAGCTTTTTCGTCTTAATTTCCTTCTGTTGTTCTTCCAGTTCCTGTGACATTACATCTCTCCTGATTACATCAGATTCTTTTTCAGGTGCTGCTAGAATGCCTTCATTTTTGTTCCAAAGTTCCACTTCTTCCGAAGAATTCTGGATTGATCCGGGAACTGAAAAGTAAATTTCATTTTGAGGAATATTCTGCATCCGTTCTCCAGGCGAAACCTGAAGATGTTTCGACATATCAAAAACCCAATCACCTTCTGATCGCTCTGTTTCATATTCAGCATTTCCTACTCTTTCCTTTTTGTTTTGTTTCTCCAGTTCTTCAGTCAGTCCTGCTTGAAACATTTCGCTATCTACTTGTTCATTTTCACTCAGCTCCTTAGCACACTGTAATTCTATCTTTACTCGATCCAGCTCCTGCTTAAGATCCTCCACCAAACCCACTAGTTGTTCATTTTGGCTTTTCAGGAATAAAAATTCTTCCCTAGTAGCTTGATTTACTTCCAACTTTCTAACTTTACGTAAGTCGTCTGATTCCCGCTGGTATTCGCCATCCTCAAACTGCTTTTTTTCCAGCTCAGTTTCCAGCTGTTCGACTTTATTCCCAAGTTCAACACAACACTCTGAAACTTTCAAACGTTGTTCTAACTTTTCAATATTATTTTTCATTTCTTCATTCTTTTCTTCAAGCTTCCTGGTGTGTTCATGTGCTGCATTTAATTTCTTTTGCAAGCTTTCTACATTTTGTTCTTGAGATATCAGTTCTTCGTTTAATCTGACAGCTGGGATCTCATTTGCATCTGCAGATCTACTAACTTGCTGACTGAGTGATAGCTGTTGATAAGCGTCTTGTGGGTTGTGACTGCTAGCTAACTTTTCATCTGAATCTTCCATTCCCCATTCCCATTCCCCTTCCTCCGACTCCATTTTTTCCTCTACGAACGACTGATTTGAGAACTGCTTTGGAATATTCTCCGTATGCTGGCTAACGGCTGGGAAACGACTGCTGCTGGAAGATGCGACGTACCTCCCGACCTGCTCCTTCAACTCGTCTACCTCACTCTGCAGTCTTAGGTTTGTTTGGGCCAGTTCTGTGTTGCATCGAAAGAGAGCATCATTGTCGGCTATTTTGGTCGTCAGACGGGCCGCTAAAATGGCTAACTGTAGTTGCGATGTTGCACCTGGCTGCTTGGTTTGCTTTAGCTCACGACAAATCGTACATGGTGTGGAGCAGTTCCATGGATCACCATCATCGGTGCCACATTTTGCTGCTGCAATATCAATTAGGACCTTTTCTTGGAGACGGGATAAGGTGCGATGCTAACATGCTGAAGTTCTCCGCGCATTTATATTGAAGATGTAAACCTACCAAAAAGCAAGCTAGCTAATCACTCACTAAACTGTGAACAGAAAATCCCAACAAACCTATCTAGCGGTGCTTATATTTAATTAGATTTGTATTTGGAACAGTACTTGATATTGCTATTACGCTATTACAAGTTATCACTAATAATTCCATTCGTCTAAAAATTGATAATGGACTGGAAAGCTGTAGTAAAAAAGTTGTTAGTTTAAACAAGTGCCGAAGTTAGAAATTGAAGACATGATCATGATGCTTAGTAAGCGGCCATTTTGATTTGCAGACGAAAGAAAGGGCATGTTGAAATCCAATAAATTCACTAGAAAAACTCATAAAAAAAAAGGGTAACCTGCTGAACTACTTTGATCTGCTGCTGAGCCAATCTGAAAGATAATGCGATGCAGCTGGAAACTAACATTTTCATAGCTCAATTAGTGTAACTAGCTCGGATTTACTAATTTTATGGAAGTTTAGAGAAGAGTTCAGCAAAAATCAGATAAAATTCTTCGAAAAGTAAATATGGGAAACGTTACCGAGTCAAGTTTAGCTTGCAGTTGCTGACACCTAGTAATATGTTCAGTTAATGAAAGCTGCGTTATTTGAAGCAGATCTTCCAATTCCTTAATTCTTAACTTTAATTCCTCTTCTTCAGAAACACCCTGAAACAATGGGTATCTTGAACTTTATCCTACCGGAAATAAAGTTTTCTGTTTAGAGGAAAGATCGAATCTTATATATCTCCATAGATTACTTCTCGCAGGCAAATATATTCTATACATTACTTCTCCCAGTGATAAGCGTTTTAGAACTAAGGCTTATCTAAATTAAAACTTTTGAGATTAAATGGAAAAAAGAATCTAGAAAAATACCTGTTGTATTTTCATTTTTAGAGTTGCTTTATCTTTCCCTTCGTCACTTAATTTATTTTTCAGAGCAGCGTTTTCATATTCTCTCTCTAAAAATTTTTGATTGACAGCGTTAACAATTGCTGACAGCGATGAATCTTGAGAAAAAAAGTTCCCCTGAAAAACAAATATTGTTTGAGATGTAGGCAGGTGAATAACATTTCCCTATCATAAAGAACTGTTGAAAGATGAAAAAGAACAGATCTATAATTGAGCATTTATTTAATGCAGTGATTTACAGGAACTTGAATTAAATAAAATCCTTACTTCTTAGTTTCGAACAGCTTAACCTATTCATATCAATAATGAAAAAGAACGAGTAAAACAAAAAAGAATCGAAAACAATAAGAAAAGCAATTTCATATTCAGCTACTTACTATCAGCACTCCATTTATAAGCTGTTGAATTGCCGTGGTGATCTCCATATCCTTCAACTTTTTCTCTTTAAGCCAATGGACAACAGCTCTCTCAATACTTGAACAAATTCCTTCCAAAGCTTCCTTCAGTTGAAATTGAAATATCCGCATGGTTTCCATAATCAGATCCTTCGAAAAATACATCATGAATTTTGAAAAATTATGAAAAACTCGAAAAACCGAGAAATCAAACACAGCCGATTACGAAAAATGACAAACTCAAAGAAAATAGAACAGTGAAATAAACTTTATACCGCATAACATATTTTGAAATAAAATGTCACTTAGTATTCTTAAAACCAGTATACCTTCAACAATTTCAAATTCATTTCTCGCAAATCTCTGATAATCTTTAAGGCTGCGCAAAGATGTTCTCGCAGTAAATTCCGAACATGCTGCAGTTCTACCGCTCGCACATCCAACTCCTCTTTTTGCTGCTTAAGTTCACCTTTTAAATGGTCTATCTTTTCAGCGATTTCCTTAAATGCTTCATTTCAACAAAGAAAAGATCACTGTTAAAAAAAAAAAAAGAAAGAAAAAACATAAAATAAAATCACCCATGCTTCTATTTTCAACGATATTTCCATCTTTGCTTTCAATTATTATTTTATCCAAACCCATTAAGAGCAAGTGAAAACCCTGACAATAGGTTATCATGAAAAAAAAAATTTTAGAATACATCTCTGAATTCACTTCAGTAGTTTTGAATGCGCTGCTATCCATTGTTGTCTGTGTGTTGCTATCCACTTTGAATGCATTAACGCGGGCATACAAAACATTATAAGCTTGTTGCAACTGCTGATAGTATTCCGACAGCTGATCGTAAGCATTTTCAAGTTCAACACGGCTACTTTCCATCTGTGCACTCTTTTCTTGCCATTCAACTAGACGACGATTGCTTTCATTTTCAGCCAAAGCTGCCTAAAATTATAATAGCTTTAAAACTCAGAAAAGTGGCAACTCAAGCCACAATTCTTTACCTGCCGTTGGCTCCTCTCGGCCATATCTTTTTGCTCCTCTAAGTCACGTTCCCGTTCACGAGCACGTTCAATTTCTTCTTCGTGACGTTGTGACAGCTCACATAGTTTGTCCGAAAGGTCTTCTCGATCAGTCAATGACTTGAAATTATTACTGTTGAATATGAATGAAAATTTCGTGTTGAATATGAGTTTTCTTGAAAATAGGAGCTAATATTAATTAATGCTGGGCTCTAAATTCAACTTTTTTAAATATTTTGAATTTTAATCAATCTAATAATAAAATTTTTAACCTATCACTATGCACTAATCCATAACAAAATAATTTTTCCACGGCAAAAAATTTACCACTTTAAGTTGCTCGTTCAAAGTCCAGATTTCACCCTTGAGGACCTCAACAGCAGTTTCCAACTCCGCATTCAGAATCATTAACTGTTTCATATCGTCTGCTAAATTATCTTGCAACTGACTTGATTTATTTGTACATTGGGGCGATTGGCAGTTTTCTGACTCATCAATATAACCACCATATACGGTTCTATGCAATGACTAAAAAAGGCAGAAATCTAATATCAAAAATAGCGAGAGGATGCTTAAAATTTCATTTTCATGGCATTTTTTATTCGCTTTTAACCACCAATCTTAACTTTAACTTACACTGCTATTTTTACCATTTAAATTTCGTATAATCAGTAAACTATTGAGAAGAGTATTAAAAAAAAGAGTAAGCGAATTCATAGCTGTTTGTTAAATTAGCTTAGTAAATCTACAATCGCGAAGTAAATTTTCTTAGAGATAAATTTTAAAGATTTTATTGAAAGCTCAGTATTTCTAAATAAATACAGATGAATAGACAATTAAGTCCTATGTCTAAGAAAAAAGTGAAACGATAGAAAAGACGAGCCTCCGAAGACTGCTCTTGCCTTGTTTCTTCAACCTCAGAAAAGTGAAAATCAGTCATTGTTTCTGCCTCGCAACACTGAACAACTACAGTTGGACCGTTTCTTTTATCTATAAAAAAAAAAAAAAAAAAAAAAAAAAAAAAAAAAAAAAAAAAAGCAATATTTAATTAAAACAACTGAAATCCATATTTCTACTCCATATAATTAATCTACATTTCTACCGACATAATTATTCCACATTTCTATCGATTGCTCTATTTTATTTCAAGTTCTCGTTATAAAAACATCAGCTTTAGCATTTCACCTCCTCCTGAAGTGAAGCTCGATATCGAAATAAACTCGCATTTTTGGAATTATTTAAAAAATGTTTCTTGTGCTATAATAATAATCTTAACCAAATGGAAAATTCATACCTTCCTCCATAACTGTAGATGCATCTTGCATCATACGTTTAGGCTCAATGTCCGTGTTGAAGGTTTGTGATGATGCTGATATTGTTGAGAAGTGTTTCGCATTTTTTTCACTTTGTAACACAGTTTGGGTTAAGTAAGTATGCTGTGACTGCAGCATTTCGATGATATCATCCTTCTCTTGGCTTCGACGTTCCAATTCGTCACTTAACAAATCCAGCGCTGCGGCCGATTCTGCACATCTGTAAAGTTTTATTAAATAGGCAATAACAGGAACCAATTCAAAAAAAAATTATTTCTAAATAATTAAAAAGAAAAAACTCATTGCTTGCAAAGGAAATCGTACTTTATACATTAATGACACAAAAATATCTACTACTTCTACTTATACGAGGAAGACTGATTACTTATAAAAATAAGTTGTACTGAGAATTTTCATAGAATTCTTGGAAAACGAACAGTGAGAAATAAAATTAACATAATTCATATGTTGTGTCGGAACATTCAGTTAGACTGTTAAAGATGAAATAGACTAACTTTTCAACCTGTTAAAGCTATAAAGGAAAAGAAGACAGTGCCAATAGCTTTTAACTAAATTATTATTACTATTCATAGTAATCAACAGAAACACCGTAAAAAATCTCGACAAGTTGTTGTACTGAAAGCTATTACTGAGAAATTTAACTGACTCAAAAGAGAACACTGCACAGAAAGGAAGAAGTAATCCACCTAAAGAATACTTATAAAAAAGCAAACTTCATTTTCAATCCTTCATTATCCAGCAGGATTTTTTGCAGCTCGATGTCTTTTTGTTGTAAAGCTACAGTTAGTCGCTCCACTTGTATCTTCATCTCTACATTCAAACTTTCATCGGCTTCGTTATCTGCCAATTCGGTACTTACTGACATATCTTTCGATACATCGTTTACAATTTCCATTTGTCGTTGTGGCTGTCCCGACTGTGCATAATGATGAACACCTGGACATGAAGATATCGTTTCTAGTTTTTGTTTTAGAGAGAACTGCAGCTGTGACTGGAGTTGATCATATTCCATTTGCAACTGTCGTTTATGCATTTGTGCTTCTTGTAGTTCATTATTGCTTTTCTCCAGAAGACTCAAAATTTCGGATTTTTCCTGCTCTGTAGCCCGAATCTGTCTTTGCAGTTGCTCAATGTGACCACTTTTGTCCTGAAGATTGACTGACCACACCATTTTTCTTCAATTGAAATATGTTGTAAATGAAAAAGTAACGTCAATGGAAAGTCTGATAAGTTGCTTAGACCACACAGTTTCTAAACTATCTATCTAATTTGTCATTGTTGCTGTTCTGACTGCGACAATAATCACAAAAAAAAGAAAGAGAGAGAAAAAGAAGCATTAAAAGAAAAAACCTTTTCTTTGTCTCCTTCACACATTGAATACAATTCAGTTTTTTCAGAAGACAGGATCTCAAGTTTGGCTTCTATTGATTGGATCAAAACATCTTTTGCATTATTCAAATTACAGAGAAGTGTCATTTCCTGGTCCATAAAATCTCGTTGCTTTTGTAAACCAATCACTTGCATTTCATATCGACTCCTGTGCTGCTTTTCATTGTTTGATTTCATTACAGGAGATGCTGTCAGAGCTTCTTTATCGACTTGCAACTGTCGAATAGCTAATTTAAGTGCTCGTCTCTCTGCCTAAAGCCATGTATTATGTTGCAAACCAGAACTGGAATTAATAAAATCCATTTCTATAATTACTATAAAAGTGCTCCTTCCATATTGATGGATCATGTCATCCTAAACTACTAATTACTCTAATTACGTCATCTGTCTTTTGCATTCTACAGGAACATTCATTTGGTTCTTTCTGCTAAATTCTAAGCTGTTTGTATGTATATTCCGGTACATGAATTTAAATTATGCTATTCTTTATCAAATGATAATTCACATCGCCGACCCTATAACGTTCAATCTTTTTGGCCTGTTCATTGACAGTATTTTTCAAGCCGTTGACTGTCTCCATCATTTGCCTTAATTGATTAGTAGTACTTTGTTCTCCACTACCACCTGATTCTACACTTGAGGTTTTCCGCGATATATCTGCTTCCCGTCCTAGTAAGATTGTTCGCACTTCAGTCCACTTTGATTCCATTGCTTCTTTCTCACTATTCAGCTGAAAGCGTAACAAAATAACAGTGAAACTGTTAAAGACAATTTTTCAATATCATGAGTATCGTTTTATATACCAACATTAAATAATATTCCTTCCCAGTAAAATTCCTGAAAATAGATTTACCAAAAAAGGAATAAATTAAAAGCAAATCTCTTCCTACCAATGCCGTTTATTTGAGAAATATGCACAAAAAGCAGTTAGGATTTGGGGCTAGGTTGAAAATTAAATGAAGGAAATTACCTGCTTTTCTAGCATCCGTATTTCTATATGCACGGCTTCCATTTCAGCAACAGCAAATCTCCACTGCTTCATTACTTCACTTCGTTTACTATTTTCAATTGCTTCAGCTTTCAACTGCTCATCTTTCAAAGCTAATTCTCCTTTCATTTCATGCAGTTGTTTTTCCATGTCACTGAACTAAAAAATAGAAGCACTGACTGCATAAGCTTATTGACAAACATTACGAACACATACAGTAGTGGATAACTATAAGATTTACTTTATTTCGCATAAATATGTACGAAGTTAACTGCAAGTCAATGTTAAACAAAAAATTTCCTTGCAGTTCTTTTATAATACTAATAGCTCGAATTTCGAAAAGTGCAGAATGCAAAATGCTTAACTACCAAAACCGCATCTTTACCTTAGCTAGAAATCCAATTTCTATGGCTTTAAGACGCTCCTCTTGTTGTAGACTGTTTTGACGAGCTTCTTCAGCTCGTTCTTCAGCTTGTCTTGCACGAATTTCAGCATCACCTAATTTTCCTTTTGCATCTTTCAATTTATGCTCCAATTCAAAATTAACGCAGCCCATCTGGACAATTTTTTCTTGCACTATAGAGTACTCTTCACGAACAGTGGCTAATTCAGCCCGCATATCATTCAATGACTTGTTATTATCGTAATAATTTTCATTAAAAGCAATATTAGCACACTGCTGTCCTGAAACATTTTCATATTTTTCATGATAATCAGGGGGGAGAAGATACTCAAAACTAGAATAGAGTTTATTCATAACAATATTTCCAACAAAGATAACAGATAGCTCTATTTATGAATGGCGCACCAAATAGTCTATTTAGAATCCACAATCAAATATAGAAAATAAATTACTGAAGTAACATACTGCCATATTCATATTCATTTTCGATATTTCTTGGCTTTGAGCATTGCAAAGCTACTGCAGAAGTCTGCCTTTCATTCTCTCCTCTCTATAAAATTGTTAGTAACAACTTTTGGAACCTAAACAACACAATAAATAAATAAACAATGTAAGCCAAAGATTTTAAGCAGTCAAACTTTTAAGTTAAGATTACGATTAGCAATTCGCCTCATCACCAAATTACAAATCAAGCATTCAGAAAATACCAGTTGCATCATCATTTGGGTAGACAGTGGTTTGAAAGCGCTTCCTGAACTTGATACCGTATCAGGAGTGATAGTGGCAGCAGCAGGAGCGATAACAGACAAAGCCGAAGCATTTTTGCCTAACTGAATGAGTCGCGACTCAAGTTCACCATTTCGACTTATCAGGACGGTCTTCTCTGCTTCCAGTGAACTGATTTTTAAATTTAACGCTTTTATGTGCAGTTTTTCATCTGTAATTGGAGATTCTGGAGCAAGTTAAAATCAGTAGTGAAACGGTTCTAAATACTTATTTAATCATAATTTCGTAGTACACTATACAACGCGGTACCCTTATCGATTACAAAAATTCTTTGGAGAAAGGTATCTAAAAAAAACTTCATCTTCGAATCCATATATTTTAAATCGATCACTTGTTTCAAAAAGGAAGAATCAAAATTAGATAAGTGGGAGCTTTTGAGTGAAAATAAGCCCTTCCCAATCTTACAGTAAAACATACTTGCATCAACTGGATCTCTATGAACTGAGAACTAATTCAATCTCCTTTCAAAACAGTCTGTTTAAATGAACGACACCTTTCCATTTCATTGAATTTCTCCTCTCAGTTTCACAACAGATTTCCACTGTTTCCGGACATTACCGGAGATACAACTTCTCTTACCAATACCGGTTGGTGTAAGAGTGCAATGCCACATTTTCGGATAACGTCATAATTCATTCATAGCTTCAGGTAGACTTCACTTCCTACACCAGTTCTCACCATCAGATGAATGTTTTTGGGGCGAAATGATGTTTCCTTGCGGACAATCTCTACGTTTACTGCAACAAGACAGCAGCAGCAGCCAAGAGAACGTCTCGTTCTGTTCACTCCCTTTCATTTCTCATTTCCCATCGACAATCCAACCACTAAACGTCATCGTTCTTTTACAGAATTTCCTCTTTCTCTTGCAATTCACACTTGCAACACTTACACTTCCAGAAGTAACTCGGTACATTGTTCTTTAGATAACAGAATGCCAACTCGGTCAATACTGCTATCTAAGGGCCAGATGAGCAGCAAGCCAACAGCATTGGCTGTTAGCCCACTCTTCTGCTGCTCCAAATTCAGTCCTCATATTAAAAACTGTCTTCCTTATGTCACCTTTCACAGACATTCCGATCCGGTTGAACAGTAAAGCACCTCCAACGCTTTCACTCCTCTCCTATCGAGTGGAAGTTTCAAAAAAAAGTTTTCTTCCTTCCACACTCCGTGAAAAGTGTTGTAAAAATAGAAGCTACCACTTCGCTCTGCACCGTATTTTGTTTCCAACTCTAGGTATTTATTAGGATGACAGAATTACTTCGTTCAATTCCAAATCCAATATTTTGCCATTAGAAAAGCTACTTTGCAATCTCTTTCCCAATATGTGATTTCCGTTAGGGCGAAGAATTTGGTCTTTGTATCGAGTTCCCATAATTGAGGCGTGTATTTTAAAATAATAGAAGGTCATCTCTATTTTGAAATTCATAATGTCATCAATTCCAGTCAGCTTAGCCAATTCAGAGTCTTTAATGAGCTTCAGATTCCATCTACAAATCCTTGCTCACGACAGTTTCAAGGATTTGTGAAAATTTTCGTTCCATTCTAAAACTTGTACTTTCTTTGCTCGCATTCCTTTACTGCCACCTCACATTGCATTATTTCCCTATCCTGGTTCACATCGATAATACGACTCAGTCATCGCAACATTCTTTCCGATTAGAAGCAGAATTCCCAATTGAAACAATTTTTATTCTATGCACAGTGCACGGTACTCTATCACTTCTGACTGTTCAATTCAAAATTAGTCATCACCGATCACCAGCACAGAAACTCAGATTGATATCTCCATCCTCCTACTCAAGTGTACAAGTGACAAGTTTTAGCACTGACCACCTTTCCTTCAACTCTGATCAGAAATGAGAAAAAAAAGCAATTTCCTGACGAGTTCTAAATCTTATTTCCACTCATTTTCTCTTGGGACATTAACCTGATCTGTAGCATTCCTTTCGTGAGTCATGTTAGACAATAATTTAAGTGAAAATATTTGTTCCGAACTTTTAGACCGCTCAAGTAAGAGAACTACGTGCTACCGAATCTACATTGCTTTGCATATTAATACGATAATTGCAGGTGTAATTATGTGCTTCCGACTGCAAATGTGATAATGATAACAAAACTGTTTGGTCAGGCACGACCGTGACGACACGCTGCAACGCAAGCAGTAAGCTACAGGGCACCATTTCAATAGCCATTAATTTATTGACACTATTTTTAACCCATCAGTCAGTGACAGTTATTTAGTAGCTATTAAGCGGTCAACCGTTTTCGAAAAGTACAAGGATTTGAAGGAATCCAGTTAGCTCAAACTCCGTGGCAGTATTGTGGATTTGGTACTTGTGTCGAGTGACAATAGGACTCATCTCTTGCTCCTCGCATTAATATTAAAACTGTTGCTCTGTTATCTTAAATTTCCAAAATTTTTGATGCAAAAAAAAAACAACTGCCTGAAATTTTTAACGGCAGCAATTACGACCGTAAAATTTTATGCTGATGGCAGTTTGTCCAGTGTGTAAAGTTGACAGCGTGAAAAAACGGCTCACATGGCGTGGTTTATTACATGGGATATTTTGTTTTCCATGTGGTATCTACTGCTGCATGAATAGTCGTGTATGGTTTTGTCCATTGTGCACCAACGAGGTAAGGACGTTTTTTTTTTCTCCGTCTTAATCTGAGTTACTAATATATGTCATTTCTAGGATACATCTGATCATCATTACTACACTTCGATACTTTTAAATTGCTAGAAGGGCAGCTAAAGTTTAGGAATGTACAAGAATAACTATTAAGTTGAATAAAAAAGATTTCACTAGAAATATTTTGTAAAAAAAAAAGATCTGCAGGTTTCATTCCAGATCAACTATTCAAATGGAAGAGAACCATCGTTTAATCGAGATTATCGCTGCTATAGATCATTCAGGAAAGTCAACGATACTGATAACAGAGAAGATCGAGAACAGAATATTTCTAGCACTCAACCTTCTACTAGTTATAGGTGCGCAAGCGCTGGTGGTAAAAATTCTATAATTCTCCAATATCCAATTAATTCTCCAATGGCAGTTTAACGTTATACTTTCTGTTCAATTATTTCTTACGTCAAACTTCTCACTCAAAACGTAAGCAGTTTGGAAGCTTTATGTCAAGATCTACTGCTGAAAGATTTGCTTTTTGCTTGTTTCGTTCCGACTATCTTAAAAATAACAACTTCTTAAACTTCTATGCGAGAATTCATACCTTTGATTAATTTCCAAGGGAAAAACCAAAAAATAACACCTTTAGTTACGCTAAAAAATTTATGAAAAAGGTTCTAAAGTGAAGTATACTACTAAAAAGTGAAGTACACTACTTTGAAATTGTGGTTGACCTGACATCTTTTAACATTTAAAAAATTCTTTGCTGCTTTATTTCCGTTGCTATTTGAACTCGAACTTAATTATCAATTATTTTTATAATATTTCATACAATATCCCTTACCATTATTTACCTTTATTTTAATGCAACCTAAATTTTCTCATTTTGAGAAAATGGGATATTAAAGGCTGCAAAGATAAAGATAAAATTATCATTGATGATGTAATGAATTATTAAGATAACTCCTTTGCCCGCAACAAATGATTCAAAATTTATAAACTGATATGAATTATTTCGTCTTTATTTCGTCTCTGCTCATTGTGCGTAAATATGCCATTTCTTCATTTTAAATAATCGGACAAGTACTTGAGAAAATAAAGTAAAAATCCTTATTATCTGCGTTTCAACTTAACTTTGATATTTTTCATTTAGGAATGGAAACCGATCGATAAGCAAACTTTAATGTATTTCCAAAGTATTCGTATTATTTAAAATTTTTTGCTAAAAAAGGATGGTGATTGATGGCAGTGCACTTAATAAAAAGAGGGCTAAAGCAATTCTACTCATTCGAAGACTGTTTAGATTGATAATTATATTTGAAAATCGAATTCTTAGTGAATAATATCAGTCCTTAGACATTATAAGTATTCTATGGATATGTATGCATAAGTATTTGTTTAGCTGCCAGTATAAAACTAAACATTCTTGAAATCTAACTGTATTCTTGAATTCTCATTGTAGTAAACACTCTAAATAATTCCTTTTTTTTCACTGAATGTTTTGGAATGAATAACTAGTGGAAATCTGTATGGAAAAACTTGAAAAAAAAAAAAACACCCTTAAAAAGTTAGTAGTTCTTGTCAACTTTTTGGTGTCCTCATTTGAATTCCAGAATACGATAGCATAAAAATTTAACTTACCATTACTCCTTCGATTCATCTGCTCTCTTTCTTGCTCCAATGCCTTTAATTTTGCTCCATAAGCTTTCGATCTTATCAATGCTCTTCGTTCTACTTTTGAAGCACCCAGTGAATCTCTTAGTAAGCCGATATGTTCTTCATATATCATTGTATCTGTCTCCAGCAATTCTATATATTGATCCTGAGCTTCTAGAGCTTCTGTGAAAAGTTAAATCTTGAATTTTTTAAAATTAGGGAAAAAGTAAAATTTATTTTATATTGCTCTGACTCTGTATAATTAAACACAGTCAAGCCACCAATAAACAATAATGGGAATCACATACCTTTCAGCCGTTGAACATCATCAAGAATGGATACTTTTTGTTCCAGTAAAATATTCGCTGTTTGTTGTGCTTCTTCCAAATCATCCGCCAACCGAACAACTAAGCCTCTATCATCATCCAGCTTTGAATGAAGTTTCTTACATTCCTCTTGCCTTGCATCTAGTGCTTCCCACGCATCATGCAGTTTTTCCCTAAATTTCCTCTACATATGAAGGAGAAAGATAAAAGGAATTGTTGGAAGTATGAACATTTCCACAGAAAGTAATTCACTAAATGGATAACTCGTGTCACTGTAAAATTGAGGAAGATTTTACTACAACATAATGCATAAATTCTGAGGAAAAAGAGTTCTTTATAGAAGCACGGACTACATTAATATTTGTGAAAAATACTTATAAGAATTAAGGAGTTTTAGGAGGCGAGCATTTTCCTCCAGTGTCCATTCACGATCTGCTCTAAGCGTTTCAATGCTCGCATTCAAATGTTCAATCTAAAAGACAGAGCCTATTAATTCCGCATAAGTTTTTCAGAAGTATGCTTTTCTTCCAAGCTTCCTTCAATCTGGAGGTTTTGAATTTCTGTTCTCCAAATGTATGTTTTATCAAAAGCCCCAGAAGTCTTAAAACTCGTAATAAGCAACCTTATCGCCATGTTCCACATTCATTGTTGCAACTTTATCTTCCAAATCCCGAATCTTGCCCTGCATAGAAGCACGAGCCTTCAGCACTTCATTTCGCCCATCTCGACGTGCTTCATCTAGCTTTGTTTGAAGCTGAAAATTGAGTCGTTACGAAACAGAGCCTGAATAATGATAACTTTCAAACTGCGCGTTAAGTGGTGAAAAATGCAAACTGGAAAGTTCAATAAACCGAGTACAAAACCGTGATGAAATAAGAATTACGCCTCTCGACATATTACAAAGTTTACACCCCGAAAAAACCAAGCAGCTTCATTTCTTAGTTCTTCTCACTGCTAGCTAGCCATAATCGCTAAGGATGGGAAGGGGTGCGGAAATCACGGATGTTTCAGGGAGATTAAGAACTAGCTACTGGAGAGAGAACTTAAAGAGCAAGGCTGAAAGCTGACAATGGAAAATGAAGCCCAAGTGATGGCAGAACTGTCAGGAGGTAGAACAGTAGGTACCACTCTATAAAATGGGTGATTAAGGTATGACGCAGTGCAACAAGTCGTCCTGAACATGCCACAATGAAAGTAATCTGGGCATCAGCCGCCCACTCGAAAAGTTGCAAATAACCTGACAAAAGCGACTCTCTACATCATTAGCACATTTCTCCATTTCCTGGATCGTTTCCCTCAGCTGATCATTTTCGGTTGTTAAGTCAATGATTGTCTGGGTAATGTTATCCTCTCCTTCTTGGCCACTACCTGAATTGAGTCATTCAGTCCTGCAAGTCATACTTTCAGAATTTGCAGTTTGACTATGGAACTCCAATTTTAAACATTTTCAATTTAAGTGAAATCTTACCGTTTTCAAATTCTTTACGAGGCGGCAAATCAAAAGTCACTTTCTTCCTGTGTTTTTTTCTATGCAAACAAGATGCGCTGCCTCCGTCGTCAACATCAAGGTCGTCCTGGTTAGCAGTATCCTGAGTTACTGAACTGCATTCCTCACTTGGATCAACTGGCGGAGGGGAACCTGAGCTACCTAGATAAGCATTCTTCAACTGCCTTGTATTATATAAACATGTAATTACAAGTATAAAATCCACGTTCTCCACAAACGTCTCTGGACATCTGCAGAATATACCCAGTTCAAATTATCAACTAACCCGGTTTGACACGCACAACAGCATGTCCGGGAGAGAACGAATCACGTTGATGTCGTCGCTCCTTCGACGATAATGAAGGAGTAAATGGGGATTCAAAAATATACGCTGCTTCGGTTTCCGTTGAATCTTCGCGTGTCGCCCGCTTGTCCAAATCATGAAATTAGGAATTTCTAGAAGGAAATCCAAAACTACGAGTCGGACATGGAAAGTGTCATAATAAAGGTTTCATTCTGTTAAATAACAAAACATTTCTTGATCTTCCATAAAAAGCAACATAACCGATCAAAATGTACAGAAGCACTAGACCTCAATCCTACTACCTAAGGTCAGCGAGAAGTCATTTACTTTGTAACAGTAAGTGTAGAACAGTAAATGGTACAGGTACATTTTCGTAAAGAAGGGATGCATGCATCTCAAAAATAATTCCAAGTTACCAGTAGCTTTTGCTGTATGATGTGGAAAGCTTTAGCTTTTGCTTGTACAAGTTCTTCCTGTTCACGGCACATTTCTTGGAGATCAATAATATGGCTTTCTTTTTCAAGTATCGTATTATTCAATTCCATTATTTTCATGTCCTGCGAAAGCTAATTATTAATTATTTATATTTCAAAGCACGAAAAATTGCCACTTCAAAATCACCATTTAGTTTTCGAGATTATATAAACCTGTATCTTTCCTTTTCTAATTGAGATTGATTTTTTTTCTCTTTAAATTGAAATTTGCACCGTATTGCTTGACCTTTATATAAAGAAGTACAAATTATCTTGCTAGTTGGAACTTATTCCGGTCGATGGAGATTCTCTATAAATAAAGAGTCTAGAATAAATTATTTTCGTCAACCTTTTCGATCAGTTGTGAATGAATGCGTTCTAGATCTCGACCAATAATACTATCAACCTCAGCACGAGAGAGCTCACCAATCGGGCGACGAGCAGTTGCTGACTGCAGTTGTTCTTCGAGATTCTACAAAGTGTATTTTGTAACGGAGACGTAAACAGGTGTAGAAATTATTAATTTTATAAAAATAAATCGTAAATAACACATGGATCATTCGTCATATCATTCAAGTGTAATTTTAATAATAAGACTGAGAAAATTAATGGCTTATATACCAAAGGATAAAAATACGAATGAAATGTCTGAAGGCTTAGGTTAGGAAGAATTGAATTCAAAGAGTTTTAGCTCCACTGATAACACAATTTAGGGCAGTTGTTATTTTATTACACATACTGTGAATGCTTAAGTTTTAAACTTCTTAAAGATTACTTCTTTAAAATTTTCCCTTATCAGAATTTAAAAATGGCAGTACTCAGTTGAAGGGAACAGTAGTCTTAACTGAATCTCTCTTTCTCGATTTCAGATGCAGCTGCTGCTTCCGAGATTCTTCGCACCTAATGGAGGAATTTTTCGGATGGAATAATTCTCCAACTTATTGTTTAAAGGACATAACAATGACACTATGGTGAAGGAAGAGACAAAGCAGCAATTGAATTTAAACAGAAATCAGTTCGCTGATCGGGAATTTATTAATTATAGTGATAAAATACTAAAGAATGAGAAGGAAGAAATACTGACTCTAACTTTGATGGCATAATCGTTTAGTCTCGTTAACTTGTCATTCAGACGTTCTTGTACCTCTTCTTTTCGTCTACTTTCATCTTGTAGCTTGTGAGCCAATTTTAGAACATGTTCTTGCAGAGCCTGCAAAACTCAACGATTCTAAAGGTTACAAATTTCAAAAGCGAAATTTCTAGTTCTTTTTAAAATTGCTTTCGGTGTACAGATGTTATTGCACTAAGCAATCCCTTTACGTACAACATCGCTGAATTTCTCGCTAAAGCATCAGCTCCAGAATCGCAAAATTGTAAAGAGAATTTGCAAGTTCACAAGGTCTTCATAATTCATCTTTAGTTTGTAGAATCAAGCAGGTAAACAACAGAAGTGAAATTTAATAACTTTGAATGAACTAGAAAGTTGCAATTCTGACCTTAACTTCGTTTGCTTTGTTAGTCAATTGTTCGTTGTAGGCCACGCACTGTGCACAGGTAGTTAATGTTGCTGCCATATTATTTTTTGATTGTAATGTTGGAAATTATGGTTAGTACATTAAAATAAAGAAAAAATGTTTTAGCGATAAAATAAATGATTATACCCCTGGAAGAAAAAAATTTTTTAAACTCCACAAACTGATATAACTCGTGTCATTTTACTGCACAACAGCACATCAAATGATCTCCTCAATCGAATTTCTCGATCTTATGAGTTTTAGCGATTCAGTTTCAGTAAATGACAACTGTCGCTATGGCTGGAAAATAAAGAGCAAAATTCGAGCGAACTGTTTCGGAAATAAATAAAGTCAGATGAATGATAGTTAACACTCCTTGAACTGCATCCTTTCTTACGTGGGAATAATTGAAACTACTGATAAACCCATTGTTACACGGTTCAATTCATAAATTATTGTTGTCAACTTGATAATTATTCAATCCGGAAGTGCAATGAATAGTGGAAAAGAAACGAAAAAGGAAAATCGAACAAAGTGTTTCGATTGTTTATCTCGAGATCGAGCAATTCTGCTCCGAAATCATTGGCTCTTTTGTGCATTAGTGATCCTTACAGAAGCTCAAATGTTAAAGGAAAAGATGGAAAGAAAACAGAATTTGTTGATGGCGTCAATTCAGAGCGTTGAAGAAGATGAAACATCAGTAAATGTTACATTTTTCAATTTCTCGACTCCAGCAAACTCAAGCATGGTACCGCTCTATCTCATGTCAGTAATGGCCTCGAGAAAACTCGACATCCATGCATATACAATTTAAAACAAGCTCGTACTTGAATTATGTGAGGGTCACAGGTGAGGGTCTACATGAAAAATGATCCACAAAGACAAAGGTAATGATGAAGAGTGGATAGTTCAAACTCAACTGAATTCAATGTAAATTCCAAACGATCGAATTTTTGTGGACTGAATAAAGTGGCACTAATTGGAACGGTGCCAAGTTTCAACTTGTCCCAGTTCCCTGCTTTCATATAAAATTTGTTGGAGTGACTGGTGGACGGAATGAAAGTGATAGAGCTGATCACTTATCAAAGTATCACAAAGGTTATAAGGAGAACGTGTTCAAGGATAGGTCAAGCGTGAAAGACGTAGAATCCGAAGACAACAAAGATTCAAGGAAGCGAGAGAATAGAGGGACTAGCGTTAATTTGAATATAACGGGAAGTAAGTAAGGCAGTGTGAAGATGTCTAGAACGATAAACGGCTGTAGTGATAAGGTCCGTAGAAAACAATGTAGTTCCGGATAGAGTACGCTGCTCGATCGGTTAGTCGGTTGCGGTACGTTAGTGCTGCTGGATAAATCGATTGAAGTTTATTGGTAGTGCTGAATCGATCAGCCGGTCGAGAAGAAATTGCCTCTATTGTTAGATGACGAGAGTAGCAGCTGTTGAAAAAAAGGGAAGAGAGGAATTTCTGTAATTTCATGTACCGGACGGTTTCGGTTCCAGTGATATGTTTGTTGCAGGAAATGGTGTCACTGATAAAACTGAATTCAGGATATCATATCCCGTCCATTGGCTTGGGCACTTGGCTCGCACAGCCTGGCCAAGTTGGAAATGCAGTCAGAGTTGCTCTGAGCAATGGTTATCGACATATCGATTGTGCCCATGTGTACCGGAATCAGGTTGAAGTGGGTGAAGGACTTGCTGAGGTCTTCAAGACCGGAAAGTTGAAGGTAGCAATAAATTGAAACGAAAACTTCTTCACTCCATCTTGACATCTGAAAATATGAAATTTCATTACGGCAAACTTTTTTGGCTGAGTATTACTCTGAAGTATTAATTTTAACTGTTTTAAATATGAAACATATTCTTTATAAATTATAAATTCATTATTAGAGAAAAGAGATTTCAGCGTGCTGATGTATTTATCACATCGAAAATATGGAATACTTTTCATTCTTATGAAATGAGTAAAAAGGCTGTCGATATCATATTGAACGAACTTCGTCTCGATTATCTAGACTTATGTCTTATTCACTGGCCACAGGGATATGAAGAAAGCGGTGAATTTTTCCCCAAGGTTTTGTTTGACTTTTTTCGACTTTTATTCGCCTGTTAAATTGTTTGACCTGAATCTGCTCAGGCTAGAGAATAGTTTATAATGTATGAACGAATAAATGCAAAAAACGAATATAGCTTTAGTAAGTGGGGGTGGTGGAAGTGACTGTTTCGTAGGTTTGGTGCTGTCATTCCAAATATGTCACAGTGATCGATTCGAACAGTGTTTTAACTTCTTACTGCTTCATTTATAAATTGAAGTAGTTTTATATTTAATGATTCAGAGGCCAGATGGTGAGAAATTTAAGTATTCCAATGTCGATTACCTGGACACATGGCGTGCTCTGGAAGAATGCGTGAAGATGGGAAAAGTCCGTTCTCTTGGGTTATCGAACTTTAATCACAAACAGATCCTCCGAGTGATCAGTAACGGCACGATTAAGCCAGCTGTTTTGCAGGTTTTTCATATTGCATCTTGCCTCTTATTATTTTGAATGAGATCTTTAATTTATAGGCAATTTATATACTCCAGTCTTCTAGGAGTTTTTCTTTCCTCCTAGGAGAGTTAATGCGTAATGTCCAAAGATGTTAATAAAATTTCGGGCTTGTCCAAAACATAGTCATTTACTAAACTGAATTAATGGACTGAATTATAAAAGGCTTAAATAGTGAATGTTAACAGTAGTCCGTTAATAAGTAAATACAGGTTGAACTGCATCCGTATTTCCAACAACGCAAATTACATGATTTTTGTGAAGAGCATGGAATAGTGGTAACTGCTTATAGTCCATTGGCCAATCCGTCGACACCATTCAGAAAAGAAGGAGATGCTGTTTTACTGAATGACCCTATTATTCTCAAACTTGCAGAAGTACACCATAAGTCAGCTGCACAGGTAATTTAGTCTTTCTTGTGGTGGCTAAGAAAGTTTTTGTGATGTCTCAAGTTGATTTGTTGAAGATGATTGTCTGTGCTAAAAATTTCATTCTTATTTAAACCTCTTCTAGTCTCATTTTTTAAAATGTTTTATTTAGTAAGGTGTGTTTTTCATTTTTCCATCTCAGTTTCACAGTTTGAAAAAAAAGAGATTTTTAATGTGGTCTTGTAATTTAGCATTAAACATATAAAAACATATAAATTATACACAGTTAAAATAGTCTTTCAGATCGGTGTGATCAAACTAGACATCCAAATAAATATCGAAGTAAACTAGTGGATCTTTTAACAACTTTCCAGAATTATATGAAATCTTTTCAGATAGCGCTACGTTGGGGAGTCCAGCGTGGGTTGGTCGTTATCCCAAAATCTGTGACTGAGAAAAGGATTGTTGAAAATATCAACATTTTCGACTTTGAACTTAAATCCGAAGAAATGGCGTTGATCGATACTCTGGATAAAAATTGGCGTATTTTAGATCTTGCTAGAGATAGTGATCATCCTTTCTTTCCTTTCAATGAAAAATATTGAATTGCTCTACTAAGTTATTGAAAATAGAAAGAGTGAAGGGAAAAGAGAGTTCGGTACTTTTTTAATTTCCGGTTCAAATTTTGGCCGACGAGACATAAATCTAGGGTGGTCTTCATAACATGAAGAGATAGGAAATATAGGCTAGAATAAAAAATAGAATTTTGCAGCTGAAAGGTTAAGATGGAATTCTCTTCTACTCTTTCTACTGAGCTGTTAAAAATAAAGTAATTTTGATGATTTGAGATGTTATATCATTGTTTGCTGGTTGTGGCATATTTATTGAGTTTTGTTCCTATTTTTTTTTATTATTCCTATGTTTTTCTCTTTTAAAATCCGAAAAATTAAAGATTGGCCTACCAGAAACTATCTTGTGATGTCTCCACATAGGAGATTCTTCAAAAAAAAAAAATCATTTTGGAAACGTCTTGTTGCCAAAGTGTTAATCACTGAATATGATTTTAAGTTCAATGTATTTGATCGAATTGAAAGATTTTATATTAGCCTACATTGGGGACATATTTTTCTTCAATTTTTTTCTGGTCTAAAAAGCTGCAAGGAGACTGATGTGAGTAAAAATTCATCATTCTATATTATGGATTAATTATTTTTCTTCTGTTTCATTCTTTAATTCCTTTTAAATTTAAAAGTCATAATGTATTTATATGTCTTTACATACTACGACATTTTAAAACCGATAAAAACAGCTTTTAATTGTTAAGTGAACACCGATACATTGGTGTGAAAAAACTGAAGAATTATTATGATGGAACATTCCATCAAAATGAAATATTACTGTTCCTTCCGTGAATATATAAATGACGTAGTGAAAAAGTAGTGGGAAATTTTACCAGCAAAGTTTTACCATTTTTTCTGTCGGGAAGACGAGTGGAGAGGTTGGCAAAAGAGGAGAAAATAAGTGGGTGGATGAATGATTTTCAGATGCTAATTCTTCAGTCAACATCTGATTCTCTCTCTCTCTCTCTCCCTCTCTCTCTCTCTCAAGGAAAGGAAAAACTTGAAAATTCATTTCATCAAACAAAATTTGATGAAATAAATTTTCAGTGGTTTTGCAAATTACCATGGTGGTTTAGGACGATAAGCTGCTAGATTTATACTTTTTTCCCTGGTACTCATTTTTAGGAAATATGATTGGTGAGTAGTTTCTGGACGGATTATTACAATTAAAAGAAATCAATCTAGAATTTAAGTTGATTAAACAGCCTAAAAATCATATCGAAGTTGCCTTTTACATTATGAAATTTAATTTAGTTAAATTTTAAATTCAGTTGCACATCGAGCTCGATATGTAAACGGAATAGATACATTTTTCCAGGTTGCTGTAAAACTAACTGCTAACGTCGATGTGACGTGGAGAAGGTAAAAGCTGCTTAAGATTTAGTAGGACATCGCAAATTAGCTTTACTTCTGATGTTTGTCAAATATTTCTGGTAGAGCTGATCGATGAACTCGTCCTTAGCCTTGTTCCAGGCTCGCAACCGACTATCTGGGTCATCCTGAACCGCTTGTGCGCTTTCTTCAATTGTCGAGTAACGTTTATCAGAGATAAGACGTAGTGAGAAAGACATTGCCTCTAGAAATGTACAATTATTATCATGAACAACTCTCCTCTTATGCCTTTCCTTCTACCTAGATTAATGCTATGATTTACTGAGACTAAATTCCCTAAACACTTGCTTTCGCTTTTCAGAGTTTCTACTGACTCAATGAACTACTCCTTTTCACTGATTTCTTTTCATGTGCAGTAATTTGAAACTGACATTATATGTACCGTCTTGTCTCACTGTTAAAAAAACCAAAATGGATACAGTGATTAACTCGTAAGATTCTTTGTTAAATGAACAAACCATCAACAATTGCCTGTACATATTGAGCCACTTTTTCACGATTATTGCCGCATCGTGCTACCGCCTAAAGTAAATCTTTACAGCGTAGAATCTTTGATTACTTATTATTTTAATTATGGCAGTGGATGAAAATGATTCTAAAACACAGTGATAATTGTTAAGTGGCTGAAGAACCTGTGTTAGAATATCAATCCATAACTGATCGCTTTCGTCTTCTATTGGAACAACCAAATTTTCTCCACCAATTTCGTTACCGTCGTTGTGTCCGGAAAATTCCGAATGAAAACCAGGAAGAGTGATCGAAACTTCTGTGCTCAATTCAGCAGCCGGTTGATGGACACCATTAGTTAATGGAGTAATCACTTCACTATAAAGTAAACTTTAGAAATCCAAATCTGAAGTTTCAATGTTCCAAATGAATTTCAGAATTAAAGCCCAAAATATACTCACTTTTTGTGTGGCTTGTGCAGTGCTGTAACAGTTGATATTGGAATTCCAATCTGAGGTATCTGCGCATCATGATATGATTTAGCAATGAATTCAGCCATGCCTTGTAGGCCGATTGCAAAATGATTAGCCTAAAATATGCAAAACTGTCCTAGCTCTAGAAAAAATATCTGTACTTCACTTTTACGAAGTTACCTTGAAAATTACTTAAAATTTCCAAATGTTTTCAATAACACACCCTGAAATGATCAATATTGCGCTCAAATGCTGTTTTCAGGACGTCTTTTGTCAATTTCGTGTCCTTGCCAGCTACTGTAAATACTTGTCGATCGCTTTTTGAATTCACAATCAATATCAATAAATCGCACAAACTTACATCCTAAAATCACAATAACACACCTGTCAGATGCTTATTTACTTAAATGAACGTGCACGAAAAAAAAGAAAATGGACAATTCGTTTAAGGATGTCAAGTTTCAATACAAGTGAGTAGAATCTAGTCTCGAGACATGTGAGATTCTAAAATCTAACTTACTGATGAATGGACAATAACTGATTTTGAGCAGAGAGACATACTTGATAGTGCTGATATCGAATTTTAAGGTTGTTTGCGAATTTTTCGATATCAACTGAACCAATCGATGTGGTACCAATTCTATCGACTACTGCAATAAGAATGTCCAGACTCTTCCCCGGAAATAGTCGGCAAGTTGGTGATGTATTTGGTACCGTTGCTGCATATGTCAAAAGCTAGAAAGGAATGAGTCTGTTCAGAACTGAGACTAACTCTCATCTAACACACTGTAACTTTCATCTTTAACTTTGCTTCAGGAAACCTTTCAAGAACGTACAGAATGCTGCATTACCTTCTCTTTAGCAACCAAAAATTACTATCTTTTCATACAGTTCAAGTGCTATTTCAAATCTGTTGAACACTCGTGACATTCTAGTAAATGTCACCAATTTTAGGATTGAAAGTCATTCTTTTTTCTAATTTCTTCACTAAGGTCAAGAGTGTAGAAGTTCGAAATGAATGAATGGCAAGATAATGTGCAAATATTGAAGAGTTAGTTGTAGTCAATAATGCAACATGCCTTAAAAGAAATGAACCTGTTTGATTCGATTGCCAAGTGCCTTTTTTTCGTCGAAAGTAAGTAGTTCACTTGGATCACAGACTGGTCCAACGGTTGGAACTTTACAAGTGAATGGGTCGATTCGTGGATCTGGATATGTCTGAGAACTGAATTGTGTCCAGGTGACCTGTACCAACAATGGAATTGTAAATAGCTTGAGTAAAAAATGCATAATTCAGTTGACCTGAAATTCTTCCTGAATAACATACATAATTAAGATGCAATTTAAACTTTGTTGTAAAAGACAAATCTAAATTAAATATCATGAGCTAGTTACAATTATGCAAAAATTGAATCAACATTTTGTACAAGTAGCAATGTAGTTGAAATTGACAAAATTATTGGGGATAAGTTTAATTATGAACGAAACCTCTGCGGGCATATACATTTCTTCTGATAAGTTCTAAAATGTTAGGCGAAATTCAGAAGTTTCACATAAGAAATAAGCTGAATGTTATGTAAAAATAGATGAAACATCGAGAGGTGATGAAATTAAAAACTCAGAATCGAAGAATCAGAAGCTAAAATTTTCACTTGAAGTAAACAAATTATTTATTCTTAATATATATGAATGCTGGTCGAATCTTTAAAGGAATTGCAATTTTTTAGACCGTCCCTGTTTAGACATCATTAGAATCCATAAATTTTATGTCATTTTTTTTTTTTTTTGTGACTCATTTAAATTATTTCTTTAATCATTTAATAAATTATTCGCACGGTAAGAAATCTGGAAGTGAGGCAATTCCTATGGTGAATAAAATGTTATAAGAATATGCCGTTGTAAATTTTTCTTTTTCTTTTTTTTTTGAATTCAAAAGCTTTTATTTATTAGATATTGAGAAAAAGAAACTTCTGTAGGCTGAGAGAATTCAGGATGGAAAAGCGGAATAGCCAGTGAAATAATTCGAAATTAAATTAAGACAGCTGAAAGAGCTGAGAACAACTTTCAAATATAGAAGGGATTAAAATTCTCGCAAACCTATTGGGTTCAAATGATGAAATAATCAATCAGAAATGTAAATCATTGAGAAAAACACGAAAGAAGGAGATTGATGTGAACACTGCGAAATTTAATACGGAACTCATAAATGTTATCTGGAAAAAAAAATTTTCCTTCATTGGTGAAATTCTGGATTCTGGTAAGAAAAATCCGAAAAAAAACACTTCTTGTTGAGATAAGAAAATGATTTAATTTCTGGCTTTCAGTAATTAGATTATTATCTTATCATTGTAGTTTTTTTTGGCTTTTCAATCTTAAATAATCGATTAAACTTATCCAATTTCAGAAGAATTAGAAAAACTCAAAAAAATTAATGAGCAAAACCTGTTCTTTGAATTAATTTGTTGAACTAAACATATGGATCTTTTTGCAAGAAAACAACAAAACAAGGCATTCATTTTTATTCGATTGTAATTAAATTATCTACACTCTTTAAAATAAAAAATATCAATTTTGAGTTGATCCTTCTCGTCTAACTGCCACCATACGTTTTCTAAATACGCCACTGGCAAGAATATTTTTTTTCTGCATCCTGAATTTGATTAATGAAAAAAAAAAAAAACATATCAAACAAGACGATTTATTTCATTCGGAAGTTATCAGCTGAAATATTACTTGTGGTCTGTTATTTATGGTTTGGACTTAAAATGAATTAGTAAAATGAGCAGCATCCGATGATAACTGATAAAAAGCTATTTGGTATTTGAAACATTTTCGAAAGTTTTCATAGTGAAGGAACAATTTAAATGTGGAAAAAAGAAAGACGTGAAGTTTTGCTCCAATGACACCGTTGCCGATATTAGTTGTTAGAAAGGAAGAATGATTACCTCTCTTTCCTCCTTTTCATTCACACCTTTATTCATCTAAAATTTATAAAATTAGTAATAAATTTTCTAATTCTTCTAAAATGCAATAATAAAAGGAAGTGAAATTTCAGCCCTATTGAATAGTTTGATTTAATTGTTTCACATTTTGACATCGGTTGCTTCCATAAATGGATCAGATACTTAAAACTGAAACAAATTCAAAACATTATGAAGGATTGGAATAAAAAAAAAAATATTTTTCAGTAAGTGGCGCAAAATAACTAATAAGTTGGAAAAAAAAAAAAAAAAGAAGCTTCCCTAATATAATGGAGAAAATGGGCGATAGTCTTTTCGATACACTAATTAATCCTGAATAATCATAATTAATCCTTTCAAAATTCAAGACCGTACGGCTCTCAGGAACTTCTGCAATTATTTGAAACTTTAAAAAAAAAAAATAATCCTGAAACTCTACTTTGCATCTTTCTGATGACATAGTAGACATCATCATTTAACTCCTTTGTTTTCAAGGTAAATCTTTCGGTACTGTAATTATATATGTCATCGTCATTCATAAATTATATTAAACTGTTTAGATCGAATTGTTCATCGGAAGAGATATCATAAAAAAAATCGATTTGTATTGTTGTACGAATATGAGAAATGTAAGTCGAGATGATTGTTCAGTTCACTTTTAACACAAATACTTCGAATTGATCATTCTGAACAAAATATTAAACTGAAAAATGGAGAAGTAGAGCTGTGAGAAGAAAAAAAGAAATAAAATAAAAAAAATTTCACGAGAAATAAAACTTAATCGCGCAATATAAACTAACTGGTTCAGAAGAGCAAACCAATCCGGATATTTATTTTAGGATACAAAACCTAAAAACTTAAAAATGGCATGTTAAAACGGATGGGTGACAGTCCTTCAAGCAGAAGACAATATGTTAACCTTATCTCTTTATCACTGCCTGCGAGTAATTCAGAAGTAAAAGTTTTCCTACACCAGCAATTCTATAAATAGTGGTTGTGATAAGTTAGGAAATATTAAAGACTAAAACAGCCCTTATCTGATAGCACTATAAAAATTCACTGACACTTCTGGTCAGTTATGATGAAGTTTTTGACAAAAAAATCAGATTTTTTGGACTTTTGATATATCGAATGCTAAAGCAATAAAATCTTTGTTTTCTATTTTCAACTTTTCGGAAAAAATTTTCTAGATTATAAAGAAATGTCACGCAATTACTATGATTTTGTTGAAAGAAATACCTATCGAAGGCATGAATTTTATCCAGTATATTTCGTTTTCTTTTAGTTAATTCAAAAATTTTCCAAATTCTTCTGATATTTTGGTTTCCATTTTAAACTTATAAAGAACAGTTTATTTGAAAACCTGTTTCAACTTGCAGTTTTTGCTAAAAATTGATAAAAATCACGAAAGTTCTTTCGAAATTACCAATTGTCAAATTCTTTTGTTATTGTTTCAAGGAGAATTTTGTAGAGAAAATATTTTTGGAACAAATTGTTTGTTCCACACAAATATGTCTGTTCTCTTCTCAAAAAGACTGAAATATTTCGAAAAGCGTTTTCTCTTTCATTATTAACTGTAGTTGCACTAACACTAATTGCAGAAGCGATAATAAAGTACTTCTAAAAGAATGCTCCAACTTCCATTTCCTTTTATTATTTTTGTTCGCAAAATTGATCTTCTAAACTAGTTCTCAAGTGAATCTATGTTGAAATATCTATTTCAATAATACTATGAACATGCAAGTAAATAATTGCCAAGGAAGACTTCAAGTATTTATATTGATAAACGAAAATTTTGAAAATTGAAATTTGCTAAAAATACAATAACTATTGTTGTTCCATATTAGGAAGGGCTTGAAAGACTCAGCAATTTATGAAATTAAACGCGACAGAAATCCTCCATAACTCAGGCAAAAAGCTCAGAAGATACTTTTAATTTGATATTTGGCAGTTAATTTAATAATTCTTCCAAGAGCTTTCGAGCAACTAATTAAGTTGTCTGCGAAATATCAATTCCTTAGAACAAATTATTGTTACTTTGTATGTGAACATTACGTATGGTATTATTTGAAACTTACTTTTTTTAGATGCTCAAAATAGACACAAAATTCGATCTTCAAAATCTCAGTCATCCAAAAGACAATTAAAATATTTTACTTTTCATTGACAATGGCTTTTATAGCTGCTGTTTCAACCGATGAAGAATCTGAAATTTTTGATTTATATATTATTATCAATCACAGTTACTGACGAAAGAAAGAATAACTTTGAGTAAGTGTGAAAATTAAAATGTAATCAGCTGCGAGAAGAAAGGTTAACAATCAATCATATCACGAATAAAACAATTGACAGTATTTATTGCAATGATAACATCTTGAAGCCAATGATAGTCGTGTGATTGCTCTGAGAGTGATAATGATGATCATGGTAATAATAAAATTCGCACAATAACTCTTGAAATGTTCTACGAAGTTGTTCATGAAATAAAATAACAATGATGATAGCAAAATGTTAACAATGGAGTATTGATGATTATGGCTTGAATGAGCACAGATGTTTTAACCTGAAAAAAAAAAAAAAAAAACAATAGGAAGTTGTTTGGGGAAAATGTTTATAATAATGATATAGAAATGATAACAAAGATTAGATTAAGAAATATTTGTTTGTAATAATGATTATGACTAAACAAACCAGATCAAAACAGCGTACGTTAATGATAGTGGTGATAATGAAGGCCATGATACTGACAATGTTATGATTTGAACCGTGTTGAATATCGTTTCATCAGCAATGAAGCAGATAGAGATTTGCTATTATGCAAATTTTGCCTATGCAGTAGTGGTCTGATTTTCTTGCAGTGGACAGCAATGAAAGGTCATTCAGCCAGAAGTGTTAACAGTAAACAAACGAATATTCAAGAGCCAATTCAAATAAATCAACAATTCCTGTAATAATATCATCGCCCTCAGTGACATTAATATAAGGCGCATATAAGAATAAGTTGGCTCTGCAAAACAAGCTTTCTGGAACGGTTTCAGTAGCAAGATAGACTTCATCGAGAATAGTGTCGTTTCAACGTTTCAACGATATCATTATCATTCTTATTATCATCACGTCATCACGCTGCAATTCCGTCCCTTTTCGGCCTTTTTTTTTCTAACAATGATATATTGGATGAATCGGAATTTAATTAGACTTTTCTACCAAACTTCCCTCAATCGCATTATTATTTTGGCTTTGCTTTCCTTCCAGTCTAAGTATCATTTTTCCGCTCTAAGATGTTACAATGAAGAAAACTTGCGCTTCTTTTGTCTGGTTTAGAAATTTGTTGTAAGAAACTTTAACGTACCGTTCAACACTTCATGAAGTATCAAATTTGCCGTAAGGAAAAGTTTGATTATGAGTTTTAACTTCGACATTGCTGTTTACTTGAATTTTAACCCGCTGTAAACTTACAAATCAATTGGAAACTTTTGCGGCATTTTTCAATTATTTGACACTATTCAATCAAGCACAACACACTTTTTCTTTTTTTTTTTATATAAAGTGGTCTGTAACGTTGAAAATTTTGGAAACATTTTATACAAAATAGCTTTACATCTAGTTTCATCAATAAGAGTGGTGTGTTTTGCCAGACTTATTGCTGTTCGCTTTTTTTCCTTTTCTATTTTTTGTTTTGATGTTCTATGTATATCTAGAGTATATCAAATTTTTATTCAATGAATTTAGGATTCATTTACATCAAATTCGGCTTTACTGACAGCTGAATTTAACCATCCCTGAAAGCGGACTCTGAGAAATTTCTAAGTGTTTCTGAAACCGGTCTCTTTCTCCTCTTCCTCTCCCCAAAGAATGATCTCTCGGCCATTTCAAGAAATGTTCTGACCACGTAAGTTGCATGTAAAATAGATGACAGTTTAGATATGGGTCATCATGCCAAAGATATGCACTCCACTTATTATTGTTATTCCATCTCACATCTGTTTGTCCGTCACCTTAAGGTATGTCCATAGAATGTCACCACGGTGTCGCTGCACCTCTGCCAGTTTAAACATTTATGCAAATTCCACTCCATTCCGAACTTCATTAATGCAGAATTTCATTTCTTATCCAACTCATCACCACACTTCACTTGCTCTTCCCTTAATGTGCTCCTGAATGTTCCTCTCCACTGATACATAAGCGTTAATTTGAAACTTTCATCAGTGTCAGATTTTGTCCATTTCAGTCTTAAACACACTTGAACTTTTCGACGAAATCGAATTAAATTGCTATTAATTTCGAAGTAGACTGCTACTGTTCCTTATTTCATTTGCTCATTTATTTTTTGTTAATCATTCAATCAAATGGTTGCATTCCAATTTCACTACTTCCAGTAGATAGTAATCTTACTTCTTCTGTGATTCATTTAACCGTACTATTTATTGTTATTAAGCCATTCGAACATCAACTTCTCTACAATTTAGAAGACTAAATGAACCAAGTGTCAAGATTTAAACTTTGAAAAGATATTTCAACGTCTTTGATCTTATCTTACAACTTAGGACATTTCTTCTTGCTTTTCTCATCTTTCAATATTTTTTAAATTATTTGAATTTTTCAACTTTTCTTATCTTTTTCAAATTAAACCCCTTATGCACCTTAACGTTAGAATTCAAAAATATATAGCTTTTGTGGTCAGTTTTAACACTAAAGCTGATTCCAATCGATATCATTTATCACAAATAAATTACTCATTTCATGCTGTACAGATTTTGAATTTTATGATAGCATTTTATGCATAAATGGTACAAGATGAATATTTGCATTGCTTAAACAAACAATTTACATTTACAGTAAGTGATTAGACGAGTGGATAGTTCATGTAACAGTGAAGCTTTTTTAAATGGTACTTTTTGGAAATTTTAATCTCGAGTAAGTGCTTTCAGGCTTTATTGAACTGTTACCTTTTTGCATATAGCGAACTGTTTTTGGGAATGCTCATTTTTAGTAAAAATAGCCATTTCTCATGAAACAAAAAAATGAAAAAGTCTTTTTTCTTTCATTCCTTTTGAATTTAGTACATGAAAGGTAAAATAGCCTATTGTGTTAAACTGCTAAAAGTAACTAATACATTAATTTTTAAGACAATTGATATTAATAACAGTTTTGTGATAGCAAAACTTTTTTTAAGCTAATTAATTCTTTTCAAAACAGATCACCTGACTTGCAATAACGAGAGGATAAGCACTTATTCTTTCAAAAATTTTCTTCTAGAAAATGTAAAAAAGTGCGTAAATGATTTTTCTGTTAATGGTTTAGAGAAATATTTAGAATTTTTTCGCAATGGGAGCCAATTTTAATGGCAGATATCACTCCTTTCGAGATTGTAAACTTAACTTTCCACTCAGCAAATTTTTCGAGAAAAAAGGCGACGTGAAAGAAGAAACAAATGCTTGCTGGCAAGCCTATTTCCTATAACCTTTGTAACTCGAGTTTTTTTTTTTTTTTTTTAATGCTATTTATTTTTGATATTTGAAATACGACTGAGAAATTCCAGCATTAAGAAATAAGCTAATTGAAAAAAAAAAATTATTAATAAAAAATTTGAAATTAATCAAAATTAATTTCGATTGTCATGCAAATACAAATTCTTCCAAAAATTATTCGTGTGGACATTTAAAATTTTAAGAATATTAACAAATGTCAGACTGGAAATGGTCTCCCCTATTACTATTACTAAAAAGAATTTTCCTGAACACACTTAGCCATCTATACTTTCCTGTGGATTAGTAGTTTCCCTTTTATGGCTCAATAGATACCTCGGATTGCGTAATAAAAGCATTGCCCACCGAAGTCATTACTCACGTTTATTGCGTAACCTCCGTGAAATCATCGGTTGAAGAGCGTGAGGTATTCAGGTATATTATTTATTTTGGATATTAATGATTCAGCGATTGCGTGGCATTTCTCATACTTGCTATCTTCTTATGTTGCAGAAAGTTGAAAGATCGAAGGAAAATCTTTTAGTGCGAAGCAAATATCATTGGAAGTCTTTGCAAAATGTCTCTTTAATTAATATTTCATGTTTTAATTAGAGTAAGAGACTAATTTAGCCATGAATAATTTGTAGTGTGGTGAAAATTGAACTGTTAGCACAGCCTAAAGTAATTTCCATTTTCATACCATTCAAGACGACCCTTTTTTTTTTTTACTAATCAACTAACGATAACTCTAAAAAAGGATTACTATACAACTTTAAACCATATCTCATTGTGAAAGAATCACTGATAAATGAACATATTTAGTTCTTTTCTTTACAATTATCTTCATATTACAAAAAAAAAAGAAAAAAAACTTGCTCATTTAGAATAATCTTTTGTTTAATAATATTTTTGGATGAGTTTCTTAAAAAGAAAAAAATTGAGTTCTTTAAAACTGGAACTGGTCGTGTCGAAAAATATATATATTTTTTTTTTCAAGAAAATATTGTTATTAGCTAGTGAGTGAAATAATTTCATCAAAAAATTAAGAAAAGTGTTATATAATTAAGTTAAAGATGCTCCAAAGATTTTGCTCACTTTATTGGTGCCAGTTTTTCTCATTTCAAAACTCAATATTTTTACAGCGAAAAGCTCTAAGCTCTCCATTTCTCTTATGTAGAGACTTTTGGCTGGTAAATTTTCAACCAAGTGATGTGATATGCTGAAAAAACTTTCGAGCTTAATTACTAATTCATTTTATCTCTGCTACTTGAAGGGATCGGTAAATTTGATTAAGCGTAGACAGCAGTGATTATGCTACTTTTATTATTTTTATCTTTTAAAATGAATGTTGTTCTAATGACTTATGAAGCAGTTTTTCATTTTTTTTTTTTTCAATTTCCATTAGTTTATTATGAAAGATCCAATTTTAGAGTTGAATTTCAATTATAAATTCAACTTAAATTTGTTTTTCTACTTCGCCCAAATTTACCGATTTTTCTCTAAATTTTTCCGAAAAATTCAAAAATATACAGATATCATAATTTTATCCTTTCAAGGTCTGATCATTGAACAAATAATCAATCTTATTATCGTTTTCCGATAACAAAATTACTTGGATTTATTTTATTTTGTCAAATCGGAACACATCTGCTACAATGTCATTTATCAGCTGGCCATAGAAACTCTCGGGAATCTCGGTGACTATCGCTTTTACAGCTGCTCCCCCTCCCCCCCCTTCTTGCGTCATTTTGTTCTTATAAAAGGGACCAGCTGCTAATCTTTCAATCGAGAATGCTGAGTTACCACCAGAAATAACTCTGTTTTCCTAAAAAAAAAAAAGTAGCACAATATGGCAAGCGAAAAACTTTCGGAAATTTCAATGGCTGTACTTTATGTAGCCTTAAAAGTTTGCAAGAATTTCTGCTCATTAAAAATTTTTCGTGAGATTAAAAATATTTCGATTATTCACAAACTAATTAATTTCTCAGGATGGATAAGGCAGCAGATTGTTCAAAAGTTAATTAAAAACGAAATCTTCTATTTCCAATACCCATTTATGCTCCTATTTGTTAGGCATGAATGGCAACTAATTAACTGATTGATTAACACATTTCGTAGTATTTCTAATGAGTCGGATTTGAATCAAGTTTTTGAGACAGATCATTGTCATGAGTTAATTGTTAATTATCTTCCGCATGCGAAAACAAACATTTGCCTCATTACATCATTTCTAATGCTCTTTTCTCTCCAAAAGAACTTATTTACAAAAATTCTTATTCAATTATTCTCCCTACTTGATAATAAATGACTACCCTTTAATTGAACAGAAGAGAACTGAGTAGGCACAAGTTAAAAAGAACTTTAAACATTGAATTTTTGATTAGCATGAAAGTGATTTGATTAGTATTAGAAAATGCCCTACCCTTCAGCAAATGGAGCCAGTGATAAGGGACTTTGTAACCATAGTGATATTGATAAAAGCCACTTATTGAGCAGAGATTATCCGTTTTTTACTTTTTCCGCCATTCAATTATTTATTTACTCGTCCGTTTGCCGGCTTGTGTTTCGTTTTTAGACAAATTGCAAAAGACAAGCAGTTGGCCTAATGGTTATTGAGTCAATTGTTCACAGAGGGTGCTTCATCTAAGGTAGGTGCCATCTTCTGGCGCAGTACATTATGGCCCACGACCCATCTGGTCCTATTTTGACCCTCTGATACAAATAAATGGACAGATGGACGGGAAGGAATTTTGGGAAAGGGAAGGTCTTACCTTAACTAGCTAACAATGCACCTCTGGCCCAACCCTTTGTTTGAGTAGCAGCTGGGCCAAATCATCCCAAAATGCTTCCTCCGTCCTGTTATACATTTAACGAAAGCGCATGCTGCTCGCTTCTATTTGCTCGGGCACATTTTCAGGTTTAATTGACATCGAATCATTTCCATCGCTCAAATAAAGCTTCCATTTTGTCAACCATCACTTCTCCAAATTGAAATTTGCAGTTCTTCGTTCTTGCTCTTCACTTTTTTTTTAAAATTTTTTTTGTTTAATTACTCGAAGGAAATCTTTTTTTTTTAAAGAGAATCTTAACTGAAAAATTTTAAAATGATTAGCAACATTTCATTCAGTATTTTTCTCTAATAAATAAAAAATTCTTGTAACTCGTCAAACCAAAAAGAGTTAATCTCTTCATCTTTAATTGCAATATTTCAACAAATTATTTCTCATTATGTGTGAGTTATCATTGGCGCCTGTTTGTTCATAAGCATTCAGGTCATGGAAGTTTAAGCAGCACTCGGATGAAAGCTTCATTTTTTTTTTTTTTATCATAACAGTGTGATGTAATTATGATATCAGCAAGTGGTGTGCTTAACACTCCAATTAATTGACTGATTATTTCAAGAAATTGTGGTTTGTCTTCGCTTACTTTTTGACTGTCTAACTATTCGTTCAATTAATTTATTCATTTCTTTTTGTTCCACATTAATTATTTGCAAAACAATTACATTTTATTTACAACTATTCGTTTACCACTACACTGTTTTATTTTCAAAGGACGATATATTTCTAGAACGAACTGATTTTAATCTGTTTCCCCTTTCGACTTAAATTTTTTCAGACACTGTTGAAAAAGATTGTTATTTATTTTTGTTGCAATTATTCACAGTAACACTGCCAAGAGTATTGAGGACACTTTACAAATCAGTTTCGTTTTTAAGTGCATCTCGACTTGATGTTAAAAATTTGATGCTAAATCTGAATTAAATTGTTTAAAAAAGCTAGTGAATTAACTTTATTTAGAAATCAGTTATTTATAAGAACTCTTCATTTCCAAAAGGCTTAAATGTCTAAAAATAGTCAGTTAGTGGTTTCAGATTCCTCATATGGTCCATTTATCTATTTGTTTATATTCTGCAAGAAAAACAGAGTAGAATTTGAAATTGAAAGAAAAAAATAATTAACTAACTAATTGAAGGAATGCTAGTAGTGATGCAAAAAAGTTGATTTAAATGATCATTCACAAAGTGACAGATAAGCATACATATAAAGAGAGAATTAAGAGAGGAACATAGGAATGGCAAACTTCAGTAAAAATTCACCGTGGATATCAGGTTTTTCACCGTAATATTCCATAGAGAGACAGTGATGAACCATTTGTCGAAACCCCGTTGAAATTTTGTCTTCTATTGAGTTGACGAAACTCGTTTGGTGATAAATAAATCTGTTGCTCCTATCAACTGTCCTTTATTTTACTCTTCTTCTGTCTTTTGCTCCAATCTTATAACTGAAAGCCCACTTTAATACTGCAAAATTCTCCTCTTCAGCCACGATGATGATAATGATATGCTGATAACGCCGCCAGTTCTATCACGCGTAATATTTCCACTCTTCTCTTAAATAGAACGAACGGTTGAGCAGCATGATCAAAAAAAAAAAAAAACATTATTTGAGTGATCACAACTGAGCAGACTTGAAAAGTAGCATGTAGATTTATTTACTAAGATATTTTAGTATTTTATATAATTTTTGAAAAAGTTTTGAGGTGATTAGCTGAGGGTGACAAAAGATGCAAGAAAGTAAGGCGAAACAAAGGTGGGAGTAATTAAGTAACATTTATCATTGCTGGTTAGATCATTGTCAATCATCATCAAATCACCTAATTTTCATTTTCTCAATTCGAACAGAAAATACATACATTTGTGTTTACTGTTGACCGTTTAGATCATGTTTATCTTTGATTTGTTCAAAACTTACTGTTAAGAGAACTTCATCATCCTTTCATATTAACTGAACAGGTAATTATTACCTATTTATTTTAATTAAATCCAATTTTGACTTGAAAACTAAAGGATGAGATAAAAATGATATTTCGTGATGAAGTATATGCTGGGTAAGGATAGAAACAATGCGGAAGTGACAACGAAGCAAAAATTTCAAATAGCAAAGATCCCGGTTAATGCCAATTAGACTTTGCCCATCTCAAGTTCATATAACTGAAAGTATCTTAATTTCTTAACTAGGAGCAAATTTATTCTCGTCATTTATCAGTTATAGGCCTGTTTTAGAATAGTTTTCATTCTGAATTTTTATCATTCGATTTTTTTCAACTAATTTCTCACTACTTTTTATTTTCTCCAACATTTAGCCATTTTGAACGGATACGAGTAAAGCATAAAATCAACAAAGTCCGGAAATTCAAAGATCTAAATTTTTTAATTTTTAAATTTGTTAATTGCAACTTCCAGCAAGTCAGAAGTATTCTTTTTAATCTGTAACTCGAATCACATAAGCTTTAAATTTTTTATTTAAGATACTTGCATGATTTTCAGAAACGTTTCACTCTACTGTTGAATAGAACTTTTTTATTAGTTGCATTTACAATCTTCAACAGCAGCATATATATTTACTCTACTGCGAGTTTTGAATGAATAATGCCAAGTACAGATGTCAAAGTTGCTACCAAATTGCAGGACGAAATTAAATGGACGATAATTTGGCGGATTACCGGCGATTCTGCGCCAATCGTTTGAAACGTTTAGAACGTTGCAAAAAGACGAAAAGTTTTTGTAATTTGGACGACGAAGTTCCCCTCTCATTTACCAGTTCCGGCTCTGACCTTGTGCTAAGAGGGTCAGGAAATTTTGCATCTTACGATGGTAAAACATCGTTTTCCGAAATTGTCCAACTATCTTCGGTTAAGCCTGAGATGGTCCCTTTTTGTTCAGAAACAAATTCATTTTGTTCCGAACTGAAGAACTTCCCCATAACAGATACTCCAGTTTTCCGGTCCAAAGGAGTTCCCACTACGAGAGTTACGTCTTCTGTATCCGAAGCAAATCTCAATAAACTTTCATTGATCTCTGATTCTTGGCCTGATAACGGGGAGAAATCCCCATCGGTTGCACCTACATTTGGACAAAGTGATAATGCAGATAATGATAGTCGTCATTTAGCTCCAGCCTCATGCTCCTCACCCTATTTCTCTTTGACAACTTCTTCATCAATTGTGACATCACAATCCACCATATCATCANTCCAGCCTCATGCTCCTCACCCTACTTCTCTTTGACAACTTCTTCATCAATTGTGACATCACAATCCACCATATCATCAAAAAAGAGCCCAGAGTCGGAGACAAGGACCACGATGGCAACTGTCAACAATAGTAATGATTGTGGTGATTCTAATCGAAAGGCACAAAGGAATTTCGATCTACTGCGCGAAAAAATGGTGAAATTTTTAATATTTTCTGACTTTTAAATATCTTTCAAAATTTTCCGTTAATGTCAACGTGAGTAAGAATGAAAGGATGGAGAAATTCTAAGGGATGGGCTGAGGCGATGTTTAATTTACAAACCCGTTCTTTATAATTTCATTTTTCTTTCCTAATTTTGCTAGGAATTGAAAAGCATTTTACAATTCCATCACATTCCCAAAGGAACTGTTTCATTACCATTCGTAGGAGTTTCTTTTAGCGTCCTCTGCCTGGTCAGGTGTTAACCTGACTAATTGCTATGAAAAATTTCCCATTTTATGCAGTCAGAATGCGATGTCTTGTAGCATCAGAGTTATTGAAAATGTCGAGTGTCAACCGTTAATAATGATGACTATATCTTGGCCCTTCAATACGAGGCAGAAAGTAATTTGAAATTCCAACAAGTTCCANGCGATGTCTTGTAGCATCAGAGTTACTGAAAATGTCGAGTGTCAACCGTTAATAATGATGACTACATCTTGGCCCTTCAATACGAGGCAGAAAGTAATTTGAAATTCCAACAAGTTCCATCAATGATTGTCGAACAGTTGGTGTAGATGAATTATCAACTGTATAGGTCCATTTCCATACGAACTAAAGAAGCCATACATTTTGGAATGAGTTGCTGGCTGCTATGTTTTGAAGGGCAAAAAACAAAATCTGAAGTTGAATCTAGAAGGAATCTTCCAAAAATATATATTTGATAAACTTATTTGACGTGTTCTAATGGATGTACTCATGCAATTTCCGCCACATTTGATGTTCAGATGGATAGCGTTCTCTTCTGCTTCGCAATATTTATAATTATGATAATATTTTGATGAGCTGACAACATTCCGAACAAACAATGACCGTCCGTTCAAGGTTACTTGTCATAGTTTACCATTTCTGTCAAATGAAATGGGCAATTAACTGCTGGAAACAAGGCAGGAAGGATTTTTTGATGAATCGTAGCAGGTGGAATAGTCGCTGGACAGCAATAAATGGCCATTGACAACCTACCTGCATGGATTGCATTGCATGTTTACCTCTAATTAATAAATAGTATCCAGCATGAGGGATGAACACGCGTCATCAGTATTTTATATAGCCACTTCTGGGGATGCTTTTAAAATATCTTTAAAATGTAAAATTTTGTGACGTATGATTTGGAAAACTTTGTTACTGATAGGATCTGATTAGCATATCATGAATTTTCATCCATATAATCTCTTGATCCTTGAATGACACTTTTCTGACGGATAGTGCTGTTTCTTTTTACTTTCAAAGCATTAGCATCTTCAGAAACAAGAAAAGAAAAGCAATGAAACATCCGAAACATCGGCACTGAGATGAATGTTTGTACTAGCTAAGTTTGATTTAAGCATAAGAAATGATTCTACTCATTGGATAGTCATTAGTACTGATAACAGTCTCTTTATTTTTCCTTTCTTATCTCATTTCTTTGCACCTGTAGTTTACCTGTTTCACTTTCACTACTCATTGCATCAACCAGAATAATGCCACTGCAATAAAATAATAGTACTTTGGTAAAACAATAATGGAAGCGGACAGGAAGTAATAAAAGTAAAATGAATTGTTACCATTTTAATGAATTCATTTAGATTTCTCCGCTGAGATGCAAATGACAGCTTGTCAATGGTATTTGTAAATAGTGCAATATGCCTTATGCATGCATTATGCGTGCTGCAATATATTACTTGCAATGTAAACACTGTCGTCGCTTACTTTTTTCTTGTAAACACTACTATCCTTAGTGAAATATCTAATTACTTTATTATTATTTAACTATATCATTAACTTCTCAGCAAGAGCAATTTGAATTGAAGTTTAAATAGCGAAGTTAATCTTTACCTTCGTCACATTCTTCTCTTCTCACATATTTGATAATGACTGATAGAAATTATCAATATGCAAATTATAAATATTTCATTTTTTGCCCCAGGAATGAAGAACGCACAGAGTTAGATGGAATAGAAAAAAAAATTAGCCTGTGAAGTTTTTATTGGAGTAAGCAATAAATTATATAAAAATTAAATTTAGTTCTAAATCTAAAATTTCAATTCAGATTTTAGCCTGCTAAACCTTGCACTTGATTTTATATTTGAAAACATTGTAACTTTGAGGAAAATGAAATCTTGAGCTCTCAGAATTTTTCGCTGTGTCTTTAATGAATTTTCTGCTAACATTAAATAAAACGTAACAGTAACGTTTCATAACATGAATCTTGTAGCTTATTTGTCTGATAATCAAAGAAATATGATGATAAAAAACACTGCGACAAAATACGACAGAGAAGGAGAAATTATCTGCATGTTTAAGGAACAAAAGAATATTTAAATTAGTTCAAGGTTGATCGTAATTCACAAGTTGAACTGTATCAATTTGTGTTAAATTAGTTAAAATGTTCGTTCATTCATTCTCTGTTGTAAAATTATTCATTAATTAATTTATCATAACATTGCAGATCTCGCTGATGGAAAATGACGTTCGTCTACTGCAACAATTATTAGCTCTCGGAGATTCAATTCAGGAATTGAAATCCAGAAATCAGATGCATCTCTGCAATCGAATATCTTTGAATTCATTAGAAGAACATGATGACAATAAGGTAAACAATAGATGCATATTCAGCAATATTTCAACTTCGAAAGAAAGAGAAAAACTGCCAATTCTTTTGATACTGATTCCTAATTAGTGATCAGAAAGCGAAGCAAAATTACTGCGCAGTAATTGAAAGTGCAGTGCTTCTTTCTGAAATTAGACCACAAGAACTAACCGAGCATGAATTTAGTGAAGATTTTAAAACAAGAAAATATATCACAAATTTTCACTTTTTCTTATTTCCTTTGCTTTTTCTCTCTTTTAAGTAAATTCAATTCCTCGTACTAATTGATCCCTCTTTATACTGCAGGAATGGTGGTGCACTGACGGTATAAAAACAACATTCAGTAATTCGTTATCGGCAGTCACTAATTTGTATGTAGATGATGAGCCGAAAGAGAACCAAAACAAGCAGTACTTTTCTCGTAAGAATTCCGTTCTTCGCATACCAATTCCGCCCAGAAGTAGCAATCGAATGTCAACAAATGAAAAATTGGTATCATTTCTTTCATAAGTACTTGCTAATTTCTTTCAGTTTCATGAGCTAACTAACTTTGAGAGGAATATTTGAATTGAAACTAACTAAACTAGTCGATTTCAACTTTTATTTTCCAATTTTTTTTTTTTTTTTTTTCTAACAACAACTGCTTAATCGGTTATCATTTCCCAATTTGTAGCATCGTCGACTGTCGCGACTGTCACAACGTTCCGAGCAGTTGCGTCAGCAACAGTATCAGCTGGTAGAAAATTCGTCACAAACTGAAGATGGCATTTTATCAAAGAAGGATTTTGTGCCGTTGATAGAAACATGTGCTTCTCCTCGTCAAACAAAATTATCGCCATCACAAGCATTATCCACAACAGTGACCGTGAAGGAAACATTTGGCACCACGGATAGTCGTGTCTCCAACGGCAGCATCGATAGCGGTATTCGGGATGAAAGCTGCAGTAGTTCCTCTGCTGGTAGTTTGAGTCCAATGTGAAAAGACAAAAAGTCCTAGTAACTAATTTGTTGCTCAGTTTTACAAGTAAGCTTTACAGATTGGATAGTTATCGACATGGACATTTTCATGCCATTTCAACAATCATCACTTAGTCCCTTTGAAAAAAATTGATCAACAAAAATAAACGGAAAGGAAAGAGAAAACGCAATTGTCAGAGTGATTTTCGACTGAAACAAGAGAGAGTGTAAATCTCAAGTGAAACATTTTGAGTCGTCTGGACATGCATTGCATGGGCGATAACTGCGAAAGGAAATGTTTCTCGTCAGGTACTCCAAACATCCCTAATTTATGATTCGAAATCCTTCTTTAATGATCTATTCGCTATTGGATGCTAAATGTTTTACTATTTATGAGCTTTTTGAGAACTTTTATAAAACATTGTTGGGATAGCCATATTTATTCCGATCGTTTAAAAATTACAAATACACTTCATTTGTTAGTGTCCATTTTACGGTAAATCAAATGTTGATCCATTCAAATGTTGTCTACAAGTTTCTGAACATTTTTAGTTGTGTGATTATTCAAACGTGAATCTGAGAAAAACTGATCTTAATTTTGTGTTCCACATTTGATTGCAGAAGTGACTTATGAAAGTGTGATTTTAGTTCCACCTACAAAACTCCAATAGAATATGAAGTCATCTCACTAAAAACGAGTGTCTCCAATGTCCTAAAGTACCCTAAAGGCAATTTAGGCGAGAAGTAATTCTGAATTGAATGATTTGAAGAAAGAGGCAAATTTGAACTTTTCACAGTTGTGTACAACATGACGTATGGCAGGCATCATTACCCATGTATGGACATTACCAAACTAGAATCTGCATCATTCCGATGAGCAGCATTTTCTACATTTTTCTTCTAAATTAGCATCTAAACAATTACATCTGAGAATATTGCTCGCTAATCAGATTCTTGCCAGAGATTCTGAGCTAGTGATGATGGACAAAATGCACTTACAAATCGATTTCAAAATGATCATCCGATTTTAAGGCAAATTATTTTCGAGCAGGTGGAAGTTGAGTTCTCGAGATGCACAAGCATTCTTTATTTACCAATGCTCTGCGACTGAAAATAAAAAACTATAAAGAAATAAATATGAATACTCTTCTTGTCCTTGCTCCTGTTATCAGCAACACTACGACAAGTTGAATTTATGGAGAGATTCTCATTAGGATAGTAATAGTTATCAACAGCATTTCCATAATCTGATTGATATAACGCTTGATTCTTTCAACACATATTCCTCCTCATGGAAGTTTTCTTTTAAGAATTGATTAAATGGAAGTGAAATGTATCTTGAAATATGCATTTAATGTCGAAAAGTTTAGTTCCCAAATCTTCTATTTACTACATACATCGAGTTAGTTGCATGGAAATAAAAAAATAGTATTCTTCGGGGAAAAGTTGTGCGATACGACTAATGATTATGCTGCTATCATTACTGATAGTGTCATCGTTATCACTGGCATTCGCTATCAGCTTTTTTCTAGTTACTAGTTCTTAATAATCATTTTCGTGCTAATTATTTAACCAAGCAAATATATAGATAGATAAAGCAAAAGACTTTAGCTTAAATAAGACTATTCCCGAACTAATGCTTATTATTAAATATTTCTGAGCTTAAGGCTATTGAGAGTTAACGTGACATTGTTCCAATTACTGAAGAAATGGATTGCTCACTAGAAGCCTTAATATTAGCAAGACTTTTTTGTCCACATCCTCCACACTATCCACTCTATCAACCTATTTATCATCCTAATCACTGATTCACATTCTCGCGGCTGTTCGAGAGGGGTTCCTGATGACAGTCACATGCATACGAACAGTCACACTGCCAACAAATACATTTTACACAAACCGTACCTGTCGATTGCATACTTAAGAGTCGGCTGATTGCTCTGATAAACAATATCACCAATGCTTCGAAATTCTTCTCTTGTAAGGTGATATGTCATATTTGTGCCTTATAGGATTCTTAAATTAGTTGAAAATGAAATTCTCCTTCATAAATCTTGTAGTGTCACTTATATTACATTTTTTTCTTTTTTTTTTTTTTTTTTTTTTTGCTAGGCACGTTTTTTTTCTCTTTCTCTTAATTCTTCATATTTTATTTACAAAAAAAAAAAACAATTTATGCTTTGATATCAGCAATAAAATTAATGCAGTTAGATTGAAATTTTCAATTCTTTCTCCAATTTTATCGCTAAACTTGGAAAATGGTCATTGTTTTCAATTAATCTCATTTCCTCTATTATAGTAAACTTTACATATCTTCCAATCTTGATTTAGTTTCGCCTAAAACATAATAGAAACCAGATGCTTCATTTCATCTTGCCTGTAGAATTAACTGAATTAAAATTAGCATAATTTCATTTGTCACAGAAAATCTCCTCCTGTTCCTACTCAAATGTTCTACTCATGTGCCGTACTGATATCATCTGATATCACTCACATCTTTATCAAATTATTTCAGCCCTTTGTGAGAGCAAAGAAGCTACAATGGCTACGAAAATTATTGAGGCATTGCGGACCATTTGCACCGTTGGTTACTTTTCAAAAATTAAAAGTTTAACAGTTTCGTAAGTACCAAAATGAGAGTTATATGTTAAATTTCAGGAAAATTTGAACAGAACAAGAGGAGGTGATTTTGAGTGTCTTCGAGTCACTCTCCTTCCCATTATACCGTCCGTATTTTTCTGGCTCCTAATACCAATTTTCTGTATGCAAATACATCGAATAAGAGTAAACGGTGGCATTCGTTCTCAACCATTGCCTTGGACTGTTCTACTGATTGCCAAGACTGTAAGTCCTTCTTATCTCTCTTTCCGATGGCAATCACTTTTGAACAGTCTCAGAAATGGCCTTACTGCTTCACTTAATTCTTTATCGACTGATAATTGAAATGTAAACTGCGCACGTGACGACTAAGCCGAGAATTACTGTTAACTTAGAGAAAAGTTTGAATAGAAATTGATAACACTGTAGGAAAAGAAAGTTCATTCATAATTTATTCATAAAGTTCATTCATAGAAGTGCGTTGAACTATGTCGAAAACTGTACAGCTCTGTGACAGATGACCATGTGAAGGGAACTAATGATGCGTTTAATTAGTTGGATGAGTACAGTAAGTAACTCTGCTGTACCTTAGCATATATTGAAGTATTTTAGATTACAACGATATATTTGCTACTGAATTCACTTACAAGTTTTGGCATTAATTTATACTATGCTGAAAATACTTCAAACGACTTAATCTATTCGGCCGTTACAGCTCTAACAATGGTCAGTGATAATTGTCGTTGCAGATGGCAAAGTTTAGCTTTGTCTGTTAAGATTAGTTGAAAGAAGAGATATGTGAACTTCAATTTCCTGTTCTTTTAGTTAGGCATATTTTGTTGCATTTTAATGGGGCGAAAAAACGGAATGGTTACCTCAGGTATACTGCACATCACCTGGATACTTTTTGCAGTATGTGGTTGTCCAGAATATCTCTTCAGTTGGAAGAAAGTTTCCAGTTTCGGAGTTTGTGTTTTTTTTTTCTTTAATAAAATTTGTAAAAAAAACTTCGATTTTGACTAGATCTAAATTTTAGTTAAATTTTCTAAACTAAACTTTTTAAAGTTTCTTAAAAAGTAGTAAGCACCTTGCGATGGCTTTTCTTCTATTTTGTTTTATTAAATGTAAAGGAAGCAAACATTTAAGCATTCTGAGAGATTATTAAACAAGAGCATTGTAAACGATCTCGTCGAGAGTTCCGGTAATACATTTTTAGGTGTTTTTTCAGTTAATGGAATATGCTGATAAGGCTCGTTTCATTGTTTATCAGGTGTGGTATCCATTTATCATTGTTCAGATGCTATTATTTTGTTTTGCTGATTATCGGCAGCCATTTTTAACAAAAGCACGAAAACAACTGGTATTTTATTGTTTTATTTACTGGAAGATATGAAGTATCGTTCGCAACTTTGACTTTCAACCTAATTATTCACATTGAAAATTTAACTCGTTAATTCTTTTCATTTATTTATCCAACCGAAGAATTTTTTTGGACTTATCTGTCGAGAAGAAAGTGTTACTTTCTAAACAAACATTGAAGATGAAAGGGAATAATTTTATTTGTGAATGCTTGAGTTCTGTTGAACCGAAAAACGACGGAGATTTGACAAGGAAACTGAATGTTGGATTAAACCAACTGAAATCAAATTTTTGTTGTCAAAGTCTATTGTCTCATTCCGTTGAATGAACTTAAGTGATGAGTTCGGAAATAGTAGTCAATTTTAATAATTTCCGCATTAATTTTATCAATATTTTCAGAATCTATCCTCTGAACTGGATAGCTCATTCTTAAATAGGTTATCACTGTGGTGGTTCACACCGATTCCACTACTTGGTGCTCGAAAAGCATTGATTGTTGATGATATTTATCAACTTAATGAGGGCAATAATGCTGCTATTTTGTACGCAAAATGGAAAAAGCAGTGGAATTCTACTCTCGAGAGTTCTCTTTTCGTTTTGAAATTTCTTCCTTTTGCAATGATTTGTTTTTCAAAATCTAAACTATTTTTGAATCCAAAAACTAAATTACATTAAAGTTAAAAAGTCTTTCTTCAAGTTTCATTTACAAGCAATTATTAAATAATTTTCAGACTATCGGAGAAGACAGAAAATTTTTGAAAATGCAAAAGTACAAAACGACAATCCTAGTGATGACTTTCAAACGTTTGACCTTAATTAATTAAAAGCTATTAAGCTTCGATCGATAATAATGGTTTAATTTATCTACTTATTTTCTTGTCCTTTTTTTTTTTTTTTTTTTTTTCCAGAGGAAACAAGCCAGTACCACCCTCAATTATATGGAAATTATTTTTAATGTTTCGCTTTGAAATTTTATCAGCAACAGCTATCAAAATATTATCTGATATAACACAATTTGCTAATCCATTTTTTCTCAAGTACGCAGTTTTCAGAATTTTTGGAGAGAATTGTTTTAAGAATCAATTAAAAAATTAATAGGAAGGACAGAAATGTCGATACTCTAACAAAACGGACTCTCAGTCTTTTTGTTAGGGTGGCAACACTTCAAATCCTTTACTTTCTTATCAGCCCTACAATTAGTAACTTTCTAGTCATCTCTTCCTCCTAAATCAAAGGCCTGATTGTTTTTTTTTTTTTCTTTCAGTTTATTACTAAATCACATTTCAAGTGGAAGTGACCTTTTCACCGAAGGTATTGCACTTGCTCTTGGAATGTTCGCCTGTGCTGAACTTCGTTCATTTCTCCTCAACTATTACTTTTTTTTGATGATGCGAGTGGGCATCAAAATTCAGTCCACATTAATTGCTGCCATTTATCAAAAGGTTTATTTTACTCCATTGTCTTGTTGATGAATGAACCAATTTGAGGGTCATTAAAAGTTTTGAACTCCAAATATGGATATTGAACATTTGAACTTTAAAAGTACTTCTCTTTGTCAGTGAAAAGATAGTTTCTAGATTATGAATTTTCCATTCAACACATTTTACTATTCATCTTAAACATAATTAATCTGAAGACTTTACGCCTATCGAATTCGGCCCGAAAAGGCAGGACAGTGGGAGAAATTGTGAATTTAATGGCGATTGATGTGGAAAGTTTTCAGTTCATCACACCGCACATCCAACAGTTTTGGTCATGTCCATTCCAGGTTTATTTTTTTTAATTAGCTTGTTGTGATATGTTGTCAGAATGACATGACATTCAAATTCCTTGTAAGACTAATTCTTCTGATTTCTGATTCGTTCTGTTCACTTAAGATTATTCTTAGCTCATATCGTTCGATAGCAACTTCTCATTTTCGTAATTTGCCGAGAGCTACTTAATTTCTAGATAATCCTCGTCCTGATATATCTTTTCTTTACAATTGGGCCATCAGCAGCTTGTGGCGTAGCTGTTATGGTACTTTTCTTGCCACTGAATTTTATCACTTCACTTATTGTTAAAAGATGGCAGGTTTGTTAGAAAAGTTTCATTTTTCAATATTATTTCCGTTTGTTTGTTTTAGTAATGGAATTCAAATTTCAGTCTTCTGCAAAACAAATTTTTAAGCTTTCTATTCGACTTTAGTCATTTGTGATTTTTATATTTCAGACTGAACAAATGTGTTTGAAGGATGAGAGAATTAAAATTTGCAATGAAATATTAAACGGTATAAAAGTAATCAAACTGTATGCCTGGGAGCCACCAATGGAGGAAGTAGTTGAGCGAATTAGACGCAAAGAACTTCAGTTGATCCGAAAAATGGGTCTAACTAGAGCCGTTATCGATAGCTTTAATACTTCTTCACCATTTCTTGTAGGTTTTTATTCTCAGCTTATAACCGATCTTCTGAGCTCTGATATGGTACTAATTTTTTTTTGACCGAAGATAATAATCATTGATTTGTCGAATCCATAGCAGCTATCAACTCGAAAACAGACACTGATCCTCCTTTAAAATTTAGAAAGATTTTAACACGCAGTTGATAAGAATCGATATATTCCAAACGAATGCGCAGTAATCGACTGACTCATTAAGCTTCATTTGACTCCTAATGTCAAGATGCCATAATTTCAGGTGGCACTGCTGACTTTTGCAACATATACACTGTCAAGTGATAATCACACCTTAACACCACAGATTGCATTCGTTTCACTAACTCTTCTCAATCAGCTCCGTTCACCAATGATAATAATTGCTAATTTGATGAAGCAGGCAGTTGAGGTGAATTTCGTTTCATTTCACCTTAGCCTCATATCTCGAGACAACAGTCTCAACCATAAATGTGAAAGTTGCTTTGTTTATTAACTATTCACTACTGTCAGCTCATTTCACCTTTACCTTTATCTTCACACCTTTATCTTTACACCTCTATCACCTTTACAGCTTGAACACCTTTACAGCCTTTACAGCGTTACCTCAGTTAACCCATAATCATACAATACTTATCCAGATTTTCTATGATTTGGCTTGAAGTTAACAAAGTTGACAAAGTGCCACAGCTACTATTCTTGCTGCTATCCTTTAATTTCTTTCATTTTTCTAAAAAATAATTTGTGTTGGTTGCTTCAGGCTGCAGTAGCAAATGGACGAATTAAGAGTTTCTTGGCAGCAGATGAACTGAATCCACTAAATATTGATCGGATCAATGATCACTTTAGTTTGTTCATTTGCATTATATGAAAAAATGGATGCTAAAATTTCAAGAGGCTGTATAATTTAAAAATTATTTGAGTATCAAAAGGAAGAATTATAGTATAAATTGAAGAATATTTCAATCTTAAATTTTGAAGCTTATTTAATTTAGGTACAGAAAATGCCATTGAAATGAAAGAAGCCAGTCTGAGTTGGGATACTAAGGGATCAAATACAGTCTTGAAAATTGATCATTTATCGATACCAAAGAAGTCTCTAGTTGCGGTTGTCGGCAAAGTAGGCAGTGGCAAAAGCACTCTACTTAGCGCCATTCTTGGTGACTTCAATTTCATGCTTAGAATTATTCTTAGACTTTTTTTTTTTCATTTTTAGAAAGCCAAACTGTAAATTCAAATCTTTTTATTTCAAAAATTTTTCACTTTTTCGGCTACTGGTTTCGATTCACTTTTTTTCTTTTTTGAGCACAAATGAAAAACCAGAAAGTGTGTCACCGTATCATCAGAGAATCACAGATGTTTCGAAAAGCAAAAAGTCTAAATAATTTGATGCAAGCATTCATTAGAATATGCTGCATTAATTATTTCACAGAATAATGGATGGGTTGCTGTAATTATAATGAGGCATTGAAAAAGAACAATTGCTTCAGGTGAGTTGGAAAAGGTGGATGGTTACATTGGTGTCTTTGGTCAGATGGCTAGTGTTAGCCAGCAATCGTGGATTCAGAATTCAACGCTTCGAGGCAACATAATATTTGGAGAGAAATTTGATCAGAAATACTACGATAAAATTGTAGAAGCCTGCGCTTTAGTAAAGGATTTTGACATTCTACCAAATGGTGATGCTACTGAAATTGGTGAAAAAGTGAGTTTAAAAAATTATTCTGATGGAGTAAATGAGATCTATTTTCAATGCCTCAATTCAGAATTTTCCAATTCTCTATCATTTGAAATTTTAGGGTATTAACTTGTCTGGAGGCCAAAAAGCTCGTGTAGCGCTTGCCCGAGCAGTTTATCAAAATCGTGATATTTATTTGCTGGATGATCCTCTATCAGCTGTGGATAGTCATGTAGGAAGACATATTTTTGAAAGAGTAAGTTTCGGCTTATTCATTCCTTTGTTTAACAAAGCTATCGAGTCTGTAAAAGATTTCAAGCCATGAATAGAGTAAGTCAAATTTATGAATATTAGACTTACCTATAATGTTTATAACTTCATTTTTATTTATAGGTAATTGGTTGCAATGGACTAATGCGAAATAAAACAAGAATTATAGTAACGAATGATTTAACGTACCTGGATAAGGTTGATATCGTTATTTATATGGAAGGTATGATAGCCATAACAATAAAAGTTTGCTTTGAAGAAAGTGCATTCTTGACAAGATTGCATCCTATATCGAAAGTTTTCAGATTTATCAATTCTTCATAAAATAATATAGTTGGCACACAAAAATTTAGCAGTTTGCAGATGGAAAGCTTGCTGCATGTGGTCCCTATAAGAAATTGCTCGAACAGTCTGAGAGCTTCTCGAGATTCATCGATGCATGTCAAATCGAGAATGAACAGGCGGAAGAAGGGAAAAGGGAAAGTGAGACTACTAGTTCAGAAACATTCAGTGATGAAAATTCGCAATCAGATGATATCCTTCCATTATTTCAATCTATGTTTTTGATTAAGGATACATCTTAAGTTTGCTTAATATATCATTATAGTTCGCTCATCTTCAGGCGTTATATCACAAGTCTAGCCTCCTATTAACATACAATGATTTCATTGATATGTTTATTTTAATAATTGGCAAAATTATTGATTACCTGATTAGTAATATATCATCTAGAGTTTATCAAGCAGAATTTAAAATCATTTAACTTAAATGATCCGAAGTGCCAAATTATTCAAATGAATTTTTCTCAATCTTTTTTCTAGAATATGAAAACGCTAGCGATACTGATGCCAACGAAGAAACTCTCTTTGGTCGGTAAGATTTTATCATTTTTTACCGCGCTAATATTTTGATTTGGCTTGAAATTCGATAATGTGCCCAGTATGATCCATCCTTTTCAGATGCAATCAATCATTTTTTTTTTTTTTTTAAAGCTGTAATGGAAAATCGCAGCTACAATTTGTTAGAGCCATCATCACAATGTTTTTCTCTGATACATTCTATTCAAATAATGAATTAACTTTTTTGTCTAATTTACAAAAGTTCTCTCTTAAGACGAATCTCCACATCGTCTACATTGGGCACATTTCATCATCCCAAGCAAATAAAATCGCTTTCTCAATCTTCAAAAATGATTGACAATTCGACGAGCAGTAATAATAAGAAGGAAAATGAAGTTAGATCGATGGAAGCTGAAAAGATCGAAGCTGGCAGGGTAAAATTTGTTTCATTTCAGAAGGATTTAAAATGAAGGTGACAGGAATGTGAGCAGTTTGGCTTGTTCCTAGCAGAATACATCTAATTAAAGTGATAAGAAATAATTAAATAACTAATTAAAGTGATAAGAAATAGTTGCCAGTGCAGCAAGACCATCGAAAGTTTGTCTTTTCTTAATTTATCACATTTTATCATGTGGAAATCACAATGTGAGAACATTTAAGGTGAAATTCGACGTTTATACACAATATATTCGATCCGCAACTCTGCTAACATCGTTCTTCTTTCTTCTTTTATTCACGTCCTATGAAATTTTCCAAATAGCTCGTGGATTATGGCTCTCTCAGTGGTATTTTTTGATTTTTCTATAGAAAAGAAAGTGAATGTCGAGAAGACAACGGGAGGAATGAGCTCCTAGAGCAATTCAATGACTATCAAATATCACTCCATCTATCAGTCCTGCAATTTTTCTTATTGCTTTTGTTTTGCTTTTACTGATATCAAATTACGTTGATCTTTTTGGTCAAATGCAAATGAAACTCCAGTGAACGGTTCAAGAATGGAACAGTTGTCACTTGATGTACGTCTTGGAATTTACGCTCTTCTTGGGATTGCGGAAGGTTGGGTTGGTTAAGTTAAAAAGATATCATTTTTTCCATGTTTACTTCCTAACTCTAAAGTTGAAGTTTGCTTTTTCATTCATAAGTAAACTGAAAAGTTTATTAGGAAAGAAATAAGTTCGTTTGAATTGCTTCAACTTACTGATAAGAAAAATTAAAAGTAATACTTTGATATTTTCAAACGTGTATTTCCTTAATGTATATACTATACTTCTTAATTATGAGAAAAGACCTATCAACTTAGGCACCTACCATCTAACAGGGGCCTTTAAGGCTTTTGCTTCTTTGGTGCGATAATATTTTTGGTGATAAGTGGACTTGGAGCCTCAAAGAATCTTCACGCACCGCTGCTGCACAGTTTGTTGCGTTCAACAATGAACTTCTTTGATACTACACCTATAGGCCGTATTTTGAATAGACTTGGCAAGGTCAGCATTCCTGATCATCTTAGCAATTACCAATCAAACTTACGAAACAGTGCATTTCAAGTTTCAGGAACTTTTAATTCCTCTCTTTCACTTTGTAGGATATTGACGTGATCGATCAATCACTGCCGATGAGTTTTCGTTACTTTGTCTACTGCGTAGAACATATTGTGGCAACATTAATTATCATCCTAATATCTACACCCATCTTTGCTATTGTTATTTTACCTCTCGCACTTTTCTACTACGCTTCTTTGGTAGGTTCTCTTATTTCCACAGATTTTTATTGAAAATATTTCTTTGTCAATATCAGTTTCATTGTTCTCATCTGCAGCACTTTTACGTCCCAACTTCTCGACAAACGAAACGACTTGAAAGCATAAATCGCTCACCAATTTATCAACATTTTGAAGAAACAATTCAAGGACTCACCTGTATAAGAACATTTGGAAAGGTTAGATTCTATCATCTGCGCGATATTTTTAAATCAAATCTTTGCCGAAGCTATTTGAAACTACTCTGTAGTGCAGGTGCAAGAATTCTGCAAACTGATGGAAAGTGCCGTAGATCGTTTCATGCGTTGCAAACATTCCAACATTCTGTCGAATCGCTGGTTGGCAGTGCGATTAGAGTTTATCGGAAATTGTGTCGTATTTTGTGCAGCATTATTCGCAGTTCTTCCGCCAAGTTGGAGTGTTGCTGTGAGTGCGGGAATTGCTGGACTTAGTGTCAGCTACGCTCTAAATGTTAATTTTAAAAAAAGATTTCCTTCTATTGAATATATTTCTGAAACTTAAAATTCAGTCTCACGCCCTAAAATTCAATGTTTTCCCACTTTTCTGATCAAAAAAATATAAAAAATATGATGATTGGCAATTGAACGACTAATTTTTCGTAAAAGTAATTAATTTTATTTAGTTGCAAAATACATTAATTCTAGATCACGGAAACGCTAAATTTTGCAGTACGTTTTATCAGTGAACTTGAAACGAATATCGTGGCCGTTGAACGCATAAAAGAATATACCGAAATAAAAACGGAAGTTTGTGTTTAAATTTTCTCTTCGATTTTTGTTGATGATTTAATTTCTGATTTAAGAAAAATGATAATCACAATTTTGAATCCTCTCAGTTAAAATATTGCATCATTATTTGCGAACAGTTTTTTAACCGCTTGGAAAATTTTAGGCAAAGTGGAAAATCGATCAGTTTAAGCCAAAAAAAGATTGGCCTTCTAAAGGGCAAATTACGTTTAGGGACTATTCAACTCGCTATCATCCGAAGCTTGACCTGGTTTTGCGTCAACTCAATGCTTGCATTTCTCCCGCTGAAAAAATTGGTATTGTTGGCCGTACAGGGGCAGGTAGACTTTTTCTAAACATCCTTCGGTAACTTTTAAAACTATCCTCACAATTACTCTATTTGCTGATAAGTAAGTGTTACTGAAACAGCTCCGACAAGGAAATCTTGACTTGCAACATTCACTGGTTTCTCTCTGATTCATCTATGCTCTGCCATATGCAAGCCTTTTTAATTAATCAAAGGTTTAGGTAAGAGCTCGTTGGCATTAGCATTATTCCGAATCATTGAGCCTGTAAAAGGTACTATTCTTATTGATGATGTAGACATCTCAGTAATTGGCTTACATGACCTTCGCTCGAATCTTACAATCATTCCACAGGTTCTGTCTTATTTGGAAAGTATGATATAGATGAAATTATGTTGCTAATTTATTTAATCTTGAAAAGGATTAATTCGTTTTTTTTTTCTCGATTCTGCGACTGTTCTAAAATGATTTAGAAAATTTTAATTTCACAACTCTGACTAAATGGATGAAAAGTTTCAGGACCCTGTATTATNATTTAATATTAATTTAATTTAATTTATTTAATTTAATCTTGAAAAGGATTAATTCGTTTTTTTTTCTCGATTCTGCGACTGTTCTAAAATGATTTAGAAAATTTTAATTTCACAACTCTGACTAAATGGATGAAAAGTTTCAGGACCCTGTATTATTTTCTGGATCACTTCGATTTAATTTGGATCCATTTCAAGTTCATTCTGATCAGAAAATATGGATGGCATTGGAGTTAGCACATCTCAAAACATTCGTATCCGGTCTTACTGAGGGTTAGTTGTTAGAAATTTTGCTATAACTCTTACTTCTTTAAAATATTAAAAAATCATATTCCTAATGTAGTTGTTATCTGGGAATCTTTTTCTTCGCTAATTGTTTTCATAAAAAATTTGCCTGATTTAAAATTTAAGACATTTTAAAATTTAAATATAAATTCTGAAGCGATTCCAAAAGTGCGCTTTCCCAAATACCATATTAACTTCTCCAGGCCTCCAGTATCGGATCAGTGAGGGCGGTGAGGACATCAGCGTTGGACAAAGACAACTCATTTGTTTGGCTCGTGCACTCCTTCGGAGGAGTAAAGTTCTGGTCCTAGACGAAGCTACAGCTTCTGTAGATCTAGCAACCGATTCACTAATTCAGGAGACAATTCGTCGTGAATTTCGCGATTCAACTGTGTTAACCATCGCGCATCGTTTGAATACCATAATCGATTATGATAGGTACTTCGATTCATCCTAAACAGATATTAAAAATGTCCAAAGAGTCCTGAAGGATGGTGGACACTTAGGAACAATTTCTGAAGCGATTTGTTAGTCTTAGATAAAGCTACCGCTATTTTAGTTATATTTTTGACTGCTGCTAAAATTTGAAGCCCTGCAACTTCCTGTTCCGGATTTATAATTTTTCTTTTTTTATAAAATCTTTTCGGTGGTTTTTGCGGGTAATAAATATTAAGTACCACTACTTAATATTATCTAGATATGAGACTTTGCTACCTCAGATGAAGCTTTCTTTTCCAGAGTGATGGTCCTTGAAAATGGTTCAATACAGGAGTTCGATTCACCACAGAATTTGCTCGCTAACCGCTCCTCACTTTTCTTCTCTTTGGCATGCGATGCTCAAATAGTCTCTTAAATTTCATTTTGTAAAACGATTAATAATGAATTGACTTGATATTGTAATTCTCATCAACAAAATCTGTGATTTACAATAGTTTCGAATTTGTGAACTAATTTTCATGCTTTTTTTTGCAAATAAATCCTTTTGAGGTTGCAGTCCTTTCGATAGATGCTTCTGACAAGAGGATCAGAGTGCCGGATCCCTAATGGTGATGGACATCCGATAAGGCAGGAATGTTCTCGTTTATATTGCAGCAATATCATATCATAACTGTGAATAACCTTCAATCTCGATTTGAAATGAAAGAAATTATTTGTAAAACGTCACTTGAAATAGGAAATATTTTATCTATCCATCGAAATCAAACGGCAATCCATCGAAATCAAACAGCAAGATGAAAGTTTAGAGTACTTGGAGAAGGTGGAGTCGAAATATTACTGTACCGTGTGGTTTCGCATAATTTTTTTTTTCTTTAATTAGCACTTGTAAATGAGCCCTTCACTATCATAAATTGTGGAAAGAAATTATTAATTCTTTTTGCTGAACAAGGAGGAAATTGCGCTGTAATGTAACAAGAAGGAAAAGTAGTATGATCCTGTGTCTAAAGTGGACAGGGAACTGTTATCTTAATACAAACACATAAAAGGACAACGAATGTGAATTTAGGATGAGTAAAAATGTGCACAATATATGGATGATAGAAGCAGTATGGAGTAATCTCCAAGTTATGCTGCACTTAGGAATCATTTAAGATAATTAAGTTGTAAAGTGGTGTAAGCTAAAAGCTCAGTGTCTCTAATACTCCCAGTCACAGTAATGTCAGTAACAATAGATTTAGGTTAGATGTCATGAAATCAAAATAAGTGAATTTACTTAGAACAAAATGATAATTTAAGGAAGCCAAAAAGTCAAAACTAAAAGAATAAGGCTTCAAGTGTTTTTTTTACACTTTCATTGGGTCATTCGCCGTTTTGAGTTGTTGTTAATATGGATATATTTTTTTTATTTGGCGAAACTTTCTTCCATAATTATAGAGTGTGGCGGTGGCTCATCAACTTGAAAAAGTATTGGATTTGAAATTCTTCTACTGATATCATTCACTGATTGCAAACGCTGAAACATCTCCTGAAAGAAAATGTTTGAAAAATTAGAAGAGATTTATACAAATAACAAGAAAACTTCTATTGTACAAGCAAAAAAATACTATTCTGCTACTGCTGTCTTCCTAACCATTAACAGCTGATTTCAATACGGCACTAAGGAATAAACTTATTCCACATAATGTTGGATTTTTTTCTTTCTGCTTAAAAATGCCTTACCAACCTCCCCAATCTCTTTCACGGGTCCATTGTCAATCATTCCTGTGTTGTCGCCAGCATCACCAAACCCATTCGCTACTGAAAAAGCCGGTACTTGTGGTGGTTCCTGATGCTGGAGCTGAAGTTCCTCTTGATTAGCGTTCTGAAAATAACCAATGATAACATTTCTCCTGGAGTTCACAGTTGCTCATCTAAAATTTTCATCTCCAGCTGATCTTATTGCTCTTATCAATATGTCTTTGTTTATAATTTACTTACTACTGGTTCCACCAAAGGATTGGAGTTTTCCATTGGTTTCCAGTCATCGGCGTTGAACAGAAGCGGTGCAGGGACCCGAGGAATGCTGTCTTCTGGCCTATTTCGAGAAACTGGCACGCTTGGACTTTGCTCAAAAGCTTTGTTTGGTATAGCGTTAGGAAATGTTTCTTCACTGATCTGTGGCTGATTCTGCAATGTTACTTCTTTGTAAGGCACTGCGAAAATGACACAGAATATCATTTATAAATACTCACCAGCTGATTAGAGAATTGTTGCACTTCCTCTGGTTTTTGCTTCTGTTTTTGAGTCTCAACCGATAAAGGTTTCATTTGCTGCTGTAGGATCATCTGATTTTGTAGCGAATCTGGCATCTGCAAGCGAATAAAGCTCTCAATCCCTGGTTCTAAAAATAATTTGAGAGCCGGGAACTAACTAGTAGCAGCTGAGTAAGTACCTGAGGCTGTTCTTGCTGTTGGCTAGGACTTTGGCTTTGAGGCAGCAACTGGGGATTGGTTACTTCCAACGATTGGCTAACGGCAATGTTTGCGATCGGTTGCTGATGTAATCGGTGGTTGTTCGCAAACCACTGACCGTAATATCGCGTCCACTGATCGTTCGCATTGTTATTAATATAACTGTTAAGGTTATCATCCGGCAAAATAGCCGGAATCATTCGCCCATCCAAATTATCCACAATATTTGCCTAGAAATGAAACTTTTAGTTTCATGCAAATAAAACACGAAATTAATTAGCATATAATTTAAGACGATTCCTTGTAATGCACTATCAAATAAATTTGTCTAAAGCATTAAAACCTCATATCGTTTACTTTTTTTTTTTTTACTAATTTCGTTTTCACAGTAACTCCGAGCCATGAAGTCTGGTCTGGAATGATTAATTCAAAATACCTAGAATCATGGACTTGTCTTAGCTATGCAATGAAACTTCATGATAGTACAGATCGATTGAAAAACTGTTTGAAGTTGCTGCTGATGAACGTAGAATGCGTTACCTTTCGCGTGTTCCACTCATTGATGTTCTGATAGAGATTTTGATTCTGGCTCATGCTTGCTAGCAGTGTTTGAGGGTGTTGCGGCCAGAACTGTTGCACTTGTCCCTGCCATCCATTTTGTGGCCACATATCACTTCCACCTTGAACACTATTCATCCAGTTTCCTCCATCTTGCCAACGATTGCCAGTTTCCGATGTGGTTAACAGATTCTGTTGTAACTGCTGCACGACAGGTACTGGCAGGTGCTTTTGGTTGTTCGGCCAGTAAGTACCATACCATTCGACATCTTTTCGATTTTTACTGGCAGCAGAGTTGAGCCACTGCCACAGATTACTCCACTGCTGTTGCTTGAGAATCCCTTGGGCCAAGTCTGATGGACGAGGTTGTAGTCCCATATAGTTATCCCAGGCGGTAAGCAATGGCTGCGATTGGTATGGTTGCAGAAACGGTGCTATCAGAAGCATTGGCTCACCCGGCACCACATTATCCTGTTGAGGTGGCAGGAATTGATATCCTGTTGTTCGACTAAAAGGTATGAAATCAGCGTATTACTGAGACTACTGACTTCAGAATAATAACTCCATGTTGCACAGTTCCACTTCCAAAGTTTGCTTACCTTTCATCGTTATCAGTTATCACATTCCACTGCAACAGATCGGCCAACAGAGTGCCAAGTGGTGAACGGGAAAATGCTACGAAGTCATTCGGTTGCAGTGCATTGATTCCTGCTCGATCTGATTGACTTCCACCAAATCCATCCATCAACGATAATGGCTTAATCCAAACAAATTAAACTAAATTCAATGTCGATTAGTATACTTTTAAACTTAACCACTTGAACTTGAACATTTTGTGTAAGCTAATTTCGTGCCATCACAACACTTTACATAAAGTGAACGCTATAGTAATAGATGGATCTATTTTGATAATTCGAGAAAGATTTGCTTTTAATGAAGTTAAAAGTAACTTTTACCTGCTTTGGTTCCAAAGAATCCATTTGCAGCACTTTCACTTGCATAACTCCTTTAATGCCTGATTTTTCAGCTTGCTCCTTGATTTTTGGAATAAGTTTGCGCAAAAAGTCAAGACGAGAATCCTAAAATTGAAAAAAAAAAGAGAGAAGAAACAAAACACTTATATTCCAATCACTGTTAGTGAAATGCGTCGTCTTTCATTTCAGTGATATTTGATAACATTCCAAACAGTCATGACATATAAACCTTCGCAATCAGATAACAGGTGCCAAAACCATCGGAAGCGAAATTCGCAAATATATCAAGCGAAAATATCTCGGAAATTGTTTACATGACCGAGTATTAGAGACCCAAGAATATGTGGTGATAACGAAGATTGGGAGAATAAGGTATATTTGTAATAAGATATATATTAATAATAAGGTATATTTTGTAATAGCATTAGCTTGCTTCAATAGGATGAAAGCGTTAATTAATTACTAATACTTACTACATCTCCTGGCAGGTTAGTTAATGGACGCTGCTCCAGTGTCGGTGAAGTGGTCGTGACCTGTTCAACTCCGTCAAGTTGTCCTGTCCGCATTGCTAGCGCCGTTGGTGCTGCGACATTGTCTGAACTTTCAAAAACTCTCGATGACCTGTAAATTAGAGTGACCTAGATTTCTTCAATCTTTCTTCACTCTTACTAAAGATGACTCAATGAATAAGTCGACTCAGTTTAAAAACTTATAATCTATTTGCTGAAACTACCAACTGGTTAAAACAGGCAANAGTCTTTCTTCACTCTTACTAAAGATGACTCAATGAATAAGTCGACTCAATTTAAAAACTTATAATCTATTTGCTGAAACTACCAACTGGTTAAAACAGGCAAATCTGTTTGTGCTGAAGTACAAAATCTTTGCTTATGTAGTTTTTTAATTCTCAAGCAAGAAACCGTCTTTCTGGATTCAAACCATTGTCAAATCTCGTGCTGTCCAACTTTATAGAAGAGTTACCGCTGTGGATAGAATGACTGAATTATATGAGCACCCATACAACCGTCGCATCCAGTTCCCATTCGATGTTTCAGTTCGAACCTGAATTTGACAACTTTCAAAATCTGAAAATTTCTAAATTTTCTCTATTTTTGCTAAAATCATAATTGAAAAAAATGGGGTGTAATGAAAAAAGCAATCCATCTAAATACTAAAATTAAAGCGAGTAAATGCAGTGAATAGAATGATTCCATAATCCAAAAAGCTTTAAATTAGCAGTAGATGTTCTTGAAATCTTCAGTCAAGCTTGTTTTAAATTCCAGAAAATTATAATTAAACGATTTTACAAAAAAAATCTCAGATTTTAGGTGAACACTTCCCTTCCTGCATAATTCAGTCTTCAGAGCTACCGCTTGAACCATTCACATGCACAAAGAAATTACCACGGCACTCTTAAATCATCGGGTATTCTGTAGTATGCCAATTTGCTGATAATTATTGCAAACAGAAGAATAAAGAATAGCGCTCCCAAACACAACAGATAATTCTAGAAAACAAGATTTGTTCTTTTTAATCATTAATTAATCAGCGGAAGACATCAGTGCTTTCTCACTTACGGAAGAAAGTCATGAAGTAAAAGGAAATAATATTACTGAGAATGTTTCCTGCAAAAAAGCAATATAAGTCGAGGAAAAGGAGTATGAAACAAATATTTCTGCATAAAATTTCACTTTATGACGGCTGCTATTTTTCGGCTTCTCTTCTCATATACTTCATCTCTTTAGCAATCATTTTTTGGCGTTGTCTTACTCGACAAATGTCTTACTTTTTGATGCCATGTAGCTCTTCATAAATTGCTGTAAAAAACACTTACTTTATATAAAGTTCGTTTCTTTTTAAGTGTAATAATGGGTGTTGATGTCAGGGAAACACCGTCGGGTGCTACTGGTTTATCTCTGATCGGTGGTTTCTCGTCCATCCCGACTGTAAACACCTTCATCTTCCGTACCTGCAAATCGAATCCAATCACAGGTAATTTACTCATTTCTAGTCGCTGAAAAAGCGCATAATCTGTCCAACCTAATGATCGGTAAAAAATAAAGAGTGAAAAAAAAAACATCGTTTTCGGATAATTTTAGGCTCAACATTACAGAACTTTGGTAAGTTTGTAGTGGGAATGGAAATTAGCAACGAACGATTCTTTCACGCACAAATGCTATCACTTTGAAGATTAGACTAGCGCAATAGGCAAATATTTGTTTCTAATCATGAAAAGACGGAACATTAATAAAGTGTGTACTGTATCATTTCTCAGGTGTAGTTCCAAAAGTTTTGCTGAGCCACAATGACCTGAAGTCGGTAGAAAGTGGTTGAGATAGAGGGAATTTGGAAATGGAAAGATTTGGTGAGGAATTATAAGTTGTAAGATCGGTCGGAGGAAAGCTGTTTAGGAAATGGTATTTTTAAAGAACAAGCACGGAGGCTGAATTTTCAACAGTAAGTTCTAGTTTTTCTTATCATCCGAAAAAGGTCAAGGAAAAGGGAGGAAAATTATATTCGTTCGATGATTATAACTCCCTCTCTTTTTAGATTTTAAATTTCGTGTTATCGAATAACTCTCTTGAAAAATCTTCATCTTTCGAATCTGAATCACTTAGTCTCCTTCGATCAGCTGCAGAAAGCAGTTTAGAGTGGAAGTGTGTGAGGACTTTGAAGACAGACCTGAGGTCAGTACATGAAATTAGCGCCACTGATCAGTGAAGAAACAATCAGATCAGAGGAGACAACACAGATAAACATGCACACTCACAAAGTTTTCATATCAAATAGTGATGGTGGAGACGACGGAGTTGATGAATGATTTGACGAAGGTAGGAACTAGTTTCACTCCTCTTCACCCAACTATCTCAATTTCACCAGCACTTCCCCTCCCGCTATGTTCTCCATCTCGAGATCTCTTTCTTCTCCACTCCATCCTCCATCTCGAGATCTATCCATCGATCCTCCTATGATTCTAGTGATTGAATCTTCCAACTCGAAATGATTTCAGAGTGCTCTATTGATTCTTAGTTGCTCATTTCTGTTATGTACGATGGTGACGGTAGCGAATTATTGACATATATTTCAGTATAAACACACAATTCCTACAAAAACTTCAATTTCTTTTATCGACTGACCCTTCACAAATGCATTCACTTCATTCGTTATGGTATGGCAACATGTAGCGTTGCTTACTGTAATTAAAACTGAAATTGCTTTTTTTTTTTGTTCAAAAAAAGCCACTGTTTGTTCTATAATTTCATCAACATCTCCTTCAAAAAATAAACCGTAAGAACTGGCTGCATTGGACAATTAAATCTACTTCAAGTATGGATCAAAACTTGTAATGCTCGTTATTTTGCGACAAGCTGATCAGACTATGGCGAAATCGCTATTACTAATAAATATATTTTTCAAGCAAAGTTTAGAAATCGAGTAGAAAAGCCTTACATTGCTAATACTGTAATAAGGAATACAAAATCTGTGGGAATTGATCTGGTGCAAGATACTTAAAATAGTATGACTGAAATAATTCTTCAAAAATAGGGCAAATTTGGACATCAATTCATGTGCAGAGGAAAATTTCAACAATATTCAAGGGTTTACTGCGTTGATCATAATCACTTAGTGACACAGAGAAAAATGAAAGATATCCTTTTTAAATTATTTATTCATTCAAACAAACTAAACCACAAAAACTTGAAGTTTGACTGATATTTGAATAAAAACAGTTTCATCTTAATTCAATTATAAAAGACTATAGCTCAAGAAAAAAAAAAACGAAATTTTTCAGTTGTTATTTAGTCTGCAAATCCCACAACTCATTAATTATCCAAAGCATAAGGTGTTCTAATTGAGCATTTAAATATACATGCCTTCTACCACTTTATCTTCTCAGTGCAATGACTTTTTTGAACACCTTCCTTTTCTTCAAAAGAAAAAAAAATTCCCCTTCTCCATTCTTAAAAAAAAACTTGCCCTATTTTGCGTTCTCCGACTGCTTTGAAGTTAAAGATGACTATTTTTTGAAAAATAATGATCAATCTAAAATATGATAATTTGGTTTTTGATTATGAAGCAAAAAAGGAAGATATTTCATTACAGCAGTAAAAAGGAAAAGACATTTTTTTTTTAGTCTTTTCAAAGAGACTAAATCGGAACGTCTTTGAACTTTGAGTGGTATTTGAGCAAACATCAATATTTTTGGCTGAGGTTAAATTGGGTGAAACATGAAAAGAAAGAGTCTTAATTTACAGAAAGAAAGATGAAATATCATTCATGAATTTTTCAGCAACCGGGTCTCGTGTAAGGGGCGGCTTTGTCTCCTAAAATGTAAGTAGTAATGATAAAAAAAATACAAGAATGATAATATTGATTATAAGTGATCTTCCAAAGGATATGACAAAAAAGTTGTCGAGAGAGTTGCCTGTGAGTGCCCTGATACAAAATCACTATTATCATAAATGATATCATATCCAATCATCATTGATATCATCATCATTTTCAGCATAGTATCAAAACCTTTCAAAAGACTACTAGAGCTTCGTCTTGCTTGTCATATTAGGAATACTTCTTCATCTTTTCCTTAGTATATTATGGAAGTTTAATTCGATACTTCTCCTTCAATTACAAAGTGAGCCGTGCAATAACCACCTGCAAAGAACTGTTGCTAAGGAATCTCATCTAAAGAACCGTAAAAATCTTAACGAAGCATTTAGTTGAATATTTTAAAAAGGAGCAAGAAGAGAAAATCATTTTTGACTTCATAATTTGCATGCGTTAACGGAAAATTAATTTATTTGAGCTTCTTTTTGCCATTCACAAGTTGAAGAGATCGGAAATGAGAATGGGAAAGTGACTTACTGGAAGAATGAAAATAGCAGCACTGAAATTCTTTCAATGTTCATTTTAATAAGGTCTCAAAATTTCATTTGAATCAAAATGTAGAGATGAAATTAAAGGACTGTAAGAAGTGTCAGATGCTTCAGACGTTTCTCACAGATATCGGTTATTCGTCACTGACATATATGAACATTTAGATATTATAAATATTTAAACTTTACACACTTATCCAGAATAAGCATAAAATGACTATTTCACTTTCTTTTGATACCTTATTATTTCCAGAGTTCAATAAAGAATAAACAAAATCGTTGTATGTCATTGAATTTTTAAGTTTCAAAATTTAAAGATTTGCTATTGTGTTCAGAACTGATGAAAAATTAGCAGATGCGGTGGCATATTTTACGAATTCTTCTGCTGGCCTAGAGAGATTTGTTTGGCTTTTGTTTAAGCATAGAAAGTAGTTGAACTATCTAATTCAATATATTTTGAAACAGTAATTAGTTCAAGAAGTGACGACTTAAAGAGTCCGAAGTTTACTGAATTACTGACAAATAAGCAATTCCATGCAGAAGGAAAGGAAGAAGCAGGTAGGTAGGTAAGTATGGAGATAAAGTAGACAGGTGCTTGGGTGGGAGACCAGCTTTATCGGTGGCAGAACGGAAAAAGGATCGTTTGGGTGTTGCACATCTTTGTGACTCTCGAACAAATACATTTCAACAATTCGTTGCTCACATTTGTTTGTTGAATTAATCATCAGAAGTTCGGTGAAAGCAAAGAAATTCTTAGTTTCACTAAGAGAAATAGTTAGCTTTGAGAAAAAAGATTGCAAAAGAGACGGGAGAAAGAGGAGAAGTGCAGAAGGGCAGCTTTGAAAGTTTTCTTCCATACAAAAAAAATGTTTGAAAGTATTCGCTAAAACAACTTTAGGTAATTTACTTAGCTGATGACACTTACTTCCTTCAAAACTAAGCTATTGTAGGTCTCAAGCTTAAACCTCAAGTAATACTGTCTGGTCCAGAGTTGGCTAATCGAATTCGAGAAGCATACAATAATATTACATTAACTGTATTGTCTTTTTGAAATTTATTGATGTGGTACGATTTTGTGTGTTACATATCAAAGTGACCTTTCTTTTATCACACAATTGACGAGAAACACCGATAGTATCGTATTGTACAAAGAGTCAAAATGTCAGAATTTAAATGCATCATGGAATTTATAAAGGTTGTAAATGCAAGAAATATCAACATAATAACATTAAAATTTGAAAACTCACTTCTAAAAAAAATGACCTTTTTCGGTGTGAAGTTATTTCCAATGACAATTCGCACCAACTTGTTTCACTTTTTGCTTTTCAACAACGACTAATAAAAATGTGCAAATTTTGGATATTTTTTGCATCTTACCTGATAGACAACATTTTTAGAGAGATGTTCTCCTCAACGAAAATGGCATTCTGAAATGGCTTACTCTAAATGAATTAACTTTCTACTAGAAATGATGAAACAATTATGCGTAACAGGATGGCTTATTGGAAATTAATTAATTGCAAATGATCAGCTAAAAATTGCAGTAGTCTAAATCAGTTATTATTTAGCCAACATATAAGGGTTAAAAGCTTGAAAAATTCTGATATGCATATTGACTCCTAGATAACATCTTTATAATGAGAAATGGAATAGCAAATGGAAGTTTGCAATGAAATAATGTCGTTATTAAATCTAAATCTTCTTTTGTACGAGTTACAAGTCGAAAGTTTAGACATGAAAGTTAGGAAAATGTGCATAAATTTTTCGTGGATGTCTACTTTGATCTTGAAAGAAAACAAACTAACTGGCTTGACAATAACGTTGACAAAAGTTGGATTGAAATTGTTCGGTATGTAAACAAACATCGAGTGGTATTTAAAAAAAATTTCGGCTTTTTTCATTTCTACAATTTCTGTCATTTTTTTAAATGAAATGAATAAACATTTCTTCTGAAAGATTTTCATCAATACTTCAATACTTTTATATGTTATATCAATTCTGAGAAATCCTTCGTCCGTTTAAAAAACAAAAATGTGCAATTTTCAATTTTCTTTCTATTTTCTTGCTCCATCCTGTAGAAGTAGCCAAAGTTAATTCCTGAACCACACTTGCTATACTTCTTTCAAAGCACTTTTCCAGTTCCTTCCCTTTTGTCTATTAAATTTTAGAAATTAAATTTAATGTAATTTAAATCTATTTTTAACTCATTCATTTGCATGTTTAGAAGATGAGACATTCAATTCTGCATGGACGAGTAGATGATATGTCAAACTTAGTAACATTATTTCATACCTGTGAACTGAAAAATATGGCCAAAAATTGTTACCAAAGAATTAAAACGAAGGTACAACTTCTGTTCATCATTTCATCTCGACTTTACTGGAATTCATTTAAAATTTCACAAAAAAAAATAAGTAAATCATAAAAGCTTTAAGAAAATCATAAAAGTAAAGCAAAAAAAGAAAGGAAAAAAGTAATGGGAGATTTGATAAGAAACATTACAACGTATCGTGCAATGGAAAGTAATAGTTAATAAAGAAGGCAATAATTTATAAGAAATAAACAAATGAATTAAGTAAATAAGCTAATTCTTTAAGTAAACTTGCAAACAGTTCATGACCTTCTGTGAGTTCATTCAATTTATGATGCATTAAAGAGGGTTGACCTATTTATCTTCAATTAAACATTTTAACAATAATCGATGATTCGCTAGTTTCGTCCTCAAATTATGATCAAAAATGGGTCCACTGCAATTGCTTTACACGCTGTCAACATTTTCTCCTACATCAAAGGTAATTCAAAATTCACTTCTGTTAAGTCTAGGTGTCAAATGATGAAAGGACAAGCGAACAGCTGAAATGAGTTAGTGGCATTGGCTACTGAATCTCCACCGGTCAGTTGGTCACCACTTCTTCCTCGCATCCAGTAGCATCGGTCAATTATGCAAACAGACAAGCAACCTTACATCCATTGTGTCACTTTTACTCTTCTTTTTAAACTTTTCACCTGTTTTCAGGCAGTATTTTAGCCAAAACATGAATTAAGGAATGATTATCATTCAGCTAGTGAGTGACCATTGACCACTGAGAGGAAAATTTTTGACTAGCAGCTACCAACAATCCTCAGATGAAATTAAAAGTAATTAATAACTCGCAAATAGAAAATTCATAGGACTGTGGTTTACGAGGTCAGAAATAGTGAGTGCATGGGTGTCACTGTAGTTTCTTGCAGTTCTTCGAAAATTTGCTTAGGAAGTTGAAGAAATTTTTTTTCTTTTTAAAGATCCATACATTTATTTACTATTAGCTCCATCAAATTCTACAGACTTTCCAATACAAGTTCTCATAACTTCTCATTAATTCTTATGTCACCATAATAATTCTTTGAATAAGTTTGTACGTCATAAAATTCTTTTGTCCAGAAAGTTACTCAATTCCAAGAATTCTCAAATAATTGACAGTTAATTAACAAAGAGATTAATGAAACGGTATAATTGATAATTAATTCTTGCCTCAAGTTCAGGATTCTATTTACAAGTATATATAGTTCGTAAATTGAAGGACTGATCAGAAGACCATCAGCGGTGGATTAGCAGAGTTTATTATTGAGAATTGTATTCTCATCAGACGACCTTTAATTCACAAAAAAAGGAAAAAAAAATTCAAATTAAGGTAATCAGTACTGCAATATAATGCCGAAATAATGGTTAGAGCAGAGTGATAAATCTGACATTACCAACTAATTTTCAATGTCTGCACTGGTTGTGGTGATTTCGGTAGAGTATTAATGATAAATGTCTAAATAAATGATTAATTCACTTATTTCATTTAAATCCTCTTTTTTTCTCATTGGCTGAAAGTGGCAATTAGGACATCTACTAAATAAAACCTCTCATTTCTTGACATTTATTTATAACTCAGTTCAACACTAAGTCTTTGAAAACGGGACTTGCTGAGAATATAATTTCTCTAGTTTCTTGTTCTTGTTACTAATTACAGTGATTTCTTCATCACTTGTGACGTATTATTGTTCAGAATTCAAGAGTTCTTTTTTTTAATGAGTTTTGTTATTTATAAAAGAACAACAGCTTTTTACAGGTTACCTGAGAAATAGTTTGGCACTAAGTCATTCAAAATGAGCTTGTTGAGAATAATTATAATGATAGCAGTCTTCGTAATAATTATAACGATGATAAAAGAATTGTTCAACAATGAGATAATCCATAATGGGGATGAGGAGGATATGGTCCTTTACGGCTGGATGAATGATTCGGCAATTTAGGGTTTCACTGGGAAAAATGCAATGATAGTGGAAATTTTTTTTGGAATGGAACGAATATTTTATGAAGCATTTTGATTGACAGCGATACAAATGGCGACGAATTATAGTTAGAGAAAAAAGTGTTTAGGATAACAATGGTAATTATGACAATTCAGGTTTATCGATTTTCAGATTAATCCAACTTCATTTGTTCTATCTAACAAAATAATCTTCTATAATTCGTAAAATAAAATTTAAATCACAATTATTCTCAATTGGGGACTGACTGTCTTATCGTCAAATTTTTTGAAGTTATAGAGTTAACTTTTTTACGGCACATAAATATCTTCTTCCTTTTCATTAATGCAAAGTGCTTTCAAAAACTTTTAAGTAAGATCACAGGCGTCAAGTATTCAGCAAGAAAGTGTTGAAGTACCACCAACATGGCTTTAGACTCTTGTATACGGTCACGTCAAATGCGCTTGCATTAACTTCTGCAAATGTACTGCATGAAATTAATAAATAATTCATTTGAACTGAAATGACATTAATTTCTAATTCTGCAGATTAAATTAATTAACTAGATTGGAATGATTTTTTCAATTTCCATAATTTTGTATGCTATAAAAGTTATTCAACGTGAACTCAGCTAATACCAAATCACTTCATCCGTAAACAAAACGCTGATATGAGGTATCTCAGTGTAGAAGCGCCACAATCAGTGAAAGCACACTTGAAGTCGATGGTTGCTGATTTTAAAATGACTGTGTTTGGAGAACTACAACTGATCCGAGGATTGAATCACCTCTACGGATCGTTCCTTCCATCCTACATTCAGTCTTGCTAGTTTACTCTTTTCAAAGGAAGTCTAAATGCACTAGACCAATCTCATCTTTGTTATCCTGTCTAGTTCATTTTAGGCATTTGCATTTGCAAGGAGGGAATTTTAAGAATTTTGGCGGTCATTTAAATTGAATGCTGTTCACTTTTTAATAGAGGAAACTTAGCATGAAAAACGATCAGTCATTAGTTTTTAAATCTCTTAATACTATATTTCAGAAGGCTGAAAGAAACTATACGAAACAAGCTTTCCAAGCATCCAACTAGTAGCATTCATGTTAATTAAGTGAAATTTTAAAAGCGTATATGCACTGTCTATCAAGAACATTCTAATCTGGAGAGCATAGAAACAGTTAGTACGTTGACTGCTATAATACTACCATTCCAGGTGCCTGAAACCAACAAATTAGTGTGCTTGAAAGCAAATAATACAATGAAGCTTCTGCAACAGGATCGCCATCTGAATCTTCATCTATACTTGTTACTCGCTAATATTATGGGGAACCGAAATGAAAGCGAATAAAGGTAGTATAACGTGGGATATTATGAAATTACTGACCAAATAAGGCGGTACTCACTTCAAAGGAAATTTGTAGGACAGAATAATAAAATTAACTAAAGTATGCTAGGAAAATTTAATTACTCGCAAAGAAGAATTAATGAAGTGGCGAATAATTTCAAAAATTGTTTCAAGTGAATCTGAACTACATCGAAACTTTAATTTTGGCAATATATCCAGGAAAATTTCTTGACGGCCACTGTATTAAAATTGCTGCAACTACCGATCACAAATCTATTGTTTTATTGAAGATCATATTTTATTCCAGATGATTAGTGAGCAAATGAAAAACAGATGAAGTTAAAATGGAACCGTGCTCAGCGTAAGCTCAATATTAAGTTCCAAAATTTCTATAATTATCTTCAAATCTGAGTCTGTAAGTTTATGCATTTATTTCCTAAGTTATTGGATAAGTGAAAAAAATAAAAATAAAAATCAAAAATGAAAATGAAAATGATGAGATAATAAAGTGCCTTAGAGTACTTACATTGCTACACTCTAAATAGCATGGAGTAGAAACAAAATGCTGTTCAGAAGTAATATTACTTTCTTCTGTTTCTTAAAAACTTGTCGACGTAACTTAGAATACTGAAATTTAACAAAAAATACACAAAAATAAATAATAAAGGAAAATCGTTTCCGCTACTGTTAAAACGAGCTCACGCAAATGAAGTCAAGAACTCCAGAAAAACGGAAAAAGAAGAGAAAGAGGAAAATCAATGTTTAGAAAACTATTACTTTAAAACGATCGCGGATAGAAATTATTGCAATATTGGCATCAAAAGGAATTGAAAAGGTCAGATCATGAAGAATCTGGCAGTAGCTTGTGTTCTTATACAACGAGTAAGAGGTGCTGATTAAAGTATGAGTGAAATCGTCCAATAAAACCTTATCACCCAAATTTGCCTTAGCCGAACTATCTAACAAAAGCTCTTCCACTTAACATTTCAAGAAAGTATTAAAAAATCTGAGGAAGCCCAGTCTCATTTATTGCCAAACAAGTATATCTGCTTTACATTTTAGCCAATCGAATCAAAAGTCCGAAGATCAAAACGCTGCTTCTTTGGCTCGAAACTGGTCTCATAATCCTGATTTCAACTGTTAAGAATGCATACAGTATGGAATTCAATCAAATGCTCATGAACTAGTTGATAATGCTCATCAGTTAACATTCCCACTAATGGAACTCAGTAAACAAAGTTCTATTTCTCTGAGCTATATTATTTTAAAATATAATCTACGAATCAATATATCATAAAAATAGACGGAAAATGCATTTACTGAAACAAAATTGGCCAACATTTACAGTGAATGAAAACAAATCGGAAAATTTACATGACAATTATACATTTAGAGAATAAAATATTCAGAAATACAACGACTTTAACTGAAAACGCCTATGACTTTACTTTCACATGCTTCTCCAATACGACAGTGACGACTTGCTGCTATCATCTTTAAAATATAGCAATTCAACATTAAAACAGGATTCTTGTTCTCGAAACATTAAATCAAATTTCGTTCATATATAAATTTATTTTGATTACATAAGCGTAAAAAATAACACAAAGTGATAAGAATAAAAACATGAATAAATCCAAATATATCATTCAAAGCAACAAATGCAAAGCTTCAAGACCAGTATTACAGTTAAAACAAATCGCTTGCTAAAATAACTGCCAATGAACAGCACTATGCAAATGATCAATTAATTTCCCTGCTTTTACGCACTCCTTGAATGCGATCGTTTGTTACCACTTTATTGTTTGAAGAGAGTAAATAACGATAAGATATTGGCCATATGAATATGAAAAATATATGTGTAAAACAGTACACAGAAAGCAATGGCTGAAAAGTTAACATTTTAATTTCATCGCTTTTTCAAGAAAAAAAAAGAAATTCTACAACAAGGCATTTTCAAAGACCAATATCAACAGTAAAAACGAAATTAGGATAACGCGGTTTCAGGTTTTTGACAATCGTCTGCTATTGTACGTGAAAGAAAACACGGCACGAGTCATTACAACAAACATAGAAAAAATTTTTTGTGTTCAAAGTGTTTTAAAAACTAAGATAACAAACCCTTATCCAATTTCGAGTTTTAATGAGACCAAATGTTAAAAAGCCGATACCCATCGAAATATTGATTACAGTACGCCCAAAAATGAATTTCAGTGGTAGCATATATGGTTGTGCCAACTGATGCGACAGCTTCGGTGATTTACTCAACAGCAAATAGAACTTAAGCAATAATACAGATAATTTAAGGCTGTGAATAAAAATTTCAGTAACAATCCCTAATCAGTGGTATCAATAAAATCAACAGAAAATATAGTTAACATAATTCGATATTTTAATATAAATAATTCTGAATGGAGTTAATTCAACGGACAGGAAGAAAACAATAATGAAATGAATCCTGTATGGTAAGTAACGATGAATATTTTGAAAATGTGGAAACTTACTTGTTTCTGTGCTAAAACACATCCAAACTCAAAAATAAAAAGAATAAAATAACCGAGATGATAACCATGCCAAACAGCGAGGTAAATAAGAGTTATTAAATGACTATAAGTTTGATTACCTAACCAATGCAATCGTCGATACAAATGGCTGAAATAAAACAAGAATATTCTATCGGTGTGTTTATTATCTGCAAACAAATGATTTGATATGTTAATAAATGTTTCACGACACTGAAAATCGCATTATGAGTGGAATGACAGACTAAATTCATCAAGGCAAGTTTGGGCTCCCATTCAAATAAACTGGGAAAAGAATTTATACGAAATTTAAATACTTTTTAATATTCTTAGCTGGTATAAAGAAAAAAATCAAATTCTTCCATTTTCATAACTAATCCAAAAATTACTTTTTAGCAAATGTATTTGTGCCGACGTTGAAGCTATCAATAACACTCTGAAAATCCAAACCAAATTCCCATCTTATGATATGAACATCCCGTACGCCATCCCAACGATCGTTACCTCTGGAGTCTTGTCCGTTATAAGCAATACCTGCCAATATTGCTGCTCCTTCCTGAGGAAAGCCATATTTAACAAATGAGATGATACAAGACAACATTCGGTCCAATAACCACTTTCAAAACACCAAGCCTTAGACGCATCCACTGAACGCATCGACGAGGACAACTGAAATCTAAACACCAATACCTACACAAACTAGAATGTAGTGAGTGGCACATGAATGACACATAGCCGAAAACATACAGTAAAAAGCCAAACGGAAACATATCGGCACATAGTAAGTCGGAACCACAATACAATCCAGATTACTTTCCATCGAAATGAAAGAGCCTAAAAGTAGTAATAAAGATTTCAAACCATAAAGAAATCGTTCTAAATGCTTTGCTGAAGAGAAAAATTATTTTTGCGAGTGCGAATAAATGTATGGCCCTGATGTTTCATTCTTTTACGGTTAAGAGAGCTTGGTTATAAAAATAAACTTGAAAAAACAATGAAACAGTTGAAACACCAACAAAGAATTGAGAAGAGTTAAAATATTCATTCGGTATCCACAAAACTCCCCAATGATAAATAATAATATAAAAACATCCAGCTATAAAACGCCCCAGGCTCGGCATAAGTCTAAAATCACAAGAAGTTAAATATTTTAGTACAGCTGTTACATTCAAAAAAAAAAAAAATTTAAAAAAAAAGATTAATCGAATAATATTGCAAAAACTAACCCTGAGACACGTACTTCTTTCTTACTGTCAAGATAATCTCCAGCAACAAATGACCGAAATCGAGAAAGGGAGAAAAGCGGTCCAGTAAAGGTACCACTAAAAAAATACCCAAAAGCTGCGATCTCTAAAAGGCCTGGAGGTTTTTTTATTGCTGTCTGTATTTGATATGTTTCCAGTTTGCTCTGAAAAAAAAAAAAAAAAATGGCTGGTTAACATAACAAATAAAAATTGAAAGAAACATTGCACTTTCGACAATGAAAACAACCCCAATGTGAAAAAAGAAGTGCAACAGATACATTAGTCGTCCTGGACAATAATTTTACGAGAAATAATATTAACATTAAGATACTGATAAAATAAAGATAAGTACATCATATTGCAGGATTTAAGTACCCACTTTTATAAGAACAATGATGCCACAAAAATAAAGATAAAAATTGGAAAAAAGAAAATGACTCAAAAAGATCAGAATCATGGTAATTACCACTTTTTGCAATGTTGTGATATGTGACAGGTGAAATGTAAGTAAAATAATATTTAAAAAAAATAAATGAAAGCACAGAAATATACCGCTGGTTTATATCCATCGTAAACATCCATAACAAGACCAATGAAACGCAAAGTCATTATACAAAAGGGTGTAGTCCAGTTAATGTCATAACCATCAGTTTCCGAATAACTATATCCAATTAATAAATGCCCCTGGAACTCATGAAAACTTAGTGAATCGAATAGATTTTCCTTTTAAAAAATATTCTCATACCCTTAGGGTTAACAAAAACGCTGGAACATATTCCAGAGATATGAAATTTCCTTCCATAAATATCCTGGCTCATTACATATGACCAAAATATATAACTTAAGGTACTGGTTATGCAGGAAATTATTTTACTTAACTCACCAAGAACGCAAGGTGAGCTAACACAACAGAAACTTTCTGGCCTGGAAAGTAGGTAACGATCCAGTACGCCAACAATATACTTAAAATGCTGTGGAGTACTGCAACACCTGGAACATGAGAATAACTTCGATTACATGAAAAAGCAGTTTCCATCAAATGCGCTTTACTAAAAGCAGATGTAACGTAAAACGAAGGAAAGATAGGGGTCAGTTAAATGCATACAGTATCTCTTCTATTCTGTGATAAATATTAAAAATGTTACCATAACTGAATATGTAAAGTGCCAAACCAGCAACCACGAAGTAAAGATGTTGTACAACTGGCGATTTATTATAAAATACAGAGCGATGAAGTGCTGCCAAGGGGTATCCTGAAAAGTCCATGGATTTAGCGAACTGGTACAATATAATGTGCAGAGATGGAGAAAAATCACTAACAAATTTGATTACAAAAAAATTGGTTATAAATTACCATTTAACATGCAGCTTTATACATACTACTTGCTAATATAAAATATCCTCTCTGGTGTTTAATACCATATAATAACTTTCTGTTAATAAAATAATTTACCAGCGAGAACGGATGCGAACAAAATGAGGCCATCTTCGCTTGTATGCACCGTTGCTGATAGTGCTGATAATATACCCATTGTTCCCTTTAAACATATAAAACTCTAAATCTAACTAGCGAACACCTCCAACAGCATTTCACTCCATTTTCAGTTATCAGAAATTCTTCCTGCTCACACGGTAATGTCATGAAAAAAAGGCTCGCAAAAGTGAGACGTAAATAGGAAGCTGTGAAAGGAATACTTATGGTTCATTCGTTCTACAGTGGTATAAGTAAGCCGAGTGAATTAAGACAAGAGGAGGTTCTGCACCCAACAACCACCAAGTCGACCAATCATACTTTGCTGTGCGGAGAGGTTTTATAAAAATTTTAAAAATGGACTTAAATGATTCAGGAATATTCTGGCCGAAGTCTAGTTTCGTGTGGTCTAAGCACTTCCGAACCCATACTACGCGGAAATCACATTCAAAAGTCTCCTCACAAATACCCTAAACGAAGGTCACGTGAACTACGTGTAAACACTGCGCGAACTAACTGTTTTATGCTCTGATTGTCAAACTCTCTAACCATAGCATAATCTTTACACAATCCAAAAATAAAAAACAATGTCATAGCACCGTAAGCCATCTCTCGTTATGGGACTCAAAGATTCTGTTCAAATTTGGACTGTGGCGGGAGTGCTGTCATTAATGTGATGACCGTGCTGTGGTCCTACTTGGGTGGTGAGGCATCTCAGGTTCTAATGCTTCTCATATCGTTCGCCAACACTGACAGTACCGGATATATCATAAAGAATAAATGTATATTCAGGAATGAAAGTGCCAAGGAAGACAGTGGGCCGATGGACCGGAAGAAATCGCCCCAATGGTTCGTTCTTCAAGTTTTCTAGAATTATAAGAAATGATCACTTTTGCATGTTCTTCATTTACTTGAAGGTGACTGGATGAATTACATGAGAAGTGCCATATAGCTAGAGGATGTCAAGTTGAAAGAATTGTGCTAGTTCTTCAGCTTGACCTAGATTGCCGGTTATTAGTACAGGAATTGTTATTAACAGGATGATAGAATCTGGGGCAGATAATTGTCGGAATGATTTTAAACAAATTGGGTAGGAAGCATTTTTGTTGTTATTTGAGCTGTTTCCAAAAGCTCTAATGCATTCCATTGTAAGTCTAGTTGTGAATTCAAAAATCATCCCCGAACCCCTAAACCCTTTTATGGAAGAATAGAAAAAGGCCTAATGTTGCTTACGAAAGATAAAATGTATTGTGCAGACCAAAAGCTGCCCGTATCATTCATCTGCACAAAAGTTGAGGAATTAGAGAATCAGAAAAGACGAGATAAGAAAAAGGAAGAAAATAAGGAGGACGAAGAGGACATTTCAAAGTTGGACTATGAATTAAGTTCATACTGTGACTTATTAATCAGAGCCGCAAAACCGATTCGTGGTCAGGTACGCTATTTTACTTTATAAATCAACATTTTATTCATTTTTTAATTTGAACATGCAAAATTGAAATGTTCGTAATTCAATCTCAGACACAAACAATTCAGTTTTGAGCAATATTTCACAGGTTTTCTGTTTTTCAGAAACAGCTTCTGAAACGTCTTTATTCAGACGTGGATGAGGTGCTGGAGAAATGCACTGTCAACGAACTGAGGCGTGCTGTTTATGAGCCTTGTTTTATTATTTCAGTGGAAGTTTGTTACTTGAAATAATTATTTCTGTATTAGGTAGAATTTCTGTGAAAAATTTCTGTTTCGACAAGATTTTAAATTTTTAGGGTGTAACGCTTTTTAGATTTTTTTTTCTCACATCCATACATTTGAAAAATTTCAAAACTTCCCTTATCAGGAGAATTCATTTTTGAACATGAAAAATGAATACCTGTGAAATAAATAAATTAGTTAGCAAACTGCTAACTGCATCTCTCACTGTTTATAGCAGATTGTTAGCACATAAGACCACTGCCTGCTATGCCGATATTCACTCAATCCACTTTAAATTTAAACTTTGTAGTTAGGGTCATCAATGTTCCATTACTTATTCAGGGAAAGAAATTGGCAGCTCATTTCATTCCGAAAATTGGTGTTGACAAATTCTGGATGTTAATCAAGAAAGTGATCACTGCTGAGAGAACTAGCAAGTAAGGATTTATGAATTTTTACAATGAAAGTCATTTAATTCGTTATTTGATTTTATTCCTGTAAAAATAAAGTACCTGTATTTTAGGACTCATTGTGCCAGTTATGGTGAAGTTTTATTGTTGGCTTGGAAGAATGCTGTGAAGGATGGTGCTCACAGACTGCAACATCAACTGGAAAGAATTTTTATGGACGTCGTCTATTACGCCCTGCAACATCTTCGTTGTAACAAGAAATTTATGGCGGTATTGAAATTGCTTCTCCATGCTTTCTCCGTAAACAGTATTCAATCTCAGAAAAAATACACATGCTTTTGTCTGATTTATTACTGAATCTTCTTTGAAATATTCTTAATTTACGTATTGAATACAGTTATTAACTTCTAAACTTAACGAAAAACTACTAAAAAAAATGCCAACTTTGTGTATGCTTGTTAGCATATTTTTCCATCGTATGATTTTTCGAAGTCCTAAGAATTATAGATGCTTGAACCCTTTGGAAAAGCTAGGAACAAACAAGTTGATGCTATGATATATCGTACATTCGAGCCGAATTTGTGGCGTTCTTTGAAGGTTTATTTATTTCTTTATTTTTTTTGTATGAATTTACCGACATTTTGATGGCTAGACAAATCTGCAATATTTTTAAAGGAAACCAGTTGTAGTCTTTTATTTGTCAGTTACTGAAAAATTAATGAATATTGTTTAAGGCAGCAAACGAAACAGTGCGGTACAATGCTTGTTGCCTCTTTCTGCCATTCTATCCGTTTGTTTCGGATGATGATATTGTAAGTTTTATTTAAAGTGATGGATGAGAACATTTTTTTTTTTTTTGCTTTAGAATTTCTAATTAGAAATGAAATTGAATATCCATCCAGAGTTATGGGTATAATTTTTAATAAATAAAGTACTTAAGAACTAAACTAACCTTAAAGAATTAAGTATAGCAGACCAATTCAGTATTTAATATACACATTTGCTACAGTTCCTTATATTTGTAGCCAAGACGCCATGTAGAAAGGAAATATTTTTGGTAAATTGGTGGAAATTAAATTCAAAACTGACTCAAAATAGTCAAAAATGCAGAGTATCGTTCGTTAAATTCTCTCCTCGATTAATTTTCAAAACCATTTTTTTTTTTTTGCTGAAATATTCAATATATTTTGATATTATGAAATGATAAATTTTTGTGTGATTTGCTGCTGTTGAATTATCCGTATATAAGAAAGAGTACAGTATCATACTGTATTCACGTGAGCATATTGTAGTAAGTTTAACAGAAAAACTGTGACAAATGAAGTTAAGTGTAAAGCTGCATTCAGAATTAGTTCATTCAGGAAAATGCAGAAAATGTTAATATGCAGCAGTCAGTAATTATCGATCTGTTAAAAGATGATAGTTATGGAATTCGTTCTGAAGCATGCAGACGAACGCTATTTATTTTAAGCACTTATTTCGACACATTTCCTTTGGATTTCATTAAACAGTGTTTGACTCAGGTAAATTTCTATTTTTAGTTGTAAATATCTTAAGATAAAGCTTAAGTTCCATTTCTTTCTTGGCTGGAATTTGCTAATTATTTTTATACTGAAATATATAAAATATCAAACACTTGGAATTGCATGCACTAATGTAATTGCTGCAGTTTTCTTCCAGATTGTCGATGTTTTATCGGTCGACAGCATTGTTAATGTGAGAATAGCAGTTTATGAAGGAATGCGTTATCTTTTACGCTGTGGAAGTGCTTTGAATGCTTGTGAACGAGCTTTAAAATGCCTTTTTGATAACAGAGGAATCAATGACCGTTGTGACCATGTTAGACTAGCTGCTTTTCAGTTGCTAAATGGGCTGATGGGTCATCGTTTTATCAAGGTTTATTCTTTTAGTAATTAGCAAAACATTTCATTTATAAGGATAAATAAATCGGATGATTTAGACTGTTTTCATTAAATGATGTTAATGATTTATATTTAGCTTAGTGAAGTGGTGAAGATGGATTGCATTTTGAAAGTGTTTGCCCTTGAAAAATCTTTGGCAGTGCGGAAAGAGGTAAGTAAAAACATTATTGATTAACAGTGGTATTATCATGTCAGGTTCTTTATGCTTAAAGTTTCCCGTAACTGTTTCCTTTTCAGATTGCAAAACTGCTGCTCCCGTCTTATATAAAACCAGGATTGAGTCCGGACGAAGTGATCCGCCGCATCATTGTTATGGGCAGAGAGAGTGAGGTCGCTGCTCTTTCCTTCCATCAAATAATTATTAGTGAAAGCTTAATAAAAGTTGAATCTGCTGGTGGGTTTTACTATTTCTCTATTTTTTTTGATAGGAAAATATTAAGAATGGACACTTAAAATTCTAAAAAGTTGAAAATTGTGGTGGTAACACTTGCGTTTCCTGAACTCCCTCCTATCTTTTGATGATTGTTTGAGTTTAATCACAGTTATATTAATGTGAATTTTTTTCCTGTAATTTTCATCAGTTCAACACGCAAAATCGCTGGTACTTGCTGTCTATAAAGCACTTCGTTCACTGGAAGGAATGGATGGTTGTGAAACAGATGAGACGATTTCCATGTGCCCGGAGATGACAATATGCGAGACATTCGCTGAGCCAAGTCAAATTAAAATTCTTAGATCCACTTAATATTAATTTGTGCAAGCAGTGTTTAAGAAAGTCAGTTTCGAAAAAAATTCGTTTTTAAGTTTCACTGCGTGGTGGAAATAGCAAATCTTGTAGTGTAGAACTAAAGTTTTGCCCATTTACCACTATCTTTAAACTGATCATGTTAGTTGACAAAAACATGGAATTCGAACTAAAGTCTAGTAACCTGGTCAGAAGATAATTCATCCGAAAAGGTTTGTGATAGCCTCATATGACTTTACTTAGTTTAATATATGATGTGTTCTGTAATACCGCCTCTCTTAACATACACTGGACCATTAGACTTATATAGTTTAGGTAGGCTTGATGACCTTGGTGCTGATTTTGTAGTAGTTTTAATTTAATCAATTAAATTGAATGAATTAATAAATTAAAACTAGTTTCAATTAATTACAGATGAACGAAATGAAAAATTCGAGGTTTGGAATTCGTCACATTTGCTACTGAATTGTTTGGTGACGATGTGGCTCCCGCTACATATCATTTTGGACAATGAAAAATATGCGAAGGAAAATGAAAATCTGCGAAGACTTCTGACTAAATTATTCAGATTTGCATTTTTGCGTTTTCGAGTAGGTAAATGGAATGGTATAAATTTCAGGCTTTTTTCAAGTAGTTCGGAAGAATTTTCCAGGCCTGAGCACATATTTTTTTTTTTTAAGAAGAATGGAAAAAAAGGACATTGATTCAGACAAGTATTAATTCATACCGTTTCACTTCCATTGACGTTTTCCAGTTCTAGGATTTATTCACTGTGGCTGCAGCAATCCTGACTCCCAAGGTAAAATGAAAAAGAATCTTTTTCAGAATACATCAATTTTGGAAGCGGTTATGCATTTGGGGAAAACTTTGGACAATTGGAAGGAAGGAAGAATATTAGTGTTCCAAGAATTGTTGCAAAATTGTAATTTAGACGATCAAAAAGCTACAATTTATTTAGAAGCAGCTGCCAGATGGGATTTTTTGGCTCTCCTGAAATTTATCGATGACTGTATGTACATTGGATTCAGGTATTTCTTAGTTCTCATTATCGAATTTTTTAATCTAAATTTCTTCAGCATTCGACGTTGTGAAGCGAGAAGTACACGGCGACAGTCCACCTAAGAAGCGCGAGAAGAAGATGAAACTCTCTGACGATTTGTTTGGCCGTGTAAATTTTTTATTCTGTTTTCTTTTTAGTTGTGACAATTTTAGTGCTATCACCTACTCCTAATTTCGTACCCTAATGATTATAGTTTATGAATTTGTAGTCGTTATTGTATTTGGATCGGATCGTGAAGCACCCAGAAATGAGGCATCGTCTAGAGCAGAACTATGCTGTTTATGTTTGCAAATATTATAAGGTAAGTATCGTGATGAATGGTGTGTAAAATCGGACTAACATTGGGAATCATCTGCATCCTAATTTTATAATAAGGTTCTTTTTCTCAGAAAAAGTGAATTGTTTTTAGGCTCTCACTTCATTGAGACGATTAATTATGGCGAAAATTCTGCAGAAAACATTTCAGTTCTCTACCTTTACCCTCACTTTTGAAAATATAATTCATGGTATCCGCATGCAGTATATTCTGGCTATTATGATCCTTTCTAGCAACAGGAAGGTTCTCTTTTTGAATTAATTTTTCTTGCAACTGGATAAACCGAAAAGGTAGATTTGAAAGGGTTTCCACTTCATAATCATCCAAAGGTTTTTGAAATTGAGCGTTGATATATCTGTCAGGAAAAATACCAATTGGAAATCATTTTCTCCTATTTCTGAAATACTTTCAGTTTCTTGCGATTTTAGGATTATGAAAAGGAAGAATTGTTAAAAAATATACAGGATGATGTGAAATGGATGAAAGAGTCGATCATTCCAAGATTTGTGATGGACTTTCCTGACGACCAGTTCGATATGCTGATCAATATATGTGAGGTAAAAAATACTGCATGGTCACGAGTTCATTAGAAAAATGTTTCGTTGGGTTTTTTGCTGAGTATGTTCCAGTTTAGGCATTTCTTCTAGGAATCAGTTAGTTTTAATTACATATATTTTTTAAATATTTAAAAATATACATATAATTAAAACTGATTTTTTTAAAATATATTTTTAAATATTTCAGTTTTAAAGGAAAATCGTGGCTCTTGTGTTTAGATATCTGAGGTAAAGCAGTTTTGCAAAGTCAACCTTAATGAAAGTAAATGGGAGTTTTCATGGGGAAATAAATGAGGGGTATATTTTAGACATATATCTGTTTATGGACGCAGCAACTTAAAACATACGACGCTCCCCTTGCGTTCAAGGTAGAGCTATGCGATATCCACTGGATTGAGATGATAAAAATGAGCCATTGCCCTGTCCGACTTCTTTTAATCGCGATAGAAATGTTCAGAAATTTGATTGTTGCTGCGGTTGGTTGCACAAAAATTATTTTTATATTTACTTTTTTATTCTTGAAGTAGAAAAACATCAAGACTGAAGAATTTTTCATATATCACTGATAATCTATAATCTGTAGTCCAGTTTATTCTCAGGCCGTCAATGATGAATTAAAGGAGATACCTGTGATGAGCTTACCGATTTCTATTCTCAAATATATAACTAGTTTTTCAATGTCTAAACGTATTAATTTTGAATACAAAGTAAGGCTTTTCGATTCCTTCATTTTTTCGAATTATGTTAGTTTTTCTTATTTTAGTAAATATTACTTTGAAGAAGTACGGATTTTCCAGTGAGGAAAAGGACATTGAAAGCTCAACAGAAGAAAAATTTACTGAAGCATAGTTTCTTCAACATATATGTTCATTACAGAAGGCAGCAGAATCATGGCTTTCTATCTACAACATTTTGAACAACTGCAGATTCCTGACCTCAGAAGTAATTGGGGAGCAAGCAAAAATTGTTGCTGATTTAATTCTCAGGGAGATTTTGGAGATTAATAAAAGTGTAAGAGTTGGTTTAGTTGAGAATATACATTGCATTTTTTTTTTTTTAAACTTAGATTATTTGGTTTTTTAAATAATTGAAATCTCTTTTTTTTTTTCGACATGCAGATTCACTGCATTCTTTACAAAAGAAATTTTAGTCTTTTCGGTTGATCTGTCAAGAAAGTCTACAGTATTAATACTTTTTAGATAAGTTTTTAATAATCTATTACTGCACTAATTTGGAGTAGCATATTTAGAAAGAAATTATTAAAAGTGAATCATACTTGGAAGTTAATGAAGTGATTGATTTTTGGGTTAACAAAATTTTGTTAAAACACTACTGTCTGCGAAGGTAACTTTATTTTCTTAATTTTTTCTTAATTATACTTTTTGGCGGTAACGAAAAATCACCAAAATTTTTTCTAACGAAAAATTCTCACTGGAACTTTTGAATGTATTTAAAAGCTAGATAAATGAACATTTTCACTGACAGATTATTATGATACCACTGACATGGCAATATAAAATCCTTAATGTCATGTAATCCGTTGTATCAGATTTGACTGTTGTATGAGACGACCCGTTTCCAGATTTGCAGTGAACTGAAGTAATCATTCTGTTTTACAGCTCTGTACTATTTTATTTGAAAGATCAAATCGAAAGTCGTACCTTTTTTAAAGATGTCCAAGAAGATGAATTATTTAGGTAAGTGTCTATTCTTTTTGCTGCATTCTGTAAGCTAATTTGAAGATATTGAATAGCTTAAAATGTGTTGAAAACCAATCATTTCTCAGTTGTAAGGAATTAATTTATAGATATGTGGGTGTAAATGTTAAAAAATCAAAGTGTGTCGGGTTAACAGTTTCGTCTAATTTTTTAGAAATGTATAGGTATGGATTCCTGCTTTCTTAGAGGACATTTTTAGTTATGGTGCAATGATTGAATTCCTATTCCTTCTTCGAAACTCAGCAAAAAAAATTTGGAGTACATCAATCAATAATAATAAGCGGACTTGCACTGATTTATATGAAACATGTGTGCATATGCTGCGCAAACAGCTTAGAGAATTAACTTACAAATATGAAGGAAATGATATGTTTTTGCATATGAATGGTATCTGTGAAAAATTGTAGGGCCAACTCTTCTTGAAATTCTCGGTTTTCTGTGTAAAAACCATTCCTCCTTCTAATCATTATCTCATACATAGAAGATGAAATTGCCTTCAAGTAGTGGTGATCGTATGGCATAATTTTGCCAATAATTTCCACTTCTAGAATATATGAAACTTTTTGATCCAAAGTTTTTAATTTTAACATGTGAATATAAAATTTTAAGTTATGCGATATTCTGACTGACTACAATTGTACCTTGTTCTTAAAAGACTTTCCACAATTATTGCTTTAGTTAAGTCAATTTAGATTTTTATCAAAGGTGTCGTTCACCATATAATTGTTGCCGAACCAGTCATACATAGTATTTTGGTTTTATATTCTCCTACCATTGCCCGTTTTAAATCCTAAATATGAATTTGTATTTGTAGTCATTATTGCTTTGTTTCTTCAAAAATTTATGCGGTGAAGGAAAAGAAATGTGATTTTAAAAATTCAAGAGGAAAAAAAAAATCAGAAATTAAGTTTTCTTTCAGTAGAATTTCCGTCGAAGCTATATCATGTGCCAAAGAAATCATACTCCCTGAAAATTCGAGAATTTTGGATGCCTATACAAAGTTCGGTTATTTTGATTTCGAAATTTTCAAATTTATGCTTCATGCAAGATTTTGAAAGTTGATATTTTTTTTCTCTTCACCTGTAAATATTTTTCGGTTAAATTGTGCTTCTTGTGCTTGCCCTTTTCATTCTATTTAAAAATATTCCAGAGTGGGGTAATTTGCCATCTGGAAGGATAGTATATTTCAAATAAATTTATTTAGGAGAAGTGTTGTGGGTTCTGCCATATAATACAACTGGAGATACCGGTAATGAAAGTGTGTTCCGAGCAAGAATTGTACGATGTACAGATTGCTTACTACCATCATAGTATCAGCATCAACTGAGAAGTTAGTGTCCTTTGCAAGACAACAATTAATCGGTTATTGCGTACTGTAGCAATGACGTGTTGTTTTGGTCCCTTTGTCACTATCTAAGCAAAGATGAAGTTTGCAGTGGTTTTATAAGGTTGTAACTGTTGTCACCTCTCGGGTGATTGCCACGAACAGTTACCGGTCTTTTATGAATGATCTCCCCGTTTGTACATGATATGAAATGTGTTGAAACACAAAAAAAAAGAACAGAGTGGTTGGTATTTGGAAGCTTAGCGATTAGCCTAGCAGTGTTAATGGAATTGTCTACGCTGCTGGAAGTATAAGCATTTGCTTATGACTTCTAGTGTTTTATTCTGTTTCAAGTAATTACAATTTAATTCATCTTCACTAGCGCATTCATCTTGTTTACACCGTGAATGTCGTATCTGAACTTGCTGCTCGCATTCATCTCCTCATTCCTGGAAGCAGCTTCAGGCGAGAGGTCTCGTAAGTCGTCACAGATTCGAAAATGAACATGATTGCCATGCGATTTGCCCTTTTAGTTGGCGTCTGTGTTATTTCATTCAGTCTGAGCCAATTATTTCCTGTCGAAAGTGAAGCACAACAGTTCTGAAATGTGCCTATCGAACTAATTTCTGAACTTCAGTATTCTGTGCTGCTGCATTTCTGCTGCGACAGTTGCTTAGCTGCAGCTGTTTTACACTTCTGTACAACTGCATCACAACAGCACCAGGTGTCTGAACAATTCGGCAATTGGCAGTTCTCGAAGCATTTAGTTCCTTTATTGCTACTCTTTCAATTCCATCACTCTATGTGAGAATGCTTCGGACGACATCCGTTCGACATAGAATCTGTTTGAAGAACTTCTCAGAGAAGGACAAAACTCCTCTTTTTCTAATATTGAAAATGAAGGATTTCTATATTTGCTGTTAGTTAAAGTACTTTAGTGAACAAATAGGAAATAAGGACCCAAGGGGGATAGCACAGGATGAAATATTCACTTCAATCTGCCTCTCAGTAAGTCAGAAAATCTGATCATAGTATTACACGTGTTTCCTCAACATAAATAAATACGCTAGATTCTTCACTGCTTTATAAATTGGTGTCCGTTGTTCGTGCACCATCAACAGTGGCTCCTTTTGTTGAGTACATTGTGATGAGAAATTCTGGTCAAATTTGTGGTTTTTTGGAATTAGACTAATATTTTCATTGCTGTCATACATTTTTCTCTTGGATCATTCATTTTGAAACTGGATGAGTCATAATTTGAATTTTTTGATTCAAGAATTGAACCAGGTACGACAAATTCCATATTCCATGATTGCTTTAATGCTTAACATTCTCTGTAATCACTAATGAAAAGTAGACAGTGTGTGGAAGTACAGAGGACGAAAGCTCTCTTACAGCTGCTGAAATGATACTACTAGCTGACTGATTTATCCTCCATCTCAATCACATGCAGCGGTAATTTCTGAGACTTCAAATTTGGACTTTCCTTTAGAGGTCAAATTTCTGTCTGTTAACTTTACGAATAGTAAGCAACAGTGAAGAAAGCGCACTAGTTGCTAGATTAGCATTTCAGTTCTGTTTTCTAATTCACGAATTTATTTGAAAATTTTGGAAACCAGTTAAATGTTTCGTCGTTTTCTGTTCAATCTTTTCCGCAAGAAACTGAAAGGAAAGATGGACTTCTGGATGGATACGACTTAACAACTATTTCATGACATTTCAGCCATTTCAGCAATAAAGCTAATGAAGAAGATTCATATGCCACAGTATGCATAACTGGAGTTCTCCAATACGTCATTCGTACAGTTTAATTCCTTGAAAATTGTTGCTTTATTTCGTACTTTATTGATCTTTTAATTTAGATTTCATTCACTTCTGCCATCTTTCTTATTTTCAACTCATTTTTAAATTTTGATTTTAATTTTGTAATTCTTATGCCTTTATGAACTGGCTGTAGTGAGTTATGCTGTTGATCGGAAAATAAAACATTAGATTTCAACATAGAATACTTTTTTTTTTTTCAGCTTTGCATGATAATTTTTGCCGAATTTAAAGGATGGAAGTGTAAGTGACAATCACTTTGAAAGGATATGTCTCAATAATTTTAAGTGAATTTGAATTATTAAATTGTATTTATTTATTAATAATTGCAGTTCATTTAAATCATGGATTCATTTCATGATGAAAAGACAACGTTTTTATCGTCTTGAGTGCTTTCATTATTATTACTGGAAAAAGGAAAGAGAGATGAGTAGAGGGAAATGGCTGCCAATGTATTGTATGGCCTAATTTGTGGTCGCACTTCCGTAGACGTACGATTGCACACAGATGCATGAATACAGAAGTCCGTAACCTCTTGTATGTTGGGCAAATTAACACTAATAACGGTTCTTTCTGACCCTTCTTCTTCTTTTTTATCCCTCTTCTTCTGTCTTCCAGTCTTTTTTTTTAAAACATATTTCAGAGCTGACAAATGACAGTTGATTTAAAGTCATAAAATGTGCTGCATGAAACACACTGTCCGACTGTACAAGGTGGGAACATACCTGTCCTTTACATGCCACTACGTTTATTTCATTTTAATTTCTGCTTTTATGACTTTTGTTTCCTTTTTGGTAACATTACCAGTGAGAATCAAGAAAAGCTCCGTTACTGCAGTATGCAAAGCTTCACTACTCAACTCACTTTAGTCTTTCATTAAAGCCTTCTGAAATCTTTACAAGTCTCTCTTTTACTCTGATTTAGCATTCGAGACGACAAAACAGAAGGATAGTTGAGGCTCGAAGGAGTTCTCCGATGCCTCGACATTTTTCCGTCATCTAAATTCGAAGTTCATGGAGTTTCAGTGAGCCAGAAGGAGGGAATCAGTATCTTGAATTTCCGGAAAGAGATTTGAGATTCACACCACTTAAGTGGTTCTTGACGCACCCTTCGGATCATTAGACTATCACATTCCACTGCAGTCTCGATTCACTTGAAACACATGTCACATCATATCATATCAGAAATATGCCTTATCATACAATATTTCACAGTACAATTTGTCACTTCGTCTTCGAACTTCTTACACACAGACTCCAACTTGAGGATGACTCATTCAAATTTAATCTTTGATTTCTAACAACCTGTCGCTAAAAAGAGAAAAAATCTTTTGCAAGTTTACAATTGGCATTTCACAGCTGTTAAATTCCAAATCATTCAGGTAATTAAAAGAGTCTTGTGCTTACTACTATTAATGATACCTATAGACCACCAAGAAACAAACTAGGCGTAATAACAGTATATTGGATACTGGTTTATGTTAGCCGGAAACAACAGTCAGGTTGGTGTCGTCCGGTTGGAGAAGTAGGTCGACGCCCATCACCGAGCCATACTTTTCTTCGGATTACAAACATATTTACAGTATGTATGGATGCTAACAGACTATTCGACGCCTTTGTTGCGGCTACAAGCTTCATCAAAATCCAACAACTATTTGGTCAACTATGCGCGTTGCTTGACATCGATCAGTATGATAATTTTAATGTTTTCAGAAGGTATGTTATTTCAGTAATTGGCTGTTACATATCTTCTGGTTATGGCAGATAAGAATTTTTATGAAATTCGGATATACGGAGTTTAGTTTTGTAGGTTGCTGTTGTCATCGTCTAATTGATTGTTGGCCATTTGAATTCATACTAGTCAACAAAATCTTCTCAAAGACCTCATTGTTTTTATAGTTTTTCCTTTATGGTTGGAAATAATCAAAAATAGTAGCTCTAGTCAAAAACTGGAAACAATATTCTTATAGTTGACCAATAAATTTTGCTTAGTTTCAGGCAGTTTAGTAATTTTTATTATTTTCCTTGAGAATTAACTAGAAACCGGACAAGGATGAATCATTTCATACAATAACCCGTATTTATCCAAAAAAATGAAAAGTTAGGCAGACACGAAATCAGTTAGTTGGGAGGACGTAAAAAATTCCTTCAAGCAGCAGTTTCCAAGCATAAATGATTCAGAAAGAAAATAGGAATGAAATAAAGTCAAGGATTTGAAATTTGAGCTAAGCAACGAAAGGAGAAGTATTGTTTTTATCAAGCCTGTACTAATCGTCTTTTGCTTAGAAATCTGTGCTACGCAGTCATTATCAAAAGCGTCATTCCACTGTAATTCACTAATCTTATGTCGTATGCAGTTAGCATTAGGTTAGAGTCATAGGTTCAGAAAATTAATCAAAGTGGATAAAGAAAAATGTGCAAGAGTGTGGATAAAAATATTTTCAAGTTTTCGGTTTCAGTATTTTTAATTAAATATCTCCATAGACTAAAAACAGAACTGAACGACTGGCGAGCACAGAAGTTATGGTTTTTGTTAGAGAAACGAGCCGAACAGAAAGAATATTGTCACCAAAAAGCATGTGAACGTTTAAGCGTTCTCGTCATTGGAGCTGGTTGGATTTTCTACATTGCTATATATTTGTAAGCTCAGTGATCAGCGAGATTTTATGGGATTTATTCAAAATATTTTTGCAATAATTTTTTTGGATAAACTGATTCGAACCTGTGTTAGGATTCTTTGTAATTTCCTTATGGAAAAATCATGATGTAAAATTATAAGTCATTTTAAGGACCGTGTGGTTTACGTTCTGCAATTGAATGTGCATTACTGGGAGCTTATGTTGTGTTGGTAGAACAACGAAATTGCTTTTCGAGAAATAATGTATTGCATATCTGGCCATTTGTTATACAAGATCTCAAAAATTTGGGAATTAAAATATTTTATCCAAAATTTTGCCGTGGTAGCATCGACCATATAAGTCAGTTTGTTTTCAGTGTCGTTCATTATCGTAATTGCGATTCTTATTTGCGTTTATTGATTTATGCTTATCTACTTTTCATCAACATATTTTTATTTAAGAGTAGAAAAATGTTCTTGCTTATAAATATCGAATGGGGTCTAGTTTTATTAACCATTTCTTTTGCACGATATTTTCTAATTATTCATTTTTATTTTTGTAGGGATCGCTTCATTTCCAAGAAAACTTTCAGGTTTGATTTTTTGTTGCAGGTATACGCCAGTTACAAATATTTTTGGTAAAAATTGCACTGGTGCTTGGCGTCCAAATTCATGATTCTGTTACTTTTCAACGTCTCATTTTTCCCAAGTCTGACGAGAATGGAACAGGTAGTTGACTAGTGTTTGAAACGGAATGACCGGGAAAAGTTATCTTTTTGCATATTCTCAAAAGATTTTCGACATTTCATTTTGCATTATTTATATTATTGTATCACTATTGTAGTAGAAGGATGGCGAGCCGAGTTTGATCCCCCGGGGCATATTCTATCAGACTTCGTCTTTGATGCGTTAATTGGTGCAGATGGGAAGCGTAATACAGTCCCAGGTATTATATGATTTTTTTTTTCAACTCAGATAGTGATTTTTCTAATATGCTGGAATAAAATCCTATTTTCAGGTTTTCCCAAGCGAGAAATGCGAGGTAAATTGGCAATTGGAATAACGGCAAATTTTGTGAATCAGCGGACGCTTGCTGAAGAGAAAGTACAAGAAATAAGGTTATTATTATATTCGTTCTCCTTTTTTATTCTTTTTGAGCAGATAAACAAATGTCTTTCCTGACCCTGGAAATTTAATCCTTGTGTTGACATTCATTCTATATTATTATTTTATGTACACTTAATTCATCAGAGTTTTATTTGATCTATCATAAATAAAATGTCATTTTATATAATTCTACTTAATTTCAGTGGTGTTGCTTATATTTTCAATCAGCAGTTTTTCAAAGATATGAAGGAAGCAACAGGTGTTGATTTGGAGAATATTGTCTATTATAAAGATGAAACACATTATTTTGTGATGTGTGCAAAAAAACAAAGCTTATTGGATAAGGGCGTCATTATTGAGGTTTGTTTTTATTTGTTCGAAAAGAACCAGCAATTCAGTATCCGTTTTCTTTTGGGATTACTTTTATTTCTATTATAGGACAATGAAGATGTATCGCTTCTTCTATCCGCTAGTAATATAAATCAGGTATATTTTTCGATTTATCTTTCTTAAATTGTAGAGGGAAATTATTTTAATAATTGAGCTTGGTAAGCTTCAATCCTTCCAGGAAAAATTATGCGATTATGCGGCAGAAGCAGCTGATTTTGCTACTGGTGGCAATCTCCCTAATTTGAAATATGCATCAAACCATAACGGAAATGACGATGTTGCAATGTTTGATTTTACATCCTTATTTTCTGCACAATGTTCAGTACGACTTGTTGAACGACACGACCAACGATTATTAATGTCTATTGTTGGGGACAGCTTGCATGAAGTAAATCCTTTCTTTGTAATATATGCGAAAAAAATAGGTCTCTTAATGTTTGCGAAAAAATTTGTCTACTTTTCGAAAAGAAATTTATCTGTAGATAAAAGATATTTAGGTAAAACTAATTTCTTAATGTCTACTAAAATCTTATTACTGGATTTATTGATCATATAGTACTGGTAGTAACTTTCTTGCGTTAGGAATTCATTTTAGTATGTGTTCTATGTTATAAATTCGGTTAACATTTTTAGTTGGAATCGGTAGGAGGTCTGTAGTAAATATTGTCCCAGTGAAAATAACTTGTTATTATCAAGTGAGTTAAATAAGATTCCATTGAAACTCTATAATTCGATTTTGAAGTACGAAAAGTGTGGTGTTAGCTAATTGCTACCACTCATTGCATTTATTTTGATTACTTGATTTGTGTCTGAAATTTATCAATTTTTTGTGAAGGTGACTATTCATTCAAGTTCTGTAATGGAAACAAAATGTATGAAATTAATGTGGTTTTAAAAAATCCAAATCGAAGAAATCCTCAATTACAGCCTTTCTGGCCAACAGGATCAGGGTGTGCGCGAGGTTTTCTGGGTGTTTTTGATTCGATTTGGATGTTAAGAAGTTACGGTTTGAATATGCAAGGTCTTATGGTTCTTCTAGCTGAACGTGAAAGTGTTTATCGGTTGTTGGCACAAGCAAAACCAGATAATCTGCATAAACAGACTCATAAAGTGTGTTCTGTAAATTTTTCAACTTCACTTTTTTCAATTCATTTTAATCCATTAGAAACTTACTAATACAAAAATCCTTTTAATATTATAAGAGAACTATATAAAATGTAATTTCCTCGCTTTGGTTATCCTAAACATTGTATTTCATAAATTTTTTGTATGTCTTACTTTTCGGGATAATTTCGGTGAAAATCGTATAAGAGAAAGTTTTGAAAACTTAACTTCTTTTGTAACAACAGTATACAAATCAGTTTGCCTTCACAGTATACAATTGATCCACGAACGCGTTACATTAGCCTGGAAATGACGGTACAGCCCCATGAAATAAGTCATTTGATCGATACAGATAATCCACGAAATGTTGAAACGAATCAGGCTTTGCCATTACGAGCTGCTAAAGCCGCTGATTGTGTCAGTGAAGCATATATTAAAAGGTTATTTTGTTTTACTTCAAGTCAGTCTTGAAAAAATTCATCAGTTCATCAATGTTAGTTTTGCAAAATTATTAATATTTATTCGGAATATCAACTTATAGATTTTGCAGATACAAATTATGGAGGTTTTGTCAGCAAGCGCTTCGTGCATATCACTTACCTATATTTAACTTCTTGGATAGGTAACTTGCTTGAATTATAGCCATTTATTGTCCTCTTTTTTTCTAAACATTACATTAGAGACAAATGAAATATTAATATTTTAATAAAGTTCAGCTGGAACGATGGACGCGCTTTAGCTGGTTTATTAGGAAAATTCCGCCCTGATCTGGTAGATTATTTGTCGCTTTGTGCAACTGATAATTCTAATGTAATCACTGAGGTAAGCTTTCTGAAAACTTCCGTTGTTGATAAAAAATGAAAACACGGCAAGCACCATTAGTATTGTAAGAAGTTCACTTGATATACTTGAAAAATTGATATACTTAAGAACTTTAAGAACTTTGCTGCTTGAAATATGCAATTAAGGAGAAAGTATCCATCCAGTGATGTCATACAAATATCATTTTCAGCAAGTTTTCGCGGCAGTTAGAAAAGAATACAGTATTGAACCACCTTGCAAAAATCATGCAGAATGGATTGATATAAGCGAGGATGCACGATTTGCCTACATTAACGACATTGTCAAAGCATTAGAAAGTGATTCACAGCGAATGCAAGAAACGCTAAACAATACTATTAGAACAAGTATAATGTCCTATAAAAAGAAAACACGACAGGTAATGATATTTACATCTTTCGGAAAAGTGGTTATGAGATTGAATTAGACTGAAGAATTGTTAGAGATTTGTATAGATTGATACTTCTCGTACCAAGAAAACCGAACCAATTCGTCGTCGAACTTCCGATCTTTTAAATGCTTTTTCTTCAACTACTCTAATGACCGGAGACGAACGAATAATGAAAGAATTTGTGGACGACAGACAGGATGTTAGTGTAGAGAAGGTTTTATTTTTGTTTTTATTTATTTATTTTTTTTAATCTTCTTGCTTCTTGTTGGAATTTATATCTGTTGTTTTTTATGAAAAATGTGGGGAGAGGAGAGGAAGTGGTAGCATGTTGATTACTGCTAATATCTTAAGTTGTGAGATAAAGTTTATTGATATATTCCAAGACCTGCAATAGTAGATCTATAACGCTCATGCAATAGCTTTGAAATTTTTTATTTCGTGTTTGACATTATTATTCATTTTTAAGATACAATGTGCCGTCGTAAGATGATTCCGTTGTTTATCATACAGACGTTATTATGAATATTTTTGAGGATACTTTTTTCTTTTTTTTATTTTTAGGCTGCGAGACAGCGAGAAAATGCTTTTAAGGTTCAAGCATTGTAAGATGACATCATTATACGAAATCTTTTTTGCAGATTCGCGATGTGTTGAGAGAACTCAGTGATGATGAAAAATCAGGTCATTCGAAATACTGCAAACGTTTAAACCGAAATACTTTTACACAGTCAATCGAATCAGAGTCGGTAAAATATTGGACGCGACGGCCTGCTGTTGAAAAATTAAACCCTGAACGACTTCATGCCGTAAGAGATGCATTTAATATACTTCTTAAATATTAAAAAAAAAACTGTGAGATTCCAAAAAGAAAACTGCGCTTTGCTTCTATAATTTACTTCACAGGTGATTTTTCTGGACTCAGTTTTATTCGATTTCCTGCCAAAAAGCATCCGCGAATTTATCTTTTGCTGCAGCTGCTGTTCTCAATTACAGGTCGAAAGAATCGTAACCGGTGAGGTTGAAAAGGAGAAGACAGAAGAAATATATCGCAACAAGCGCCGAATAGCAAATGTTTTGACGAGGAAGATGGACAAACACGATATTGATGAAATGAAATTAAAACTGGAACAAACTGCTATGGGTTTACTTTTCAATAAGGATCAATATCGCGTTCTCACTTCCAAAGAGGAGAAGGTATGAATTAATTTTATTTTTATATATTGGTAAACTTGATAAGTTCTAGTTCATATCCTCTATTTAAGAAGTCTATTTCTTGACGAAGGAAATAGTGCTGAAATACACAGTGCTTAAAGGCCATAATAGAAAGTTTTTTTTTTGAACTGCTTTCCGGAAAAGACATGCTAAAGACTTTAAATCAGTAATGCCTAGATGGTATTATTCGTTATTTCGTTTTAATTATCCGGAATTCTTCAGCAATACAATACTAATTTCCTGTTCCGACTGAAAGGTTTCTTCTTCCCCTCTCATTCTTGAGTGATATCCTGACTATTCAAATCAAATTTTTCATACCATTCGTATAACTTTTTTTTTTAATGGTACAAAACTTCTTAATATTGATTTTGCAATAGCAAAAGCACATGTCATATATATTTGTATGATTAAGTATATTTGTAGATCGTCTGTACGAATGCAGCTGCAGCTCGACGAACCGTAATTGAAGGTTTTAAACATGATGATGATAAATATAAGGTTGTCTGAGGATTTTTTTTTTTTGCTTTTCCGTGTTTCATAGGCTCAGTCAACCTCTATTTTTTTATTGTGGAACACATGCAGTTTTCAAAATGGGATTTCTTCGTCTGATAATCAATATGTATTCAGGAAATTGACGAGAAGATATCCAAAGCAGAAGCGTTATTGAGGAATCAGAATTTGGCCGGCGTTGATATTGTCTCCAGAACAAAGAATAAAAGTGGCGTGGTATCACTCAAGACTTATATGTGGTCTTCAACTTGAAAAGTTGTTATTTAGAGATATCCGAAATTCAACGGACTTGAGTAATTTTGTTAAGAGATTTATGTAGGTAATGCTTTAAACTGAGATTTTGAATGACATCTAATTTTCAGGTAGTAAGTAATGGAAGCAAATCAATGAATACTGGCAAATCACCGCCACTTCCACCTCCAAAGAAAGGTCTTTCACGAGAAACAATTAACTCATCATTCTCACAAGAAAATCAAAACGTTGTTTTTCGGGTATACTGATTTTATTTCTTATTATATATCATACGGAGTGCAAGCAGTGCTGAACAATTTAAATTGTACTATAACTGTTACACTTCTCAAGTGTACATTAGCAGTAGACTGGAAATGAAAAAACTAAGCGTCATTTATTATTAATGTGATCAACAAATCAATTATTTTCATTATCAGTTTTTTACTGGAAATGGTTTCAAAATTTCACTTTATATTTTACCTTAAGTTTTATTTTTTTTTTTTTCAGAATAAATTATTATCTTCAAGTGATTCCTCAAGACCATGTTCAGTGCCTGTTATTCAGTTATCTTATGATAGCGTTAATGCCCGTCGACAGATAATTTGTCAGCTGTGCTTGGAAGTTGTTTACTTAGCAGAGCGAATACAGGTGGAGGGAATGTTCATTCATAAAAAGTGCTTCCGTTGTGCTTTTTGTGAGCAACCGTTGCGTCTTGGGAATTGTGCTCAGGATCGAAATCTTCGAAATCTTAATCCGAGGTCTATCTAACAATAATTCTCAATACTACATTAATAATTTACTTTGTTTTGCGGACGTTCAAAACTTTGCACAACCCTTTTATAGTTTTCACTTAATTCAAATTACATAATTTTTTAACGGTTTACTTTAGTATAAGAGGGAAAATTAAGGGGAATACAACTGGAAATTGAAGTTACATGTTTCTTCTCAAGTTTTCCATATTTTTGGGTCTGAAATTTACTGTCATCCATCGAAGTAGTGGTGTGTGATATTTTCTTCGACTGTTTATTATTATTATTATTATTATTGTTAATTATTATCAATTATTATTATTATTTTTAATAATCATTACTATTGTCTTTATTATTATCATTGATTATTGCTATTATTATTATTTTTCGGAAGGTCGGCCTCATTTTCAGGTTCTTTTGTATGCAACACGTTAACTTACCAGTTCTGGAAAAGATTGCACGGATCGAGAAAAATGGCTATAAAACAGGTGATGTTGCAGCTATCCAGCATTTCTCAGCTTTGATTATTCCACTTTTCGTATAGGACGACGTCTTAGTTCGTAATTGATATTTTTTTTTTTTTGCAAGCTTTTTTCAAATGGGATAATTGTAGGGTCGTGTTTATCAACGCTTCATGATACACTGAGTACTGTCGATGGATGTACTACACCTCATACAAAAGTGAGTATGTGAATGTTACAGAAATGAGTTTGTTCGTTTAACATATAGAAGAACTGATATGTTTCTTTTTTCAATGTTCATTATAAGAAAAAAGGAACACAACACGGTGGAACTATTTGTAATGAAATTTGTAAATACTATTAGACATAATACTCGTTTCTAATATGCGCTAAACGGTTTAGCTCGATGAAATTTCTTGTGTGGTTCGTATTTGATAATTTGAGTTTCAGGAGCCAACTGCTGTGTCCGCTTTGCAGCGAACTGGACGTAACTCACCAGCTGTGCTGCTTGGCAAAACAATGGAGAAAATGCGTGCCCAGAAAGAAGCAGTTGGAGCATCGCTTTCATCGCCTGACATGCATGTGACACGAGAACGTGCCGAGTTTGAAATCGATTGTCAAAAGGTTTTTCTTGTAATTATCTCCAGTTTGACGTAAAACTAGAAAGTATTAGTTACTCCGGAATTTCTGAAAGCACCATCGAAAATTTTGTTTGAAGAGAGAAAATGTTAGTGAAAAAAAATCTGTGTAATTTCTTTTATTCTGTTCATTATTCATATTTACAACAAATTCCATGTTCATATCTCTATAACGCATCAGAAAAGATTGAAAACATTTGTGCATAAGATATAATTATATCGTGAACAATTTTTTTGGATTTCCCAAGTTGTACTTTGGCGAGGTTATTTGCATTTTGCTTTTTATTCGGTTCAGGTTGCTACAAAGGAAAAGGACGTTTCATATGACAACGGATTTCGTTCAGACACTACAGGTGCCAAATTTAGCGACGAAGAGTTACTTGGTGAGGTTTTAAATATTTTATTGTGCATGTCGTTGCTTTTCAATTTACCACTAATTTTTCAGATCAGACAATGTTTTTTGCAATGCAAAGAAAAAAATCATTTCATTTTCAGAAGATGAGAATGAGTTTACATCATCTGATTTATCATCTGGTAAAGATGATGATGATGATGATGACGACGATGATGATGATTTTATGGAAGATGAATTAGTCGATTTGGAATTAGCAGTGCTGGAGAATTTCGATAAAAATATGAATAGATCATTAACTGAAGCACAGGTCAGTTTTCACGAATATTAATGATTGTAAGGTTTCCCTCAAAAATCTGCAGTTTCCTACGGTGTTGTATTATATAAAGGAAATTGATTTTTTAAACACCATTACACAAAAAGGGCTATCGAAAAACACTAATATTAAAAATGAAATATTTCTTTATTCATTTGCCTTTGTGTGAGCTAATATTAGTTAATCTTCTTACCTCGTAGTTTCATGTCAAAACATTTTGAATGAAAATAGTTCCACTGTACTCTTGCAAGCATCATAATAATACAGATCTCTGTTTTCTTTATTTTATTTACAGGCCTTGAAACTTTTGGAAGCATTCAAGGAACGTAGGCAACGTAGATTGCGAAATGAACACGTGGATGCCCCAGTATTAGGACGACAGTGCAAATTGTCAAATGACAGTTTTGATAAGAATCTTATCGAAAACAGAAATAACGTGATGCCTAACATGACATCCGTTTCATCAGAATTGGTAATAACAGGGAGTATGATAAAAGATATTCCTGAATATATTTATTGTCTGTTTTGGGTGATAACAGTTGATCCTTTTTTTTAAAAGCAGTGTCTTTTTATTTGTAGCTATTTTGCGTCTGCCTTTATTTGTATTGATCTTCTACATTTAAAGTTAATCATAGATGTACTTGCTTATAGTGAATTTATTATTACACAAAAGGTAGATGCGAGAAAGGAGAAAAAAAGGGATGAATTCAAAGGACAACTCTAATTTACATTTAATTTACAGTTTTATGGTACTGGTTCTTTCTCAGCATTTTTCTTTTCATTTGATGATGCGGGAAGTTTTTTAGGGGATATTGGATCCATTCGTGCAAATCAAGGAACAGATCTGTTTGAAGGCTAATCTGAAAGTTGATAAAGAGTTAGGTAAACTATTACTGGCATTACATATAGTTGTTTTTAGTCTGAAGAGTTTTGTAGTACTTTGTAATGGTGGTAATTGAGGAAATCAGAAGTAAAGTTCTTTTAAAAGAGCATTTATTATGCTGAAATTTACTCACATAATTCTTTTGATGGATGTTTCAGAATTGTGCAGGAGCTTCAAACGTCACTCAGTTCCTAAGCAGTCATCGAAAAGTTCAACACGTTTTCCCCGCCATCTTTCTTTGGATCTTAGTAGGAATGACAGTGAGGTGATGATTACATTTGGTAAAGCCAGAAAAGTAATCTGTAATGTTGAGAAAGTTGATGGATTTCAGCGAGTGTAGCATAAAATTAAATTCATAGTGATAAGAAACTTCCTTGCTATGATTTTATTTATTTATTTTTTTCTATAATTAGTTGTTCATATTAAATTGAGGCCGAAATATACATCCGAATGCTTCAGATAAAACCAACATATATATAAAGTGAAAAAAACAAATGGAGCCAACTTTTTTAACATAATCACATTTTAACTATTAGATGAAATTGTAAACTCAGCACTGAGACTTGTACATTTCATTTCAGGGAATTTATAAGATACCTTCCACAGATCGGGTGCCAGATTTCGCTGGTTTTTTATCTCAACCAGTCAGCAATTCCCAGAATACAGATATATATCAGAAAACAACCGTAACTCACTCCCAACCAGCTAGACAGTCGAGTAAGATTTTCTTATAATTCACCATTTGTTGCATCGGAAGTAATTTATATACAGCTGTATTTCTGTTTAATTGTTATCCAGGACAGGATGAATAGAAGGTGTAAATAAGGGAAGAATAAAATGCAGATAAATTCATTTCTGTAACATGCGACTTTAATAGAAATTGCACTTATTTCACTAAACTGGTATCTTGGAATGTCAAAAAAAATTTCAGATTTTGGTCTTTTGGCGCGAATGTTTAGTTCTGATAGGATCAAAGTTTTCCAGCCGACAAAGAAACTAAATTTAACAAACAGTTCTTTTGCAAACTCAGAAGGAACTGGTGAGGTAAAGAATATCATTTTTTCAGTCATATGAAATTGAAATCAGATGCCTCTAAATGCTCGTGACATAAATCAGATATATAAATAAGCTGTTCACCAAAGCGCGTCCCCCGAGCGGAGAGCGCTTTTGAGATAGTGGTCAGTTATCGGTCTCAAAAAATTCAAACTGATAAATACTTGCAAAGAACAGAACTAATAATATTGAGGAAGAAGCTTACAGGATTCCAGTTTACATCATACAGATATCAGAAGTCAAAAGAATGCGGGCTTGCTGGGTAAATTTTCGAGCTTCCGAACACTGCGAATGCGAAAAGGTAGCTCAGATTTGAATCTGAAGAGTACAAAACAGTGCTTTTTGAATTTGGATCACAACCGGTTTTCAGTTCGTTATAGTTTCCAAATTTGTAAATTTTGCTGGATTCATATTTCGAGCTGGAAACTTTCAGTTCTTATTTATCTCTTTTTGGATTTAAGGGATAATTTCTTATAATGACTTAAGGGGAAAGAGTACTTTCTCGATGTTCAAGCACTCCTGTCCCTCAAGCGAGTACCTCACCTGCAAAGAAAAATTCAAGCTTCTATCAAAGTACAGCTTCTTCGTATTCTGCTGTTAGCATCACCAGTACAGATTTACTTGGTAATATTTGTATGTTAACTTTATTTTTAGAGTTTTCTAGTCTCGGGTATTTGTGTTTTAAATTTGAGTGATTAGAAAAATTTAAGGCATATATGAAACTTAATTGTATAAGATCTCATGAAATAACATGATCGAGAACTGCTGTGATAGTGTTCTGTGCTTTTAGATATTCAAATTCAGGATGGCATTTTCTGTTTTGCTTGTTACATTTCAGAAAAGAAATCACCACTCCCGTTACTTACGAAAAAAGATATTCGTCGCATTCAGGTGATTTTTATGAAATTTTCTTAAAATATTTTATTACTAATTTGAAAGTCTAAAAAATATTGAATTTCCATTTCATTTGTTTTTCTCTGTATTGAAAAGCTATTCGTGCTTTTGCTACAATCAACTTTTTAATAAGTGTTGCAAGTTTTTTTATTTTTGTGGAATTTTAGAAGCTAGCTGAAAAGATCTTAAGACAAAAGGAACAGGAACGTATTAGTGCAGCACAAGATATGCAGCGCGAACTGGAGGAAATTGATGTCCGAAAATCAGAAGTGGAAGCAGTAGCTGGCGATTTGGAAAGACGATTACGCGATGGTTTCTTTCAGTTGGATTTTTTTATACATAGAGTAATCCTCAGAAAACAAAGTCAGTATTCTTCTCTGCTCGTGTTATTTTGTGTCAAACTTTCAAGAGGGGGTTTCTAGAAGTAAATTTAATTAAATCTCTTTATGTCACTTGTGTAATTTATTTTTCTTTATACAGATGCAGAAAATCTGTGGATATTGGAACAATGGTTGTTGTATGTACAAGAAATGACACAGTTAAAACAACGTGAAGAGGAGCTGAAGCTGCGAGTTTCTGAATTCGAAGTCAATGAAGAGTATAAAAATCTTCAGCTACAACTGAAGGAAGTGCAGAATATTGAGACTGGAGTATCTTCTGATACTCAAGTAGGGGCATTGCCTTTTCTATTCATTAAATATTGCAAAAATTTTTAGTCCAGTGTGTAATCTGGAAATTGAAACTAATTTAATGCAACTAATTTAAAACTATAGCTTCTTCATATATTTTGCGGAACGGAAAAAATGTTTCGTTGTTAAGAAAATTTTTAAGTTTGAAATAAAAAAATTGAAATTTGCCAGTGTCGCATGTCATATCAAAATCAGTATCGAGATCTCTTAAATAACTTTTAGAAAAGCTTTCAAAGTCTTATTGCTGACTTTTATTATATCCACTTTGTTTAGTCTACTTTATTCTGTTATCTTTCTATAAATGGAAATAAATATAGGCTGAGAAATCTATATTGAGGAAGACGCTGGCAGTTTTAGAAATGCGTGATACTGTACAAAAGCAATTGCAGGCAGCTAAAGAAAGGTAATTGGTTTTTCATTACTTTTGACAGTAATCTTTTCCATTGAAATAGTTTTCAAAGGGTAAATTATCTTTCTCTTTTTATCTTCTTATTCAAATTCAGAACTTCAACAAGTCTTGAATAACATTCTTTTCCTTATCGTATTTATCTTTTATCTATCATATATATGGACGTTAAGATCCAAATATTCTAGTCTGAATTAACGATAATTTGCTGGATAAATTTTCATTATTCTTTTTATTTCATTTCTTTTTCATTTTCATTGTGTGACTAAATTTTTCGATTTTTCTTAGGGCTCAGCAGCAAAAAATATTGGAACCATCAACACTTATTGAGTTAAAAGGAGCTTCATATCGCAATTTCAAACCGGTTTTCATTTAATCAGCTGTTTTGTAAAGTAGTGTTTGAGTTTCCTGAAAATTTTCAACTCAGCGCTAGACTCAAAAATACATCTACTGCTTGCTGTTGCTTTAGGGATTTTTTTTGCAGTTATGTCGAATTTTTTGAAGATTTAAAAGTTTTGAAATTTCAAGTCTTTAATGCATGCTTTAGCTATTAAAATATTTTAACTGTTTATATTTGTATGTAACGTTGGTTTCAGCTTTAAAGGTATTCAATACAGCATAACTATCCTTACGAATATTTATAGACTTGGTTTTAAAACAGCTGGCCTTGAACATGTGGAAAGCGAAAAAAGTAATTTGATCTTGGCCAGTTTCGGAGCAGTTGTTATTGATTTACTAGGAAGATAATTTAAAATTTCAGCTGCTGGGATCCGAGCTCATTTTTACGTTATCATGAAGCTGCATTTTGAACTATTGATTTTATTTTTGTGCCAAACAACAAAAGCGCTTTCGTATTATTAACAGCTTAATAATGTAATCTTTTACTGCAAATTTTAAAGGAAAATTCTTGTTAACAGTTCACTAACAAAATTTTAGACTGGAAGAATTGTATTCGGATTTCTGACGTTAAAGTCTTTCACGATTAGCGCTTTTGAAGATCAGTTTTTTCGGTGCTTTACTTTTTTATTATTTATTGCTGCTATTAAAAGATTTTTAGACATGCGAGAATCGAGAGTATTTTTTTGGGTCTTGTTGTTTGATTAGTTTAGTAAACGAAAATGGCTGAATTCTTTGAATTTGATCGGTTTTTTAAATTTTTGATGCCTTTTGTTTGAAACATTTCCAGGAAGTTAAACTACAATTAGATAGTTTTTTGAGCTTCTTTTTCTTAATTATAATGCAAACTCCCATGGTTTGTTTGTTAATAATCATTGTGATCTAAATTGTTTCGCCACATATGGTTCTTTTTTTTTTGTTGAAAAATTATTATTCTGCTCAAATATATTTATAAATTTTTTTTTTGTGTAAAAGATGCTCAGTTTAGTTTGTCTATTGGCATGATTATTGTCTTCAGTAAATTGCTACTAATTTAGTAAACCGCATATCATGATCTGTTTGTAAGATTGAAAGTTCCCTTTCTTGGTTTAGGCTGCATTCCTATCCGATTGTGAAGAACAGATTGGTTTTGGAATCACTTTACAAAGAAATAGTTCTGAACGATCTAATTCAATTTTTTTTTCCAGATGGTTGTCATCAAGTAAAGAAGTTCAGCTGCTTCCTACTCCATTTGAAGATATTAAATTTATATTTCAGTTAATAGACACTTTGAATTTTCTAACGATGAGATATGCTTATTTAAGATTTCTTGATTATTGGACTTTGTTCGTTTGAAAAACTCGTTTTTGCAACTAATCAGATTGTATCTTCTCTTCTGCAGTAAGATCTAAGTTAAAGTAACATCCTCATACTATTGCATAAGCATTCAGAATTCTACAGGGATTAAATTCGCAAATTAAAAATTTTGTTTATGCAAACTTTGGAGCCTGGAGCCTGAGAATTCAGGAAATCCGGACTTCTGAGGCTCAAAGTTCAAGTTTTTAGAAAAGATACGCTTCCGGCACTTGATTCAGTTTTTGTCTAATGATTCGTGATGAGTGGTTGCGGTGCAACTTCGCTTTTCAGTAACGCTACTTCAGTAGTTCTTCCATTGATCGGTACATTTGTGCTGGCAGTCCAGTTTGGTTGTGTTTTCAAATCAAGAGGTGCGCGTATCAGTGAAACACGGGTGTGGTTCATATTTGCAATAGAGATTTTAAGACAGAAAGCTTCAGAAGTTTTCGGAATTTCTCAGCTTGCAAAGGTGACGATTAGAATTTATACAGGTAGTAAGTGGATTCTGAATTATGATTTCCAGAAAATGCGTCGTGAATCAGTCATTCTTCATGAAAACGAAGATGCGGAAGCCTTGGTTGCAGCGGTACGTCTATATTAAGTTAATAAAATTCTTCTTTTCCTTTTATATTTGCTAATCATCTAATAAGGTACTCGAAGAAGTAAACCACCATTGATTTCAAGATATAAAGTGCAATGGTCATTAATCATAGACTTTGACTTTCGAATTGTTCTAGAGTTCAAAAATTGCAGAAGCCAAATCAAACTGCGGCTGAGAAGCATATCCACCCAAAGTTAATTAAATTAATAGAGTCAACACAAAATAGTGTGAGCAGTTCAGTCAAACAACGGCAAGGTTTTTCTTCCAGCTGATAAAATATAGCACAGTATTTGTGGATGATGACCTTACTTCTTTGCACGTGAATGCATCCGTCTTGCTTGAATCAAGTAAGAGAGATGTAGGTTGGCTTCTAAGAATCACGCGAAATAAATTCTAGATTTCATTAATTTTAAGCAGTCCATTTCAGGATTTAGAATGTCGTCATTATTTACTCTTTTAATCATGTTCTATGTAAAACAGGTTGAACTTAATTTTTGTTCCTCTTAACTCACCGGTATTTTCAAGTCTTAAAGCAAGAGAAAAAAGAATCAACGTTGAGTGAGAAGAAAGATAACGAAGAAAAACCACATAAGAATAGAAGGAGCGAACAGCCAAGTTTGATCAAAGAAACTGCAAAATCGGATTTGAGACAACTGAAAGGGGTTCATTTTTTTTTTCCTTGTTATTATTGCTGTGTGTGAATATTTTTGGATAAAAATTTTATTCTGCACAAATTTTCAATAAAATTAGCTTGAAATATGGTGAAGAATTAAATGTTTTAATTGGATGACGTACTTTTGTTGCAGGAAACGCAATCAACACAGCAGGATGACATCAAGGATTCGAAAACAAAAAGTCAGGTAAAAATGCTTTGGAAGCATTATTTGTTTATTTTCATAGTAAGTACTCTCTGCTCACTATTTTAAACAAAAATTTTGTAGTGCTAGAAAAATTTTAGAAGAGTTCAAGAGAGAAACATTTTGCTGTGATTTCTTTTCCTTGTATGTGCCATTTTTAAATAGATGCGGATTCTGGGCACATTATGTCGAAAGCATCGAAGTGAAAGGGGTAGGCATTATAGACGAAATGAAGAAGAAGCTTTTGCAAAGACTCAAACTCGTGAAGAAGAACCGTCAACCTTGGAAGGTGTTGCATCTATTAGTCGTGATGATACTCCATCAACTGTTAGCCAGTTGCGCTTGGCCACCGTTAAGATGAATTTGATTCCAAAAAAACGCTGTCTAAGTAAAGCTAGTCATACCAGAGGAAAGTCTGTTAAGAAATATAGGTGATATGTCATGTCATTTGATAAATAGATGATTCACATTTTATACTTTTTAATAAATATTTACGATTATTTTTTTGCTTTTTGTCAACGGGTTAATGTCAAAGATTGATTGTTTTTTTTTTTATATTTTAAATAGTATACCTAATTTACTCTATCATTATCTTATGCCGATCTGGTTTCCTGGAAATATGGGAATTACGCTTATCAGCTGAAGCTACTGGAGATTTTCTAGGAATTGAGTCAAAATGGCCTTAGCCAAATAAAGTTACGGAACAAACAATTAACTCTAGTGCTGTTATAATTTTGCAACATTTCAATGATTTTACACAAATCATTTTGAAGGGTAAATGAGTAAATGGTTATGATTTTATTAATATCATCAGGAAAATTATTTTTAGAATCTTAACAAAATTCTGTTGATAGCTAAGATACTAGTTTTTACTCTCACTATATTTCAACAATCATAAATAAATGCTTCAAGTTGAAATTCGTGAAAACGCATGATATTTACGAATATGTTTAAATTTCATTACTTTATGTAAATTTCTTTTTCTTTATAAAAATCAATTTATCAATAGAACTCCTTTAATCATTCCGTTTTCTAAGCCAAGTACTTTTGTTTTTTGTTTTTTTTGTTATTTGTTGTTGGTTGATTCCTACTAGTTTACCGTTTAAGGTGTTTTGATTAAATCCCAAAAAAAAAAATTTAAAATTTTAATAAGTGTTGGTTTTAGTACTGTTGCCAGCTTTGAAATCCTGATATTGTATGGTCCTTGTAAATATTTTACAGGGAAAAAACGCACATACACAGTGAAAAGATTTAACACTTAGCAGTTGGAAATTTAAATGATGTCTCGATTTTTGCCACCTATAATGGAAAGTCAGTCGTGTTATATTGACAGTCACGACCTGCATCTGAAGGTCGAGCCAGACGGAAGGTGTAAAATACGTTAATAAATGCTCGTAGGTGATGGAGAGTGATAAGTAATGGGCTTTTTCAGGTGTTGTTAAGGGGATGAATGTTAGTGAAATTATTCTTTGATCGTCTGTTTTTTTTAAGAAGTCAACAATGCTAATGAGATGTTACTTAAGACACCTGTACACATACACAGTAACATGGCACGACTTACAAAAGTATGAGCAGCCGCATTCGGTAGATGAACTGGAATTACCTGTGGCATCGCCTCAATTTTCCTTCATGAATGGTAATGAATTTTTTGGTTTAGTTGCTAAGGAATGTCATCTAGCCTAGACGATTAGTCATTTTAGAATTGCGCACTGAAATAAACTAATACATTTCCGCAGTGTGATTTGCAAAAGTGGGCGCTTGATATTGGCATTTCTCTATTAGGTAATTTGGATTATAGTTGACAGGTGGTTTTGATCATTCACGCTGAACAACAGTTGTAACGAATCTAGTCAGTTTTGAATCGTTCACTCAGATCAACAACTCTTTTCATATTCAGTCTTTCAGCATTGCTATTTCAATGCTCATTTCAGTTTCATCGAAGCAAGATATGTCCCCAAGTGATATGCAAATTTGCAAAAGTATTGCTCCATGTAATGCTCTTCGTTCCCGAGTTCGAGAATGCTACTGTGATGGACCATGTGGAAAAATTAAGGCTAGCTTTAATGACCATTTACATTCTACCAAAACTTTTGTTCACTTAAAAATAAGACATAATTTACACAGAATAGATCTGATGCAGATAATGTGCACTGATGTTTAGTACTTACGCAGTACTCATTATAATATAGTAGAGTCTTCGAGAATTTTCTTGTCTTATTGGATTGTCTTCTTAAAAGTACTCGGATAGCATTTGCATTGCAGCCGGTGAGCGAAATGCGTATTATGGGTCTCTGCGACCATTACATCTGTCGAGATTGCTTTGAAAATGCACCAGCTGTTGAAACTGGTTCCTTCAATTCATTAAAATTACTACTCTTCTAGTCTTAATCACATCTGTCTAACTTTCTTGCCTTGCTGTAATAACTTCTGCATAATTCTTTCCTATTCAGCTGGTGGATTTGGCTGTCCAAATATTCGCTGTTATCAAACGGATTTGGCATGCCTGTGCACAAATGCACATCGACGTCGGCGCAAAATCCAAGAAGTTATGACCATGTCTCCCTATGGAGTGGCCTCAGTGATAGGAACTGATAAGGTATTAGTGATTTTTAAAAAATTATACTCTCAGTTGCTGTTTCAGCGTTTTTTTTTTCTCGAGACTTCAAATTCTTTAAAAGAGTCAGCTTAAAGAGGAAGAAGATTGAAGGAAGTGGCCTGCGCATTAATTTTGCTTTTTACTTGAATTTTTTGAGGACGGTCAAGCGGTAGCGTCGAACGAGTCGAAAGGTGTGCCATGCCTTTATTTGGTGGACGTTCGCCTGACAACTTTCACACCATTGCGAAATTCTGATAAAGTCTGTCGTCAGCAGCAAATTGTAGAAATGTATGGTAACTACACTGTGTCGGAAGCAATAAATGTATTGAAGGATTACACGCGACTCAGCAGGTTGATCATCATCCTAACACCTGGCCATGAAATTAGTGCTTGCATGGACAGTGGGATTTAGTAATGAGTAATTGTTTGTCTAAAGTAATCACTTCTTAAATTGATACCTGTTTGTTTCAAACAATTCGTTACACCTCTTCCTTCGTGTTAAAAATATTCTTCATTTCCTGAGCAATGTTCACGAGTTGCTTGCACTCTAGTTTCCGGAAGAGTAAACAAATTCTTGCCGTATGCAATTAAGATTTAGACAGTGAGGCCTTATTGCATTCAAGTAAAGTCGTACTTCGATATAATTTGATATTACTGCTCTTATTTTATTTCTGCTTAGTTTGGATATCTCCAATCACATATATTGTTGCCCAAATGGTCGTATCAACGAACGCTCCTCGTGGAAAAAAATTCGTGAAGATGATCTGCTAAAGCCAATTACAAAATTTGGCCATGAGGACCAACGTATTGATATCATTTTTGATTGTACTGCCTGTTAGAAATTGTCAACAACATGCTAGTGTGCATTCAATTAGCTACCAATAAGCCGAATTACTCATTAAATCTTAAAAGGCACTGAATGATTCTGTAAAAATTATTCACTGCAAGCAGTTTATTCTAAATGATCATTGGCAATATCCAGACATATTTCTGAAGTGTGGCATTTTTGAATGAGAGAAATTGTTAGCTAATGTTTGTTTCTACAGAGTTAATAGTAATTTCCTATTCGCTGTTTAATAGCCCCTTACAGACCAATAATTTCCAGATTGCATCAAGATGAGCTCGTCCTACTCATCACTCTATCGTACTTGAACAGTGCTTTGGTCAGTATTTCTACCTTCTGCCATTAGCTGTGAATTTGTAGCCTCATAATCTGAAAACCGAGGTTAAACTTGAAAATATCTATTTACGATATTTCTCACTTTAAACTTTTTGATGGCTGTGTGTAACACAGGTTGGTTGGTTTACCTTCAGCATTATTGTGGGCGAAGGTTCGGTGCATAGTGAATATTAGGAAAAAAGGAAAATTGAGATATTTTCATCACCTTTGTCTTTCCTCATTCGGTTTAGAAGATGCTCAGGGTAAATCAACCAAGCATATTTCCTTAAACGATGTTGAATTCTACTCGTGGTTTGTGGAACATTGGGGCACAGAATTTGCAGTAAATTTTCATCATGAAGTAAGAAGTTAGTGGATGGTAGGCAGACCGTACATGTGCAATATGGAATTAAAACTTGATGATCATTTCCGGGAAAAAGTGTTCGTAGAATGTCATTCTTGTTACGGAGGAAAACAACGCTGGTAGCACAATCACATCACCTCTACTGTTAGAGCCTGATCCAAGAATAATCAAACTAGTTAAATTAAAAAAAAAAAAAAAAAAAGAGCTGCATAACTAGAATGGTTTTATTGCCGTAGTTCACTTGCAGAACAGAACCCAAAAACCCAAATATTTCGAGTCCAACGTAAATGGAATAAAATGACGTGCCCCTACACTACTGATAAAAGTACTCATTAGAAATTTAAAAATTATTCTCTTTGAAAAATTAATAGTGAAATTAGCAGCATGTTTCCACTCATTTTTCTGTTTCCCAAACTATTCGAAATTTCTCAAGGAATAAATACCTATAACCATAAATACTAACATAAAGTTGCGAGGAAAATTCTACACAAAACTAAAGAAATTTCAAGAGCATCCTTTCGTACACTTTACATGGCGGTCTTCACCGATCTTGTGCTTCTAACTCTTGATTTTTTGGATTTTGAAAACATCCCACAGTGACAAGCAAATTACTTTCATCCTACTTCTCAGTTATTAAGTCAGACAATAATTTTATTAACATTTTAAAAACAGTACCAGAAAGTGAAAACCGTAGATTTCTTGCAAGCACCAAACATAACAATAACTATAACAATAACAACAGCGATAACAAGCAACAAAATATACAAATGAAAATTCACATCACTTTCCGGTCAAATTTGCTGAGCTTAGTAGAACAACAACTGCTTCAAAATGCTGAAAATGACTTAAAAGATGTTCTTTCTATTCATCGCCCCGCTGCGCAAATTGTTCTTGCAACCTAATACTAAATTTGCAAAATGGCGACTTTTTTTCTGCGATTCCGATTCTAAAAATGATTCAGAAGAAGGGTATAATAAGCTTACTTCCTTCAATCTGCTAAAATGAGGACCGCCTTTTCACTCAACTCTATTTAAGTAAAACATAATTCGCAAAACAAACTACTTTGCTAAAATTTTCTGTGAAGGCCCGTACATAAACAAAACGGGGAAAAAAAAAATTTGAGCTCTGCTATTACCAAATCTTACAAAAATATAATACCAATCTTCTGCGATAGTTCCCTCCTATACTTCACAGTTCAGTTCACCTAGCATTGAAATACACAATATCATAATATAAAAACTACCAAGAGCATTGATTTTCTTTCTCCAACAATTTCTATTAAAATGTAAAAAGAACCAATAAATAACAGACAGCTAGTGGTATCCCAGTACCCAACTTTCCACTCCTTGATCAATGTTTGAAAGATATTTTTAATTCGGATGTAATTGAATAACTGACCAATTCATGCTGAATGAAAACACATTGAAAGCGTATCGCTGGCTTCGTAGGATAAGTCAAAAATGAAATTCTGTTTCCATGCCCTGATCACTGAATCAAAAAGACCTAAACAATAAGAAACTAGCAGTTTCAAATTTGACGTTTACAATTTTTAGTGATAGACATGCGTTCCAGTTGAATAACACTTCCAAGAACAAATAATGAATTCGGTGAGAACTCATCGTCTTTCCCTTCCTTCCTGTTCTCTTTTATTCAAATACCTTCGTCAACTTAGCACACAAAAAAAAAATTCGATCTTCCAAATTATGAGGGCAGCCGCCAAGTTTATGACAGTTCAGTTTACTAAAGAATTACTGGTTCAAGATTCAGATTAGTTAATTTCATATTATCGCCCTTCACCTGAGATGAGGGAAGCACTTTTGTGCAAGAAATACAACGAATGAAGAAAAAAGTGCACGACAAGGGTAAAGCAGATGGGAAAGCTCGCTGTCATGAATACTTCCAGTGTTTTTAATTTTCAGTAGCTGTTCTGTCAACTGGTCTAGACGTTACTTAAACGTAAATTGTAATTCAAGTAACCAAGCAATGAAATTCAATTTTTTGATTCAATTTATTGATCGAAATTTTTAAAAATCAAATTTACGGTAAAATGAAGGGTGTTATTATATCTAACTGTCAAGAAATGCAAATATATGATTATCAAATAGAAGTTTGGGGAGAAACGACAACACGAACAATAATAGCATAAACAGAATTTAACAATATTCTCCAATTTTGGTTAAAAAAGAAAAAGGATAAGGGAACAGCAGAAACAACGATTCAACTAAAAAATGAAGTAGGAGAGGTTTTCATTAAAAAAAAAAAAAAAAAAAAAAACCATGCTACCCAAGATATTTAGGAATCTCGCCCACATATCATTCAATATCAGAAAAATTTTTCGGGCTATATCATATATCGCGAGAACAGCTCTTTTCATCAATATTGCTAACATAATCCTCTTTCACCAGGATGTGAAAAAGATGTTATATGGCTGATTTAAAATATAATTAATCATCAGTCGATATTAAGCAAAAAGATTTAAAATCAGAATCTTGTTTTAAGCTTCTCTCATAAGAAAATTTAAAGAATTTAAAGAGAAAAGAGAAACATTACCAGATTAAATGTAGGACGATTATTATTACTCATTACAAATAACTTATACCCATAAATTTCTTAAAACGATGGGAAAACTACGCAGCAGTTATATCAGAAAAATTCAAAAACTATATCTTTAATTCCAGCACTTTTTTCCAATACGAAGTAGAAAATTACGATTTTAAATCTGGAATCATTTTGAAAAAAAGTGAAGGTCCAAGATTCCCCATTTCAATTATACAAACCTATCACTTGCTGCTGAAACTGGCAAGATATTCCAGAGGTACCGAAAGGACATTGCGAGAAGTAGCATTGGTTGTGGAACGTGATTTCATTGAACTCTGGAAAGTCAATTTAAAATTCCAATAATCCTACAAACGAATGAGTCGTTTAATATCTTTGAATCACCATCAACTTGAAGAAACAGCAACAGTAAAAGAAGAGGAAAACTGTGCTTGACTTGCCTCTATTACAAAAGACACACCCTACAAACTTGAAAAAGGTCTGTGAAAAATCTGCCAAAGTCTTCATCCAGCGAATAATTCTACTTCTAATTAAAGAAACTGCTTCGTACCATTGCGGCAAAACCATTATTAGAAGTTGAAACATTGCATGTTCTGACAAGAAATGAAAATTAACCTGAATCGATCCACCACCAATGATAAAACCATCGTTTGAACTATTCTCACGTGTATCATTCTAAAAATATAAATCATATATGAACATTTCTTTTTGGAAAAGACAAAAATTAATAATAGCGCTTATCAAGTTTACATTCATTCAAACAAATATTTCCACGACTATTGAAAACCAAATACAAATAGGACATTCTTTCACAATAAATAAATGAAAAAATAGGGGAATCTTTATTTTTAGAATCCACAACAATCACATAATAATTTCTTCTGTCCCAAAAATATTGCTCATTTGGGAATGACAAAAAAAACCATTAAATGACTCTCATCCACAAAGCCAAGATTTCAGTTCCAGCATAATGAATCGTCATGGATCACTGCCGCCTGCGTTACTGACAAATAAAACGAGAAACTCCTACTTTTTTCCGAAGCAGAGAAAAAGAGGAAAAACTATTGAAAACAAACACCTAAAAGAAAATAGCATACCTTGAGTGGTGCTGGTACACTAGGAACAATACTTGGTCCTGCCAGCTCTTCAGACTGCATTTCCATACTCTGGCTTTCATTTGAAGACTACAACTGTTGATGTTTTAAAATAACTGCAGTTCCAAGAAAAAAAAAAAAAAAAAAACTTGGCCAGTGGACCGGTCGCGCCCTTATCTCTATCAAAAATATCTAGCATAAGTACAACAAAACTCACCTTGTTTGTTTTTCCTTTGTATGGCAAGACACCATCACGTAACTGCAACACATATTTCATCAAAAAGTTTATTCCAAACCTTTTTCATTAGAACAAGCAAAGAAAAAAAAAAAAGTACCATTTCTCGTAACTGCATATAAATTACGCCCAGAACATTTCGACCAAGACCAAACTTGGGAATTGAAAGAACTGTTTCATTAGTTAGTGGAAACTCCATAGGAATCTGAAAAACGACATTCAAAGCATACTTTTCAATTTGAATAACAGTGAAAATATAAAACAGCAAATCACAGTAAATGAGTAACAAATTTTTACACAGCGTGTTTCATTGAGTTAACTGTTTGTTAATTACTCCGGGGATTTCGACACAGAACTGAACCGTAATAGTAACTACTATTATTATAAAATTCCAATCACCTTAATCATAACTTTGTTGTTCTGCATGCTTTTAGCCCAGTCTTGTATGTAGTTGTGATTACAAGCACTTGCATAAAAATCATCACCACCAAAACAATGTACGAGCAACTTGTCACCAGAATCTGTTAATTCTTTTCGTAGTTCTTCACACTGTTCAACTTTTGCTAGCAATGCACGCTAAAAATTTCTATTAATTACCCACTTTTAAAATCTTCAATCTCAATACAAATCTTCAATACGATGTTTAAGCGTCCCTCAGTTTGAAATGACCCTATTATGCTAGAATAAATGATGAAATATCTATTCAGTTGTTTTCAATTGTTTCTTTACTACATTCTAAGCATCATGTAAAATGACCACTTAATCAGACAACAAACGGTGAAGTACTGTAGCTCACTATCAAATGGATAAGTGGGAAGCTAAGTTAATTTACTAAACACATACTGCTTCATAATGTAATGACTTAGAAGCAGAAGAAATTTAAAACACAGAAAAAAATTCAAGGACTTTGTTAAAAACGAATATTCAGCAAATCAATTAAATATTCCTATCACGTACCTGCATTGCTTCAAGACCAGGACCCTTTCGCCATTCTTCCGCCGCGCTTCTACTCACCTGCAAATAGTTCATTTTGACACGAATTTTCGCACAATACTTCAAACTGATCTAACATATTTCACTTCTCCAGTAGCCAAAACATGCATTCACTTTTTATTCCTTTTCAAAATTTCGAAGATAACCCTTTTTGAAACAGAATGTGATGATTTTCTATCTATGGAACTTCATGGCTTACTTTATTTATTTTCAAGATATTTCGTGCAAGTGTATTATAATCTTTAGGTGTTGACTTTGTTGAACCATCACCTTCAGCACACTCTGTCATCAACAACGATGTAACGCCACAAAGTGCTTCAGTTTTGGCAAGCTGATAAAAATGATTCACATTGTCATACACGCGACCATCGATTTCCAGCGGAAACTGCAAAATTTAGAAAAAATTTGTGAAAAAAAAATTGAGAATTTTCGATTATGAAGAACTCAATTCAAAAATGCTAATCAAATTTACAAGCTAAAAAACTGATGCCAAATTTCTGTTTCATTCGAAGAGGTTCTTGATATTGATTAAAATCTTCTAGAGGATTGAAATTAGGTACACAGTTAACCCAAAATTTATTCCATTAATATGAAGAAAAGGAAGCTAAATGTCCATACTCTGGTTTCGTGAAATTTTTGGAACTCCATAACAAAAGATATGAAAACAAACATCGTGTTGGGCTGTGAAGACGTTCTGAAAACCAGAGAAGCATATTATGTTATCGGGTGCGACCGCATATTCTTTATACTTAGCTGCTTCAGGCAATTTCTTGAACTAAAAAAAAAAGAAAAATGGAAGTTTCGAAAGAATTAAATTGCTCTATCTGTAAGAAGTCTCTAAAAAATCGAAGAGATCAGGCGATAATACTAGCTAAATGTTGAAAATTCATTTTAGCTGAAACCGACACTGTCTTAAATAGTGATTTTATTAAAAAATATTTCATCAATTTTTCAGAAGAAACTAGTGGTGATGGTAAAATCCAACTTCAAATGGTTTTCTTTGTACAAATCCTCGTTTCATAATACGCCCATACATAAAGCGCGGTGCCCCCCGAGGCATCCGCATTGGTCCATACCCAAAACGGCCTCCTCGAAAACCCATTGGTCCAGGTAGATTTCTCAAAAGGCGACCACCACCACGACTCTCGTAACGTGGCCAAGCTAAATTAATGGGATAATTTAAATGGTATTCTCTGCTCCTTTACTATAAATATAAGGAGTATAACATCTATAACTGAAAAATGTAAAATTTGAAATAAAACAAAGATTAAGTGGATAAATGACGATAATCGTTGTTACAGGTCAAACCAGTTTTTCATAATAAATATATCTGATTTCCTATGAAAACTGATGAATTCAAATTACAAACTTCAGTACACCACAAATTTTTTCTGACGTTAGAGAATAAAGTCGTTAGAACTGATTACAACCTTAATGCACATTATTCCATTATAAACATGATGTATTTGACAACAAGCAGGAAGAAACAAGATGTTATAATTACTAAAAAGAATCAAATAACTCACAGTGGTATGATGATGCAACGGGCTGTATGAATTCACCCTGAAATCAAACTAGGTGAATGAAACGTCCTATTTTAAAGTCGAACTATTTCGGAAAATTGAAATTCTTGAATGTTACAAAAATCAAATTAATAAAGACTATAAAGCAGAAAATGCTGTAAAAAGCTATTGAAAATCAAAATCATGCCATTCTTTCAGTAGATTCACAATATAATAAGGCTTTCCAAATCAGCTTTTCAGCGACCCGAAAACTTACACTTATAAGGCTTTAAATGGATTTCATTTTCCATTATTTAAAAAGAAAAACATTGCACGGTAAGATGGAGGACCTTGTCACTTCAATTACCGCAGTCCGCGTAATTCTCATCTAGTTACTTCTTATAGCTCTAAAACCTCAAATTTATAAAAGCTAATTCTGGAATTCTCTTCCTCAGGAAAATAAGAGTTAGATAACTAGTAAGCTATCTACAACGTGAGAGGGAAAATGTAAACGAGAGCTGGATAATGGCAATGACATCATAAACAAAATAAGCTGTACTCAGAAATGGCACAACCTAAGACAAGCCTACACTGAAAATTTCATGCAAGCATGCAAGCACCTCAGATTGAGCAAGGCAGTAGACATTACCCTGTTGAGAATTTTGCTTGGGTAACCGCAATTATGACAATATTTCCTAATGACTCCATTCTAATATTAACATACTTTTTCATACGTTTTTCAAAACTAGCTGCAACCGAACTAGGCATTGCAACCCTGGAATACTAATCGCATTCCAGGGTTGCAATGCTTTTCTTGGGTCGTAAAATTTCTCTTTGTGGAAATCATACCCTATTCAATTAAACTGCAGCACAAAAATCAGCGAAAGAAGTTCAAATGAAGTAGAGCTAAGGTCGAATGAATGCCTTAATTACAGTGTCGTAGACTACATCTACATTACATTTATATGGCTCATAAAGATTCTAAAAAAAGGTATTATCCATAAAAACTTTAAAAGAAAATATACTACGCACGTATTATCGAATAAATAATTATATGCCAAAATCAACGGTGGCCTAATGCTCTGTGAAGCTGTTACGATAAGTGGATGTTTGCAGCGTTCATCTTCAGGGCATGACCTAATCTGCTCAATACATCACTAAAGTCATACCTCTCAACACAAGCGTATTACAGAGGTCGTGCCTGCTGCTTGACCCTGTCAACCTATTGGGTGATGAATGCTTGCATGCATGCCCTGCCCGCTTACTCAACACGCTACCACACGAAACAACGACACCCTACCGATTCCATTCACCGCGAAAGCCACCGAGCCGAAATACGTCCTTAAGAGCAGCAAATGTCCAACGATCACGACGAATAGTCCTGCAGAGATTGATGGTGGAAACACAGACATACAGTAATTTAACGATTACTAGGTAGTCCGTTAAAAATTAACCGACTGCTATGTACAACTCTTGTCCTGCTTGATCGGATTTTAGGTGGGTGTTTTGGTGGCGATGGGTTTTGATTTTTAGTAGTATTGTCTTTTCAGGTGTGGTGTGAGATGAAATACCGACATCGTCTCAAAGGTCGAAGCGGCAGCCGTCGTTTCCCGAAGGGAAAAAGGTTTAAAAAGGCTCTTATTCTGCGATATGTTGTCTCTGTCATGCACAGAATCCTATATTGTATCTTTTTCACTTTTCAGTTTTTTGGTTTGAAAATCATCTGATTACATTTTCCATTCCAAGCATTGCAGTAGTGAAAGTAATCCATCGATAACTCGACATCGTGAAGTTGCGAAAGCAGTACGTACCTTCCAGAAAGTACCATTTATATCAGCTGATGAAAATTATGATGCTGAGTCAAAAAATGGAGATATGATGCTGCAGCAGATACCACTGGTAGCTACTAAGTCCTATTTTTTTTTTTAATTTTGAATCAGATAATGACTTGATATGAATCAAGTTCGGAATGTTATCAGACAGCTCGTCTTGAGGGACCATCACCTCCAACAAGAACTGTTTATAAATTTGATGGCATTTAAATGTAAATGAAGATGGTAATTTAATTTTAGCATAAATTACAAATCGGTGATGTAGAGGTAGAGGAAACAAAAAGCATGACAAGCAGCTTTTCGGAGCGGAATTCAATGGAATCAGAACTTTCACAATTCACCTCTTGTACGAATCCAACGTTTGATCCTGTACATCGCCTCTGGAGGTGCACATGCTTTGATTGTTAATTCTCACTTGACATTTTGCTTCCAAAGTAGAATATTGCCGTGATTTGTTTGTAAAACCTGAATTTTGCTTATACAGATATTTTTATGAAGAGATTATGACGTACTGGAGTTTTAATAAGCCCTTTAATCTAAGACTGACTCATGTTGCAGTATTTCCTTTTAAAATTTAAGAATTTTAAAGTTGTCTGGGTAATGAGCTTTCAGACTTTTTTATCTTATTATCCATTCTCCTTCAACGTATTGCTGCTTCATTGTTTTCAGCTTGTTATTACTCATCATTTAAATAATTAAACTAATATGAGACTTATTTATAGATCGGGGTCAGTTTTACAAAAAGAAGTGGTCGCTGTACTTGCAGCTACTGCAGAGCTGATTAAAGATAATAGTGGAATCGAAAGTGATACTGAATATTTTGCCGCACTTTTAACAGTGATCGAAGCAACACCTACAAGTGATGAGTCAAGATTAGCTGCAGCTGCATATTTGTTAGGTCTTGTTGCTAAGAAGGTCGACAAAAGTATATTATGTAAATGCTTTTCTAGGGCACATGAGGTATTTTTTTTTTTTGCTTATTGTCGACAGAAAACTATTTCCTGCTGAAATCTGGAATAGCCTAAAATTCTTGTTTGGGTTCTGTGGCGGGAATTAATTTTATTATACACTGGTCAAAAAGTGGTACTCAGCTTGACTATCATTTTATTAGTAATGAGAAGTTAAGAGTTATTCTTTTAACGAAATTTCCTTTAAAAATGAAGTTTCCTCTTCAAAAGAGTTTCCCCTTAATTCATTCACATTGTATTCGCGGATTATTCTCCAAAAGTTACAGCTTTTACAACTACTAATAATCTAGTGTCTAAATAATGACTAAGTTGAATTCACCCATACTTTATTGTTGCAGAATTCAAAAATTTTTAACAAGATTTGTAATATTTGAAGTAAACTTATTTATGTGCATATAGATTTTGGAAAAGAAGCTTGACAGTACTCAGTTAGACGTTGCTCTGACGAAACTTATTATTGCGTTAGGAACGATTTTACATCGGCAAGCTACCAACATTTGGCACAGTAGCAATACCAGGTAATCCTCGTTGGCTTGAAATTTTTGTGCATTTTATAGTAGGGCCTGCCTTTCCCATTTAATTTTTTTAATCCGTTCAAGAATTTTAAATGCTTATACTGATGGTTCTTTTAAGTGGTGAAAAAAAAAGTGAGTCCCGCCTATTCCCACTTTACATTTGTTCATCATTCTTTTTGTTAGAAAATGCTTGACATCAGGTTAAACATTTTGCTTTCAAGTTTTGTGATGAAAGAACTAATTATTATTTGTCAGGTTTATTACTGCAAGTTTTATGATTTATTCCTAGGTTATCACTGGTGAAACTTGAAATATTTGCTACCCATAACAAATCTGTGGTTCGTTCCGCAGCTCGACGAATTCTTCGCATGATTCTTAGTGATCCTGTTAAGATAACATCTAGCGGTTGTCATCCGGCAGCCGGTGTTGTTGGTGAATTCTTGATCAAACAATTGGAGCAGAGCACTGGTAGTTAACTTTTCTTCCGCAATTCATAAATGAAAAAGCCATATTCAGTGCAAGCAAGATTCAAACATTTCATTCCATGAAGTTTTAAAAAAGGGAACACCTAGATCAATTAGTATTTTCTTATTTTGCCTAAAATATATCACTGGTTTAATTTCTCGATAAACGCTAAGTCTATTTTGCATTGGCTTTTCATTTACTCAATATGTGAAGAGATTTGTTATGAAATCATTCATTATTTTTATATAATTGCAGCTAATGTAGACATTGATGTATTACTTCGATTGCTATGCCTGGCGGGAAGTATTATGCATAAAATGCCTCCTGTAATATTCAAGAAGTTTGCGGAATCTATATTTGCGTTGTTGCCTATCTCGAATTCTAATCTGAGATGCGCGGTTTTCCAGTGTTTTCAAAAAATTCTCCAGCAACAGCCTGCTGATTCAGTTTTGCCCTTCAGTACTAATGTTATTCTAACCGATACGTTACTGAATTTCGGGTCGACAACTACGGATCCTTTTGTCATATGTTCATGGATGGAGGTCTAAAATTTACGTCGGATGTGTCATCGTTTAAATTCTAGATTCAAAACTTGTTTCTTTTAACCTTATAACTTTCAATATTGCAGGAACAGAGTTACGAAAAGCTAGTTTTTTTAGGCTCTTTGTGAATCGCATCTTTGTCTCGCTACGAAGGACCTCATAAAATCAATAGCTACATTGAAGACCTCATTGAAACCGATTTTTCAAACATTCGATTTTGGCAGGGATTCCGTTGCGATGGTACTTCTCATTCCTTAAATTTCCATGATACATTTTTACTGATTAATTTGAAACGGAAATTTCCAAATAGTTGCTGATATCTAAATTTAAATCAGTTGTAATAGTCTAAAAAATAATAATAGTTGAAAATTTAAGCGCTGTAATCTAAATCAGATGCAAACATTCCGAACCAGTGAATGGTGAGAGATTTTTCACCTAAAAATCTGAAATTAAGGACTTACTGAAGGATCGACAGGAAGTTGAGGACTTTAGTGAAAGATCAAAGCTAGATTTTTTTCTAGTTCAAAATACTAAATAGTGTTGACGAACCATTAATTTCTTATCGGTAATACTTTTTAGATAACTTACAAAATAATTTGTCGCTTAGCTGAACATTGTACACAATCAAATGAAGAATTAGCAAGTTACATGATCAATTTGTGTGATGAAGCTTTGAATCCACGAAGTATTGCGGTGTGGCAGTATGTTTTGCGTACCGAGGCCAGGATATTTGAAATATGCAAGACTGCCATTAGCTCTAGGTCTCTAGAGCGTGCACTGAAGACCTTAGCAGGGTTAAGAAGCGATATTAATCAGCGCATTACACCTGACATTGACTTGGTAAGCGCCGATATTATTATGAGCTTGAAAAGCTCGCTTTCTCTTCTGTAAATTAGATAATGCTAGGTATTTATAAGGTGACAAGCGTAAGAGCTTTTTTAATAGAGCAGATAGACTTCTCTTACTATTTGTACTGTCCTTATCCTTTGAACTTGTTAAATGTAACTGGAAAGTAGACAAACTGTAGGCTGTTGGAGCAGCAGTTCGATATATTGGTGCCGAAAGCGTCTTACGGGTGTTGCCGTTAGAACTGGATCCTCAAAATGTGTCCCTGGTAACTCATTTCGAAAGATCATGGCTTATACCTATCTTGCGCGTAAATATCTGCAATCAACCAATTAATTTTGCATTAAATTATTTTCTGCCGTTAGCACACCAACTGCAAAAGAAAGCACCAAGTGATGACGTGGGGCGGAAAACTTTTATTACTATTAGTGTAAGTTGTCGATGCATTTGATTATAAAGTTTTCGTGGTATCTTATAATTTTGTTGCAGTTGATGGCAAGTGCAATAATGAGCGTAATCTCTTATATACCTTCTTTTTCTCTCAATTTATCTGCATTTTTAGGGCCAGCTGTGGGATTTGTTACCAAATTTATTGAGCTCAGCAACCGATTTTATGCAAAATTTTCCCCACTTGGCTGAAATTTTGGGAAAAGTTTTGGTTGAGCAACGAAGTCTGCGTCTTATTGTATTATCGTCCCTTCGTAGTGCACTCCGTTATGCACTCCAACCGGATGCTCCAGAAGAGAGAAAGGTTACTTTCTTTTTTTTTTTTTTTTTTTTTTTTTTCTGAAAGATTACTTATTAACGTTGTGTTTTCACTAAGCCTTTTCGGCTATTCTGTTGGTTCCTAAATAGGTACTTTAGCATCCCTGTACATATAAAATCCATTCATGATTCAAATATGTTAGATGTTGATTTTGACATTTTTTAGGATGTAATGCGACTTCTTGCATACAGTTTTTTACGAAAGTTATTCACTTTGTATACAGTTTCTAATGTCACTATGGAATCTGCGGAAGGCACAACTGGAAATAGTCTGAAAACTTTAAGATGTTCTGTTCTGGAAACTATTCGTATTTATATGAACTTGACACCAAATGATGTTATTGATAATTTTATAAATTTGGCTATTGAAAAGTCACAAATCAAAGGAATGGCTTTGGATCAAAAAGTTTGTCTTATTCCATGTTTTTTAATTAGAAGAGGTAACTGAAGTTTGTAACTACAAAAGCTGTGAGATGATGATGTTTTTCCTCCATCTCTTTTATAAAAAATTCCTGTGTTACTTGTCTTTTCAAAAAATAAAAAAAAAAAACGAAGATTTTCTCTAAATTTCTAGATTGTTTATATTCCCCTATACTTAAGGTCCGGATTCTGGATCTGATGGCAGCATTAGCAAAGAAAGGAAGTGTGTCGGGCTTGAACAACATATTTTCGGTTATACATCCCTTGTTTACAACCAGTGAAGTGGTGCTTCAGAAGAAAGCCTTTCGCATTTTAGAAGAAATTATGAAACGAAGTGACGACGGGGCCGTAACAGATTTTTTCACTTCGAATGCTGATGAGATAAATAATATATTTGATCAGGTAGATTATTTGGCTGTTAAAATGTTTATTGTAATATTAAAGTTGAAAATTGTTTTATAGTTTATGATACTGCAGGACTTAGACAGCATATCGAAGAGTGCGCGAGCAGCATTAGTTGCTGTATATTTTGTTAAACTGTCATCGCTGGCTTCATTTGAAGATGCAGAAGTTTTTGGAAAAAAGTTTCTTCCAAGAATTATTGTATGCCTCGACAAGTCACATAACATTCGGACGCGTTCAAATGCACTGAAATGTTTCGTGAAGTTATGTCAACAATTAATACTATTTGGTTCAAATGAGAGGTTGGTATGTTTAAAAAAAAAACAAAGATATTTCTTATTTTTGAAGACGTTCAAACATTCAAAGAAAAATTTGTTTTCATTGGAGAAAAATAGGCGAAGGGTTTCTTCTTCAAAAAACTTATCAGTCGAACTAACACTTCTGTATTATTTCTAAAACGAGAAAATTATTTTTGTAAAATTGCGTTACAAAGTGTTCCAGCAAGAGTCCATCTTGTGTGCTTGATCCAGTGCTGAATATGATTTTCAATATGTTGAATAATGAAAGATCATGCCCAAACGAAGGCTCACTGGAAATCATTCGGCAAGTTTTAAGCAGTGTTTTTATAGATAGAGCGTTTCAAATCTCCTGATTTCAGATATCTCTGATATTCCTTATTTTAGCTTTGGCAGAACCCATTGAAAGTTATTCTGTATATGAATATTAATTTTTTTTTTTGCAAATTTTTGTTTTGGATAAACCATAAAGCTGAAGAAAAGTGGTTTTGCATACTGTTAGCAATTCTGTTTAGGTCAGCAACTATTGCTCTGAATGCCACAGCGCAGAAATTTACTCGTATTTTGGATGCTTCACTGCTGAATCGTCTTATAGCTCATGCATGCAGCTGGATCGATGATGAACGTCCAGTAATAAGAGTGCTAGTTATTAGATTATTGCGAATGCTGGCAAAGAAGTTGCCAGATTATACAATGCAACAATATCAGGTTAGAGAAGAGCTGCGGTTTTTTTCCTACTGGTTAAATTAGTTTGTCATTCAAAATGTCCAATAGTCCTAGAATATTCGAAATAATATGACCTATCATTTCCCAGGAACTGCTGCTGTCAGCTGTGTTCGACGGTCAGTTGACGACGAATGTTACCCTGAAAGTTCGAAAAGCTAATAGGCTTTTACTTGAAGTTTTAGTCGACAGATACGGTGTTGAAGTTTTAATGACCCGAACGAACAAATTGGACTGGATTAAACAACTGAAAACAATTGCTAAAATAAGGCATGTTTTCGAACTAGTCATTTTCAAATCCATAATATGAGCAAATTGAGATTCAGTTTGCAAAATATTTGAAGTGACTTTTGTTTGTGATTTTTACAACACCAGTGACAGCACTGTTAAGACTATTTCAGACGCCGTTGTGAACGTCGAAATGGAACGAAAGTAAAAGATAATGATCGCAACAAATATGACCATTATAAGACATCCGTGGTAACAAGCGCTCGAACTGCTTGTGCAGATACTATACTTAATACGATCTATGATAGTGACAGTGTACGTTTTATTATCCAATATTCAAATCTCTATAGTTATTGAGGATTTGAACTATTTGAGATTTTAAATGTGAAGTAAGAGAAATGAAAATTTAATTACTTCAAATTCCTGAATTACAAACAATGTTTAGAAGCTGAATGTTCCTTTCTTTTCGACTATTTCCTTTTTTTTTTAGGAAAGTGAAATAGAAGATCGTGAATCTATTGGAGGTAGAACACGTGGTAGCTCGGTATGGCTAAAGAATGATGACGATGAAGATGTGATGGACCTGCTCGATCGAAACAAAATACTGAAGAAGATCGCAACAGTACGCTCTGACCCACCATATGATGAGAAGTGGGATTCTTGGGAAATACTATATATAACTACTATTTTCGACTGAAAATTTGCTTTTGTATATTTTCTTATTATTTAGTTAGTTTTTATAAGAATTCTATTAATTCGTTAAGCACTTTTGGGATTTATTGAAGATCCTTTCCTCCTTCAGACCATTGAAATTGGATAACAGCGATGATGAATTCAGTGATTTCGAAATGGCGAAAGACGGACGACTAATAATTAAGGATTTGGATATAAATGAGAAAGACAAAAGGAAACGGAAACGGTTTGAAAAACTGTTAAAGATCCCGGACAAGAAGATGAAAACACAAAATAATTCGAAGAGCGATGATGGTAGTGATGATGGCAATAGTAGCAAAGTCTGTGTTCCATTCCAAAAATTGCCAAGTTCTTTACAGTGACGTAAATCCCAATTTTTTAACAATCAGTAGCAGTCGTCGTAGAAATCACTTAATTTTTCATGGCATGAATCAAATTTTAAAATCTTGTTCAGGCTATAAATCAAAATGTTGGTTGGACATCAGGTGGGAAAGGTATTCACAGAAATGTATGTAAAGGCGTCACATCTGACAACGTTTTGAAACGATCTGCTGGAAATGTAAGGAAGAAAAATCAAAAATATGAGCCCTACATATACATACCGATCAGCAAAAGCAGGAGGCAGAAGGTATGATTTTGGATTTCACAAATACGAAATTTCTTCTGCATCAGTTACACTTCGTGTTATTTCTATTTTTGGACTGGACTTCAAATTTTGACTATAAGGTATTATTTAGAATTTTTCTTATGTGAACTATTTTCAGACCGAGCTTAAAAAATTAATAAAGGGAGCGAGGAAGGGAGCTGCAACTGATGCGCAAAGGAAAATACGTCGTTGAACGTTAAGATTATAAGTAGAGTGGCACATAGTTGAAAACTCCTGCAAGTAATGCAGTATATCTACTATCGTCACTTGAAAACTATCACCATTAGTAAAAGTTGTAGGCAAAGGTGTTTTTTCTTAACTTCTTTTTAACTGTCTGTTATGTATATGTTGCAGCGTTGTCTTGAAATAATAAAGAAAATTATCAGTTATAATCCACTGGCTAGTCATCAATACGGATGCTTTTTCACTTGTTTTGCAGTTTAATTGAATGGAATTTTTGTTGCAATCCCAGTTGTAGCGACAATTTGCTGACTTTTTAATACTAGAATGATATGCAGATTATCGTAATGATAAAGCATTTTCCGATAACTCTATGGTGAAGATTATTGGAGCTGTACTAGTTATTGATATTGTGTCGCTAACCATTTCATTGGATGTGCTAATAAGTTTGCCAAACGCAAGTTCCGTTTCATCTGAAAGTTATTCATAATGATGAATAGTACGAAAGATTAGTTTATGAAAAATTCAGATAAAATCTGAAGCAAATGAAACTAAAGCTCTCCTGTTCTGGAGATGTCAGTTCCGAATTTTTCTGCGAGATTCCCGATTCTCAGTTGTTCGGGCTGAGATTTGTGACTACTGCTGTGACTTTCAAGAAAAAAAACAAACAGGGGATTGTGAGAATTTATGAGAAAATAATGTAGGTTTCACTCGAGTACCTAAGTTCCACTTCAAGCCAGTGGATGATACGATCGTTTTAGATTGTACGAATGGGATAATGCCACATTTCCCTGTCAGAAAATACTGTCCGTCAGTGAACTCTAAATTTGTGGAGCCCTGGAATGAAGAAGTGGAAGCCAAAAATCTGATAACAGCGAAAGCAAAATTGCCTGGAAATAAGTGCAGTATAACATATTGAAGTCTATTTTTCGCGTATTCCTTGGAATGGGAAAGAACAAAATTTGTATACCTCGCCCACAATTGTGACTAAATTGACACCATCAATAATTATAGCATCACAGCCATCAAATCGTAACAGTGAATGTAATGATGACAGTACATGATCAAAACGTCCAAATAAACCGCCCAAAACAATGACTTTTGAGATCTTAAACATAGTTTCATGAAGGATGGGAGAAAAGCAACCTTAATGAAAAAAAAACAGAAAAAAAAAGGCCATCACTGTTAACGAATGTTTACGACTGCAGTTTTTTACAGTTTCTTCCAAACCTCTCGGATATTTTCGGAAATTTCTCAACATACATTTAATTTTTTATTTCTTAGTCTGTCTGCAATAATTTGCAACGCNAGGCCATCACTGTTAACGAATGTTTACGACTGCAATTTTTTACAGTTTCTTCCAAACCTCTCGGATATTTTCGGAAATTTTTCAACATACATTTAATTTTTTATTTCTTAGTCTGTCTGCAATAATTTGCAACGCTTTACACATGTCGGTGTAGTCCTGATCAAGTGTTTCCACAATTTCAACTTCTGATTCGAAGAATTTTCTAGCCTCAACCGTGATGGAATCAAAGTCGCCAGAAATCAAACTGGGTTTCAGGTAGTTGCAATCCCTAGAAAAAAAATTTAAGTACTTTTCCTTCCCACCAAAGACTTCAACAAGTTCTTACGGCAAATTCATAAAACGTCAATTCTGTTGCTGAAGACTCACCTAACAAGTGACATGATGACATTAGCAGCTCCATCGGTACAACTACGGAATGTACCTCTGTTCCACAAATGTCCTGCCAGTTTCGCTGATGACTGATCAAGAGGTGAATTGAGCCACAGTACCCCAATATCATCTGAAAGTCACTACCAACTCGTAGAAAGAAATGACGGTAAAGCAGAAAGTAAAGGTATTAAATGTAGAGCAATTCCATTTATCAACAACAACAAAACATTTCGCCTCAATTTGACACGCCATCTACAATTAAATGATGAACGCGATTTTAGCTTGCTGAACATAAAGATGCAAGGTACCTTCATTCAAGAAAGGAAAAAGACGTGAATAATTTTCAAATGCTAAAATTCCAAAGTAGAATGCCCAAAAACCTTCTCTAAGTAAAGGGGACAGCAGTTGTACTCTTCTCATGTCCAACTTGTCGAATGTTCAGTACGACTAAAAAAAAAACGACTTTTAGGATAAGTATGCAGTGAGAAAATCGCGAGCTACTATCGGTTTCGAATAATTAACCTGGATAAATCCTCATTAACAATTAAAAGACACTGCCTGTAAAACGAAAGCGTCACAAAGTAATGGAATTGTTAGCAACAAGTGAAAATGCAATTTCGATTCCATAACGTGAGATAGTACACAACTAGCAGATGTTTCGACTGCCTCGAACAGCAATCATATGGAAGAAAGTCAGAACGGGTCAAGACTAGCTAACCATTTGGCCTGCAGTCAGTACTAACACGAAAAGGAAAATGAAATGTGCCTTTTCGTTTAACGTAGCTGTAGTTGACAGTTTCACATGTTTCAGAAGTACAGTGGGAAGACAAGTGTTACAGTACATTGTCTCCGAGCAGACGAGAACCTAAAAAAGATACCTGATGGAAAAAGTGTTTCCAATGACAAATTAATTTCCACTGATGACGAGGAAATGAAAGATCCTGGGTGGGTGTACCAGAAGGACAACAGCCAATCATTAGAAGGAACCAACAATCAGACTAATCTTTCACAGCCCAGTACTATTACGTCATCTACTGGTACAGTTTTGTTGCAACGCGCGTCGGTTTGTCACTCCATTGGTTTAAAGACGATATTTGTTGGTTTCTTGGTCGGTCGTGGAAACATTAGGAGATTAATTGGTGTGAGGCGGCGTTTTGTGGGTGAACTGTTTGCGAGGATTGAATTTTAATTTCAGGTTGTGGAACATATACTGCGATGGCTTTTGTATTTACCCGTATAGTTCGTAATGTGATCTTCGCTATCGTAATATACAGTTTGCTACAGTACGTACTGCGATGGAAGTCATACTCTATTTCACCGAAAGTTTTTCGACAAGCTTGCACTGCTGCACGCGGTATACTTTTCCTTGTGAACTGTTCAAAATTTAAAACTTTCATTGCTCAATTTTTCTTCTCTATTAATACATTTTACTTCCCTAATTTTTATTCCCTTGATAAGCCTCACCTAAGGATAACGGAGTTTGAAGTGACTATCTAGGAGTGTGTATACCGAGTAATCAATACCATTGTACGTTTGCAATGACTCAGTGAAACCTGCTCAATAAAATACTGAGTGTTTCAAAATACTGCTCTGTAATAGGAAGTAATGGGATTTCGAATGTAAATAAATTGCGAAACGATTTACGTCGTTCATATCCAATGCAAATCATCGACAGTGAGTGGGAAGCGATGTATGGTGGTGGCTTAAACCTACGGATGAACATTCTTTTTGCATCCATTACCGAATTTGTCATTGTTTTTCATGCACCGTACCGAACTGCTGGTTTTGCTGGTAAATTTTCTTCGTTATTTCCTTCTTACAGTGCTGCCTTCAGAACATATTTGTCTCTTTTACAAAGCGATGGAATCGAGAATCGAGATGAATGGAAACAGCATTTTTTTTTTTTTTTTTTTAGTAAACCGCTGTGTAATTGTGATGACGAGTACGGTGTTTGTGTGAAATGTAGGTTGATGGAAAATGAAGGGAAGAGATAATTAATGCACATCGCCTTGCACTATTAAACTAATCGGCGACTGTAGCTCAAAGAAAAAGTTAACCTTAAAAAAAAAGCTTCAATTTTTTTTTTTAAAAAGCTATAGGTTGACTTGCAAAGATTTTATCTTGGTAAGGTCTAGTGATATCTGAGTAAGTGGTTTTGCTAGTTCAGACTTTATGTGTAAAATTACTTTTATCCTTATTTATGCGTTTATGCAACTTTATAGCATTTTTTACTTCTAGAGCGACCATTTGATTTGCCTTCAAGTCTTATACCTCATTATCTTTTTAGGATGGCATTGGCTTAACAGCACATGTACGGTTTTAAACGGCGAAGTAGTCCGCACTGCATATAGCGCTTATGGTGGTAATGTAGAAAAGTTTGAGCCTGGTTTGTTGACATTTTTTAAATTGTAGCTAATTATTGAATCGGATTCGATTATTTTCCTTATCTTAGATAACCAATATTTACCAAAGAAGTAGAAAGTAATTCATTTAAATAAAAACCCTGTTCTTTAGCGTCGGAATATTTCCTTTCTTTTATATCTCTGCATGAAGATTCATATAAGATTTTTTTTTTCTAATTTCTTTCTCCAAAAATTCTGATTTATGTTTTAATTTCTTATATATCTAGTTGGAATCTGTATAAGAAAGTTTTTTTTTTTTTGGATACTTAAAAAATTTTCGAAATTAATTCCTAATCGTATCCAAAACAATTCAGGACAAAATTTCCGTCACGGTGAATTTGAAAAATATGCATATGAATTTGCACCGGATTCATACATGGCATGCTATGGACGAGGTGCCGTACCTTTAAGTACTGCATGGATGGGGATGGGTTCCCTAGCGAATGGAGATCCGATATCGTTTGTAAAGTTACTGTATATCTATAACAATGCTTGTGCTCATCAGATTAAGCAGTCGTTGGTAAAAACATTCAATTATTATAAATCAAAAGCTCTGAAGACCGAGCTGTAATTTCCTGTTCTGTTGCATGCATTTTTATCTGCCAAGAATCATCTCTAGTAGCTGAGTTGTTAGTCGTAAAGTCCTACATGCACAAAAACCAGTGCATGATTATCGTTATTGTCCATTAAGAATTTGAATCTGTTTCCTATTTTGCAAATTCTTCCACTAATGACCTCGTCGGGCAGTTGCTCATTGTAACAAAAATCTTTGTTGCTATATCACACTTTAAAGGAATATTTCCTATCGAGTCATTTATGTTAGGCTGAAAACTGCAGATGATTGTTATTATTCTCAACAACAAACCACAAAGTTCGCATATTAATGCGATATTTTATTCCCACAATCTAATGTGTTTTTTCTTGACGCAAATAATGTAATTTTTATTTAAAATTTCAACGAGAATGTTTTGTATTCCTTTGATCTTAATGGTTCTAGTCTTATTTCTTTGAAAAGTAATGCAAAACTGACGAGCAGAGAATTCCCAGCATTTTAATTATGGTTAGTGAAATTTCTAATTATTTCTTTGCGATATGCTTAGGATTATGTGAAATGTGGTGAGGAAGCTAACAGACTAAAAAAATTTCCATTAGTTTTCATTGGCTCCGAATTGTTATAAAAATAAACATCGAATAAAAGTGAACAACTATACGATGTTCGTAATTCGTATACCTGCTCTGCTGTACATACAAAAATATTAGTGTCTTGTGTTCCAAAAATATGTTCGAACTGATGTACAATTCCATTTTTCTTAAAATGACAGAACCGCCGGCACCAGAATTAGCTCGCTACCCATCCCATCAACTTTTGCAACACTAAATCTTGTAACCGTTATAACAGACACGATGGAAACGGATATATGCTGTCTATTGAGGATCTGCTTTTGCTCATCTGTATGGAAATTTTTATGTGAGATTGCAGTGCCTATATTTTCTATATTTTGGACAGATCCAAAACCCAAAAAAGTGATGATTTGAACAGATTGGAGTGAATATCTTGAAATATTTCTATATTAGCGAATTGTGGAAGTTTTATTTTTTAAGAAAGGCGAACACTTTCGCCAAGAAGCTGATTTTTGACTAGGTACTATTTCTAGACAGCTTTAACCAAGTTTATTTTCCATTAGCGGTTAGGGGGATTTGACGAAATTTATATGATTAAGCGAATAAAAACAAACTGCACCTATATATGTGAAGATGCATTATATTTATATAAAGAATTCATACACAAGAAAGACTAAACATATTGAAAAGCCTTAACAGAGTGAGTGACGGAATCAACTACAAAGCACATTCCACTCCATTTAAGCGAAGAGGAAATGAACACACCACAAGGTCGTTTTAAACGTGATCCATAGCTATCCATTGAAAACAAGAAATTACCCTAAAAAGCAATCCTTTCACTTGGAAATCCTTCATTATTCTGAATATCAAATCTCAAAGCAAAAAGTGAATGAAGCAGAACTCGCTTCGCTGACTCTGCATCAAACATTTCCGGAAAGTGGTTCACAACTTTTTTCAGTTTTCTTCAAAATTTAGAATGAGCATGAGCAATTCACTATGAAATGTTTCCTTTAAAGCAAAACTACCTTATATTGGCAAACAACGAGGTAGGCGCGATTTTTCTTTGGATCTACAACTGCCGAGACAATGTTGCCCGTTTGGGGACATACGGAACATGCTAGAGCCATCATTCGGCCAGAATGTGTTGCTGAGCACAACGATATTTCACGCATAAAACGACCTGTAAAAAATGCTACAATGAAAAAAATTATTGCAGCTTCACTGTTCAAAAATTATACAATCATGAACAAAATTCCTTCCTTTGAACCAATAACGAGATGTAAGCCAAAAGAGTTCTTTGGCATTGAATACCTTTTTCATCACATTATCAAAATAATGTAAAAGGAAATGAGCAATAAAAAGTAAGAGAACAGCAAGTAAAATAGCTGAAATTTTGTGGAAATGAAACAGATAGCAAACAAACCTCCTCCATCATATAATAATAATGCAGAACAAGTTCCCACAAGGATATCATCATTAAGACCAACACAAACAGAGGTTATGGGAGTTAAGCCAGCATGAGATGTCACACTGAAACTGAATAACGGACGAAAAGCACTGTCAAAAACAAACACCTGAAATCAATATCAATTAAGTGCATCAACTACAACTTCTGGTATTTAGCAAAATAATCGGAATAATAAAATAATGAGTTCCAATCCGAAAAATGACTATGGCGAGCTCTTTTTACTTAGGATAATGCTTAAGAGAGTTTCGCAAGCAAAAGCTGCATGCAGCTCAATTGAAGTAGCAGATCAAATTATTAAAAGTAATAAAGCCTAAGTAGATCCCCTATAAAAGGAGCTTTAAACTTTCATCTAAAAGAAAAAACGCTTAGCAATAAAAAGTGTGTTCGTTTTATGTAAATTACCTTAACACGTGCGGTATCAGCAATTAGATACCGTCCATGGCTATCGACACAAAGATCAATGGGTTCCGCAAATTCAGTGAAACTCATAGTCTGTAAAAAAATTATTGATACCGCTACTACAACATTTAATAAACATTAAATTACACGAAAAGTTCTGAATAAAAAGAAACCTGAAGAAGCTCTCCAGAAGGACTACATTTACATACTTCTTTAGTCCTCCAGTTTAAAGTTAAAATATCACCAGACGGTAAAACTGCCATGCCAACAGTACTACCTTCTTTGATTCCATCACTTTTAATATCCTTCAGAAATTCGCCGTTTACATCTAGAACTTTTACTGAAAAAAAAAATCAAATTAACTTTGAGCGTGGAGAAATATGCATTTCAAAGAGTATTTGAAAAAATTCAACATGAAAACAAAGCATTCATAGGAAAAAAATTTATTGAATTTGCTAAAAAAATATTAATAAAAGTAATACCTTCGAAAAATGGGAATGTTCAAAATAACATTGTCTTGCCAAAATTTCTCCCTTGGGGGAAGAATTACAAAATTAAAACAAACTTCGATTATTCCCGGCATCCAGAATATAAATTTGTTCCTGCAAATCTTGGCATATTTTTACTGGTTGGTTGAGCTGAAGCGTTCCTGCTCCATTAGAACCGAAATGCCACTTTGGACAGTGATGGTTACTTACATTTACCGAAAAAGGACTATTTTTCACTGGACGACCAAAGATCGTTACACGAACTAGATATTCACATGATTCGTAAGCCCTAAAAAATATCTACTTCACAACTTAGAGATCTTATCACAAACATTTGAAGACCAAAATTAACAGAATAATCTTTAAAAAAAAATTTATTAACACTAAAAGGAAATAAGGATAGCAAAAATTGACAAGAGATGAGAATGTGGTGAGACTTATGTATAAAAATTAAATTAAACGATGGAACTAAACAATTAAAGAGAAACCTGAAAGAGATAGAATACGTCCCATCTTCGCCATCTTTTATTATTGCGTCCATTGTTTCAACCTTTCCAGTAGTGCTACTTTCACCTGAATTTCCCTGAACTACTTTTGCCTTGACAATTTCTACTTTTACTGGATCACCACCACTATTTCGGCGCTTACCATTGACATCGTATGTAGTCAACACTAAGTGAGTTTCTGTACATACACTAGATGCATCCAGTAGCTCTATAATACAGTGCCCTGGGAAGGTCGTTGAACCGGAAACCGCACCAAACTGACTAAGTGACTTTTCGATCTCTGAAAATTTTCTGGATTTGAAAATAATGCTATCAAAAAACTCGCAACCAACCCTCTAAGGAAAACCTGATTCATTCAAAATAAATAACGAACCTAAGAGAAGTTTTTTGGTATCCATGTGTAATTTTAAAAAAGCATTTTCACGAGGTTCTGTTAAAGCAAGTGCTTCTTCTGTGGCAGCCATAACACGCTTTGTACGTGCTCCTATTTCACGTAAGTCCACTTCGTAGTTTCCCAATTCTCTTTCAAGTCTGCAAGAATACTATAAATGGACCTGTAATCACTTAGGCGGAAATCACAGTGCACTTATTAGGGAATAATTTGAGTCTTTTCAAAGAATTATCATAGCTTACATATGTAGCAAGATCGACCAAACAAGAGTCATGCATGAACTGGTAAAAGCAACAAAATCTGTTTAAAATCGAATTTTCTTACTGACTCATCAAAACAAAGAATATAGTAGAGAAGCTTTAACAAGATACTATATATATCTCAAACTATTATTAGTTTCTTACAGAACTACTCAGAAATCCTAATTAATTATTATTCATTTTCCACAGGATTTCCCATACAGAAATTTCGATTCACTACTGAAGAAAGGAAAATTTTCTTCCCTGCTATAGTATATGAAAGCTGTTTATAGAGCTAGAGTTCAGTTTTTAATGAATTTGATAGCTAACGTGAAGCGAACTCGGTGCTATAATCTTTACGAGATGAAATTAAAAGTTAGTCAACTATTTATATCTAAGGATCAATCACGTTACTTTGTACCTTTAAATTATTACTTCTTACGGTACGAGTCAATTAGTTCTGTCTGGTTGCGCAGAACTTTCTGTTTCTCGTCTCTCATAACTCGAACCGCATCGATTAGTTCACGACGTCGATTCTCGACCAGCTGACATATTTCCTGGAAATTGGTTTACACTAATCAATAGTATACCAAGCTAACTTTTTACCCAAACTTGATATTTTTGAATCCTGTAACTCTTTCGTTCTGTTACTTCCATCAACCAGTGAAATGAAAAACTACGTTTCTTCGATTTTTGAAAGTTCCTTTGTAACTGACAATAAGGCCTACTTGAAACGATGCATTTAGTCCGTCTACAACGCTATCAACATTTCGATCTAGCTGCAATGTTTCGTATTTTACATTGGAAGCAGCCGTATTCAAGCTTGCAACACACTGATTTGCTTTATATACAACGATTTCTGATAGGCGTTTTATTGCGATCGAGAAGGGAATCACAGTATGATTAGAGCAATCACGTCTAAATTATTATTTTATATTCAAAAATTCTTATGAAAAACAATTGAGTGAAACTGAAAATAGAATATTTCTAATTTATATCTCAGCATTCATTTGATAATACCACGAATTTCTTTCCTTTTTTTGTATCAAGAAATGAAAAAACTTTGTGAATTTTTGCAAATAAATACAGTGTTTAGAAGAACAGAAAGAGCATATGTAGAATAGAAAAATACTTACACAGAAGGAGAATCACAATGCTGACAAAAAACGAAGTCGCATGCCTCACAATACAGGAGTTGTTCTTGTTGATGTATTGAACAGTTAGGCACTACATCTTTGCGCTGTTTTTGCATCAAATCGAGAAGCTGATTGATAAGAAAAGAAGAAGGGAATGCGTTAGAACCACTGGATGGCAAAGTAATCATTTCACGACACATCGGACATCGTACAATTCCTGTTTCGACGACCTGTAACTTATTGTACCCAACGATGACATGCTGAATTGCTTGAATTAGAATTCTCGCTTTCCTTGACCTATTTCAACGGTTTAGAAGTTGACGTTCCTTTTGCTGAATCACCTATACTCTACTACGGATAAAAACTTTACGTCTAAGTTGATCGAAGCCACAGTGTGGTAAAAATAAATCAGACTGCACTAATACTTATGCCACCGAAATACTTCTAAAACTAAATATTTTTCAAGAAAAATATCTATTCTAGGAAAAAGTAAAAAAACCAACAATTCTTTGCTCTCTACTCCTTTCTTTATTAGTATTATTAGAGTATTATTTATTAGTATCATTAGATGTTTTAAACGATAAATGAAAGATGGAAAATGCAAGCTATCAAATCACTGACAACCTAATAAGACTGAAGTTTAACAAGCAGAGTAGTGAATAGTTATGAAAATGTTGAACTTAATTTCGCCCCGCTTCTTCTGTCATCTTATTATCACAGCCTTATAGAAGTTATCACTTCCCGTGAATTACCTGCGGCAGCTGCTCCATACGTTGCAAACATTCCAGGCAAACAGTATGAGAGCATGAAAGAAGCTTCGCTTTTTTTCGTTCCTGAAGAAATTACAATCCAATTTTTGATGTATGCAATTTTCTTACATGCAATTTAAAGAAAAGTCTAAAATGAAACTGCAAAAAATTAGTACCATAAAACAACGGGAATTACCTGATCATACGTGCATAAGCATGTAGCACAAGTTAAAAAGGTTTCAGAAAAATCCTCCAGGTTGATATTAACAGTTTCGATAAAGGTTGAGGCCATATGGGCGCGGGTCAACCGCATCTGCTGGTTACACGACACGCTCCACCGCACTGCACGATTGACGCACAGCAAAAACAGCCAACTTTTTTTTTATCGACAAAACTTTGTCCGTGGCTCTTGGCTACGATAATGCATGTATCATCACAAGCAGCACATCGACAGCTAGTAGTTATCATTGATTCCCAGTAGCAATATCGGTAGGGGCAACACAATCCACATTATCAACCCTGTATGATGCTTTAACGAGAAATGAAAGAATATGTCTGTATTTCTCTTTTTCATTAACATCTTGTAAATTTAATGATTGTCATACAAAAAAAATTATTTGCAGATAAGTTTGTGAGCGGATGTAAGTTCATCCCTACCTATACTTCTGTAAAGAAATCTCAATTATGAATTGTTTTAATTATTGAATAAAATTTTGAAAAAGGAATAAATATGAAGATATATTGTGTCGTAATGACACTTCGAAATAAATAAAAACAAAGTGAAACTGTATGTGTAACGACATTAAGTACCATATGACAGGAAGTAGCAATATCCAGTAAGAAATAGCTTTGGATACCGGTAAAATTTAAAATCAGCCTTATTTATAACGATATTATAATGAGGTTGATAAAGTTCAGGGAGATATCAGATTTGTTTAAAGTGATATTATAATGGGAAATGGATATTGCTATTTCTTATCATGTGGTACTTAATGTCGTTATAAATAAGGCTGATTTAAAATTTTTTTTTTTAAATTTTAAATTGTAAGGTAATACGCAAATTATTAGGTAGAAAACCTAATGAGGAAAAAAGCATAATGAAAGTAAAAATTATATAAAATATAATTGATAAGTGATCTATATATTTGAAATAATATATAACGCAACATAACCACGTTCATATTGCATGCAACAGAGCGGAGGTAGAGCGTATATGTTGGGATCCGACTTACCTTACAATTTAAACAGCTTTATTTCAATTAATTGCTAACTACCACGTCAATAGTATGTTATACTCCTCTTCCGTTTCGAAGGAAAAAGGTAAACTTCTATATTTCTACGGCAGACTTTACCGGAACATATTATTTCGAGCCGGTAAAATCCCATAAAGTTTGTATGGAATATGGAATTTATCTCCCTGTTAAATAACGGAACTACCTAGAGAAATGATGACAAAACAAGTGGAATATAAAAAGCTGAGACAAATTAAACAAAGTAAATGAGATTGAATTCTCAGCAGCCATAAACATATTTGCAAAAAGCATCGTTCCGGAATAGCTCATGAGAATTCTGTATCTAAATTGCAAAAGACTTTGCTACAACAGTGAACTCTTCATGAAGAGAACAGTGAGTCAGGATTAAACTTCGGACGACAATTTTAATCAACTTCAACATTCTTTCTAAATTCCCATATTTTCTAAATCATGATTAAGTTCCAAATGAAATTTAAATCACTGGAAACTAAGCCTATATGAAGGAGGTGTATAAACACAGCCTAGCTAAGTGACATGATTCTGCTGTTCACTACAAATTCCCACAAAATAAGAACTTGTATTCGATAAGCAGTAACAGAAACAAGATGATATAAGCAGGGGAAAGGGGTGATAAATGGCGACAGGAACCGTTTCACGTTGCACCGCTCGGAACGAGGTTATCTCGTTTTTGACACCGTCACCGAGTGCGCGACGACTGTTTCTTCATTCTGTTTCCCTCTTGCCTGTTCTTCCAAGCAATCATCGGATTTTATTCCCGAATCACTCTCCATCCGATCCGTCCCCAAGATGTCCAATATCTGCGCAACTGGCTCCCACCTCGTGCACTGTGTTAAGTTCCCACCTCACATAGCGGCAGTTAGCAATCACTGCATGAAAGCAAAGTCTAGTCTCTAGGAAATACCAGAGTACTCAAAGGAAGTAAGTACCGCTCTGCCCACACCACCCCCACTCACCAGCTTCGCACATAAACGTACACACACCTGCCGAAATTTATCGGCTTCGGTGGCTGAAGTTTTCATGAGTAGAATAAGAAGTTGTGGGTGGTGGATACGTGAACTGGAAGGGGGAGGGTATCAGCAGGTTACTGCTCTTATGTCATGAGAGTGCGTTGACCGTCACGTGACACACCTTCTACGTTGCGTTGGAGACAGATCTGGGGTAACTCATTCCTTCCCGCAATTGCCATCATGAATTTTATGAGAAAACTCACTAAGTTTTGATTTGTCGATTGCTTACCTTGCGTTCTTTGGTGGGGAAATGGATGATCGCAAACAAATCCGCGGTGATAGCACCTCACCAACGACGTCGTACGGGGGTGTGCTGCTGCGGGACGTAACGGAAACAGGAATACAATCATTCACAAATGGAATGGCAATTAGTGATGGAACAAGAAAACCGGATAAAGCACCGCTTATGACTGGTATAGGAGATTTTGTTCCTTTGTTCTTGTTGAGAATTTAAATTTGAATGTAATCTAGGCTTATTGAGCTCGTAGCCATAAATGTCGCTCATGCTCGTTATCTTTAAGCTCACTTTAGGTTCTGTCCAAAGGATCTGATAAATACGAAAAAATGAAATAGTCACACACGAATGTACTAACACCTATAGTTAGTAGGGTTTTTAAAGGCCGAAAAATATAGTAAAAATTTATCTCTGGAATTGCTGTACTGTTCAGGAAATGATGATTGTGTGAAGCTTAAAGTTTTTCACACTGAGAAATTTGTAGTTTAATTGATAATTTTTATTTTGTCTGCATCAGTTCAGTTTAGCTGTGGCAGTGAGAGTGTTAAAAATGAGTTTGATAAGCCTGGTTGACTACTATGAAACTCCTATCGAAAGTAAAATGTAAGTACCAGAAGATGCTGACACTTTAAATTTGCCCGCTCATCTTATCAGCGCTGTTAATAATAGTCGTTTGGTCGTTCTGTTATTAAGTCGGCCGTGACTGCATAAAACAAATAAAGTCTTTGTTTACGATAAATTTTTATCCTTGAGAAAGTGCAGAAAATTAAGAGAAAAAACTTTCTGAAATGTTATTAGTCATTCATTGAACTTTGAAGTTTCCAACTTTTTTTTAGCTGTTTACAGTGCTTGTAACTTTTATTAAATAAGTTTTCAAAGAGTTTACATGATATTTATATTCCTACAAGTCATTAAAAATACATCGTATAGCTGTGAAAATTTCTTAAAATTCCAAATTACTTTGTTTTATGGATATCATTTTTTAACGTTGTATTTGATGAAATAAAACTACTGAAGGAAATCTTTGTGCCCCAATTATACAAGCAGAAACATTTGTAATTGTGACAGTTTCGTGATTCAAGCGATAAAGTTCTCGGTACCATTTTCTTTCTGAAAGGGTGATTCATGATCTAGTAATTTTCACTACGACAATTAATCTTATTTTATATCGTGTATAGAAGGCCTATGATGTGTTTTATTTTTCCTAGTATTGCTTTTTGCTAGAAGTTCCGAAGAGATACGGGAACGATTAAGGATGATTTCTTTTTATGCTGTTTTTTCAACTTTTTTCATCTTATTTTTTCCCATGAATGTTGATTTAAATTCCTGAATTTTCCAAAACTTCACTTATTCTGTCCCAACAAACTGAATCGTATATCTTCTTAAATGAAACATTTATAGATCCAGATATGGTGTTAAGTGATGGAGCAACACAAATGTATACGGAAGAACAACCCTATCTTCGTAGGTTTTTTTTCTTCCGACATTAGTCGGGTAGAATCAATAAAACTTTTGCTACATATATGGCAAAACAGCTTTATAGATTCCGTGGAGTTCGTAAACACATCGAAACCAAATGGACTATCTACACTTTCTGGTGTTTTTGCACCTGTGGCAATTTCGATGTTTAGCGTTTTGCTGTTCCTTCGAATGGGTAAAATTTAATAATTAATGTTTTACAAGTCATCAAGGAAATATTAGAGAAATGTGTTGTAGATTTCGTGCTCAGAAACTAATTTTATTTTTCAAATCTTTATATATCTATCCCATGTAAAAGGCAGAACTTGTATAAGGTGTCGAAAAAGAGTCTGCCCGGCAACAAACAAATGAACTTATAAGTTTTATTTAAGGTTTTGTTATTGGTCAGTTGGGTTTTCTACAAACTGTTGCCCAACTTTTTCTTGCATATGCAATCGTTATGTTGACTGTTCTTTCTCTCTGTGCTATCTCGTCAAACGGTGCAATCGAAGGTGGTGGTGTTTATTGTAAGTTGTATTTTTTTTTCTTTAGTTATTATTAATTAATAATAATTACGCTTTTAGATAAGTGATTTTTCTACTTCCAGATATGATAAGCAGATCACTTGGACCAGAGTTTGGCGGTGCTATTGGATTACTGTTTTATACCGCTAATGTTTTTTCTTGCGCTTTATATGTGTCTGGATTTACCGAAGCTTTATTAAACAACATTGGTGAAGGAAGTTTGTTTTTCTGATTAATCCTAATATGTGCTAAAAATAGTTAATTATATTAGCTCTAACTTCCAAATATGTTGAGGCATCTGTTAATCAAATTTAATGTAAAAATTAGGAATACTAAATCAGGCATAAGATATTACTGTTAAATGCCCATGAAAAAAGGACTTCGATAACTTTACTTATTATTTGCCAGTGTCACAATAAATGGACATTATCCGAGGAGTTTTTGATTTGGCGACAAATGTTACAAGAAATCTATGGTTTCAGATTCACCGTCCAGTGCGAGCTGGAAATTTCTATTTTGTGTATTAGTTTCCTTTGTTTTGGTGCTGTTATGTCTCCTTGGAGCTGGGCTGTTCGCGAAGACAGCTCTTATCACATTCATTGTTATCTCGATTTGCTACATTACATTTTTGTTATCAATTTTCGTAGTTGCACCTTTTAATGTGCCGATACCGAAAACAAATGAACTTGCATACAGAGTAAGCTTTTTTAGCTTCTGTTCAGAGCATATAATTACCATTTATTTCTCAACATGAATTCACACTTCTTTTAATTATATTCATTCAAGTAAGCATTTCCACAGGTTCCATCAAATTTATCAGACCCATCTTCTGAGAAAATACCCGATTTTAATCAAACATTGAAAGCCCGCTACACTGGATTCAGGTGAGTGCAAAAATGAATTTGTAATGAGTTTAAAAAAAAAAATCGACGGAATGTTTGAACAACATTTCAAGGCATTTGATAAGAAGTGGGAATTTTTAGAGCAAATAGTGACGAACTTATTAATTCATCCAGTTTTTATTTTGTTAAATTAAATAAAGACTTAAGAGTTAAAGTAAGATGAGGCAAATGATATATTTTGAGAAATTAGGTATATCAGAATATGTGCTCGGACTATTGAGGCTAATGCTGGACAGAATATGATTGGGATAAAAGGTTTTACGTTTTGTTACAAATTTTTCTGAAAATAAAATATGGGGTTAAATTTAGGTTCTCAACTCTCGTTAACAACATGATGACGAATTATACATTTGATTATACAACGTCAAAACCCACTGATTTCGCTGTAATGTTTGCAATTATATTTAGCGGCATTACAGGTAAGTTATAAAGTTTTATTTATCCAATTTAAGCTAAAGAGAAGGAGGGATGGAGAGTTGGTAGTTTTCCCGAAAATGTTTTCATTTACTGAAGAACTAAATTTCTTTGAATATTCTTGATCGATAGTCGTCAAAAAGATTATTTTTCTAATCTGTGTCATGAAACCAAAAAAGCTGTAGGCTGCGTTTTCTAAGCTTTTACTTATATGTTATTCAACCAAGTTTATACATATGTTCTCTTCATATTTGCGCCTAAAGCACGCGGATGAAAATTGAAGACTCACATTTTACAAATGTTGAAGTGCAAAGTAATTGTAGGTTTGATGGCCGGTGCAAATATGTCGGGTGAGTTGGCTCGTCCATCCGTTTCTATTCCGCGTGGCACTGTACAAGCTGTTTTTGTTACATTGATTGTCTACATTACCACAGCATTTTTTACGGCTGCTACTTGTAGTCGTGAATTGCTTCAGTCAAATTATTCGGTGAAGTTTCATTAACTTTTTGCTATTTTTGAATTTCTAGAAGTTATTTTTGGGTATATGCCTATTTGTTTATTCTCCAGTAGTACTTTAAGAGTTTGCGCTTTAATGGCCCAGAAAGATTTTCCTTTCGTGCTTCAGAATTGATTCAAGAACTAGTTATCAAAATGACATGTTCAAACGTTTCTTTAGGTCATGATGAATGTGAACATTTCGCCATTATTTATTCTTATTGGCATATTTTCAACAACATTTTTCTCGTCTATGAGTAATATGATTGGTGCGTCGCGTGTTTTAAACCGTGTTGCACATGATAAGCTTTTTGGCTATTTGCTTCATCCGGCGAAAATTGAAGTCGGTGGTGGTAATCCTGTTGCATCGGTGATAATCTCATGGATTTGTGTTGTGGTGCTCTTTTATATAACTTGCCTTTAATTAGCCTTCAGTTTTAATAAAACTCAGACATTTAATGCATAAGTTTCATTTTCATAATTTCATATTTTTTGTGATCAGTAAAATATATCTTAATACAGAGAAATGGAAACCAGATTTAACTTCTCAAACATCCTTTAATTAAGGTGAAGTTGATATAACTAGTAAAATATTGTGACATTACATGTATAGCTTTTTGCAGTTGGTTTTCTTGATTGGTGCTATGAATAGAATTGCCAAACTAACGTCGATCTTCTTTCTGCTGTCATATATGGGCGTCAATATTGCTTGTTTAGCACTTGAATTAACGAGCGCTCCAAATTTCCGGCAAGTCTTTTACAGAGATTGGATTTTGTTGTGGAACTCAATTTAGTACATATCTTTGGACTATGAAACTAGATCAGTAGGTAATACATTGATTATAATTAATGTAGTCTGGAAGATACGTAGACTAATATATACTCTCATCTACTGATGTCTTAAACAGATGTTCCACGTACAAAATTATACTTTTAAGTTTTATTTTCAGACCTACTTTTAAATATTTCACGTGGCACACTTGCGCAGTCGGTGTTGTAAGCACCATAATAATGATGCTGGTCATAGATGCTGCTATGAGCGCTATTGGTGTCATCGTCCTTTTGATCTTGATTATAATTCTGCACTATCAAGTATACTTTCGTCAAATTTTATTTTTTAACTTCGACGTGTTATTTCATTACTGTACGTTATTTTGAATTTGTTCCAGGATATATTATTTTAGGCCCCAGTGGGATCTTGGGGATCGATATCTCAAGCTTTAATATACCATCAAGTACGAAAGTATCTTCTTCTTCTTGATGTCCGCAAAGAACATGTGAAGTATGTGTTTCTTTCTCACGCATCAAAAAAACTGATTTCATGTGCAGTGAAATTTTTCAAATGTCTTTATCTTTAAGATATTGGCGGCCACAGATACTCCTTCTCGTTAGTCGACCGGCAAGCGTTTGCCCCTTAATGGATTTCATCAACGACTTGAAAAAAAGTGGCTTATATGTAATTGGCCACGTGAAAAAAGGTAGCATGGATGAGAGCAGTACTAGTCTGGATCCGTTACATGAGGTATATAGGTTTGGTTTTCTTTTGAGGGTCATCACTTTTGACTTCGGTTGTAATTATTTTTGTCAAAAAATTCTTTGGATTTTACGTTTCACTTTGCTCTGTTTAGATTTTATATTCCGATTGTCTTCATTTCTAATTTATTTAAGTAAACAATATAATGCGGCAAACATTCTAATTATTTCAAGAACAATTCGTTATTTTATATATTTAGGTATTCCCTTATTGGTTGTCTTTAGTTGATTATTTGAAATTAAAAGCCTTCGTTGAACTAACCATTTCGAAATCAGTGCGTGAAGGTATTCAGCAGGTAAATCTTTATGATCATAGTATAGTCATTAAGTCAAAATAGAGAGTGGGCTATCCGCAAGGTTTTTTTTCTGATATGCGGAAAATATCCAGTTGTTTGGAGAATAGTTGCATCATCCTGAGATTACTGAAAGCGCAAAGTGCATGTTTTCTAGCATGTGTGCAGTTTCTACTTTTAAAGTTTAAAGTCTTGAATTTTGAATGTGTGGTACCTTCGTAAGTGCTTCTAGAACTGTGAGTTAGATATTTAGTAGTTTTTGATGAGTTTTTTTCTTTTAACTATTTATTATATTTCAGCTTATGCGCTTATCAGGTTTAGGAGCAATGAAACCAAACACCGTCGTCTTGAGTTTTCATGAGAAATTCCCAGCAGAAACTACTCTTGCCGAATCCTGTCTTTTGAAAGATCTTAGATTTTCTCGTATCGATCGAGCTGCTGTTGTCGAGTATTTTACGGCCTCAGATTACATGCCGCGCGTGAATTTTTTCCCTTCATTTTAAATCGAGTGTTTAGGGATATTTCCCAAGACTTTTCATACTTCTATTGTCAGTTTTTCCCAATCATTTAATATTTTATTAATAAGTCGTTACTGATGTGAAAGCAGTCTGATTACAGGAGCTCGGGAAATTTACCTAGTCCCATGCCTGAGTGATCTGAATGCTAAAATTCTGTCGAAAAAAAAGGAAGAAAATAAGGACAGAATCCCACTAAATATAGTATCAGTAGAAAGCATGGAACCGTAGAAGTCACCAAGCAAACATTGTTTATATTTGAAAATAATTGCATCTTGCACTTGGTTTCTTTGACATAATTTAATGTTTAATAATTTGACCGATTTTTTCAGGAGCCTGATGGTTCGTATGAGCGTTTGAGTAGTGAGGAATATGTTCGTATTCTGAATGATGTAATTCATATCAATAAAAATTTGTGCGTTGCACGTCATTTCAGTCAGCTAAATAAAGACATTCCAAGGTGTTTTTTCTATTATTTTTGACAAAAATAACCTCTTTAAAACCCATTTCACAATTTCGATCGTTTCCATCTCTTTTTTGTATGTTCTTAATGCTATATTTCAGAGGTTGGAATGGTCAGAAAAGGTTCATTGATGTTTGGCCAGTATTCATACAAAAACCGGGCGAGACAGGACTTGGCTGGGGTAACAGGTGCTTCTCAACTTGGATTTTTTTTTATGGGACAAACTTTTTACTAATTTCGTTACGATTTTTACATTGTTTTCTCAATATGCTGTTTATAATAGTTAAGGCAACATATAAATTGTTGCTTAATGTTGGTGTATCAAGGAACTGCCATATAGTCATTTATTATTGAAAGCATTTCATGGAAATGCTTAAGCGTTTTCAGCTCTCTTTTTCTGCTCCAAATGGCTTGCATACTGTCGATGAGTACTCGGTGGCGTTCGTCATCAGTTTTACGCGTTTTCATCTGCGTTAACAGTTTACAGGTTTGTTTTTCGATTTTAATTAAATATTACCGGTTTTATCGGAAACGCTCTTTGATTTTTCACTGGAAAACACTTGATAAGTGCGGTCTTTCACATTAAATGTATTCATGCATGTTTCATAAGCCGCAAAACATTCTTCTTTGCTCATTTGGTGACGGTAATAATTGTTTCGAATAGGTTTGTCATCTTAGCCAGCTCTAAGCGCTGTTTTCATAGTTTCGTTGGTGGATCCAACATTGATTCTCATTTTATTTCATTGTATCATCAGTGGCTGACTTGGAAGAAAATGGCTTGTATATAAGTGGTTACGTAAAAAAGTAGCATGAATAACAGTAACACGAATTTCGAATCTCTACGAATTTATTATACAAGACTTATGGTTGAGGTTTTCTCATGAAGTCCATCACTCCTGACTTTATTATTTTTTATGAAGGGAAAATTTTTGATCGTTATTACTTTACTAAAAGAAAAAAATCATTTATTCCATAACATCGTGCTGTGAGATACGTTAGAAAACTTAGAATTAGGGAATAATAGTGCATGTAGTAAAAGTTTACGCTTTAGCCTTTTTGCTGGTAATGAAAAATTTGATCTCTTTTCCTTTCTATTTTTCATCACGAGAAGAGCTACAATGTAGTCTTTTTCCCACATTCAACGAACATTCTAGACATTGGATTAATTTCGATTCGAGTTATTTTTTTCAAATTCATCGTGTACTTAATTGAATTTACACTTCTTCAACAAAGATACATTTTAATTAGTCTTAAAAAAGCAACTTTTTTGGAAGTAGTTTGTAACATTCTATCCTCCTCTGTTCATCGCAGAATATTTACTGTAGGATATGCAGAGGCGTGAGAGGCAACTGAAACAAATGTTGGCACATCTTCGAATAAATGCGAAATCATTGGTGACACCGTGGGATCACGTTGTTTGCCATCTTGGCAGTGATAATCCTTCCGCTCCATTAAGGTTCCCTCTGAAAGCTAATAATGATTTGGTGTTTTTGTCTGTTCATTCTTTTTTATTAGTTTTGAAAACATTTCAGTGTTTTGTTTTGTTTTACTGTTTGTTTCACTACACAATTCAAATGTAAAACAGTTGCAGGGAATCAGTGGATTTGCCACTGTCTTATTTGACAGCGCTGAATGATTTAATCAAAAAAAATAGTGGTGATGCAGCCGTTTGCTTACTGAATTTGCCAACTCCACCAAAAGACGTACTTTTTATTTGAAAAATTCTGGAAATAGGCTAATAACTGTTGTTCTTTCAATATAAAATTACTTGCGCTTTTAGAAATCTTTCAGAAGTTTGCTTTTTGTACTTGATATAATTGCGATGAGAAGAAAAATATAGTAGCATATACTATTGAACATATTATTGCAAATAGGTATAAATTTTAGCTTATGAATATGAACGGAATTAGAAATCACGCTTAATCGTTCTTTTTATTGATTGCAAGCAATAAGTATAGAAAACTAAATAACTCTGCAAGCATCTGATCTGTAATTTTGTATATTTTCGATTGAATCGAGTAATTTTTTGCAGATTTCATGCAGTGAACAGTATTTGGAAGTAATAAGATATTTGACTGATGGATTACCACCAACATTACTTGTACATGGTTTATCCTCGGTTATATCGACAGCATTGTAGCTTATATTTTAGATCTGTCAAACTCTTTGCTTTTGACTCTTTGAAAGATTTTCGAATTTATTACTTTGTACTTCTTTTAAAAGACACTTTTTTCACTTTTTTTTCAAAAACTGTTGATCTCCTTTTAAATGGTTGTAATTCATGACCCCGAAAAATTTCTTTCGGACAAAGACCTTCTAACCATTCTTTACTATAGAACGTCTGTCTCTAAGTGCTATGATAAGTAAACTTTAGTGTTTTTTCAAGCAGTTTATTTTATTTTTCATTGGTTTGGTTCCCATCGGTTCATAAAGACGCATTTATTTTACTAGTCATCAAATGACACTTTTTTTTTGACGAATTCTGACTTTTCCATATTTATTATTTTGCAATAAATTTTTCACTGCCCATCAGACTTCTTGTCCTACCGTCCGATACTGTTTGTACCAAAAAGTCTAGCTTCATCTTAACCAGTTTCGTTGCGCTTCTATTCGTTTTTTTTTTTTTTTTTTTTTTTTTGCGAATTAAATTTTGTGATGCATATATTACTAAATTCATGGTTATGGATACTAAAATTTATCGCCGTTTTACAGTATATGGATACTACAATTCGTTGTTGTTCTACAGTATATTGCTGTGGCACAATATTTGTCACCTTTTCTATGAAATTTTTAATTCGTTGTGATATCTATTTTGTGGACTTATTTTTATGCTGCAGTTAATGTAATCATTTCCTTATAATATATATTGTAGCTTTGTGTATTATAAAGTCCTCTTTTGGGAAGTACAGAAGAGATAACAATTATATCCTTAATTTCAGCTGTTTATGGCTTCCTCCTACTTATGCTTATTTTGTATTTAACTTCTCTTCTGTCGAATTGCTGCATATTGCTGTCGCTTCATATTTTGTTCAGTCATGTGATGTATTTTTTTGTTATGTCATCTGTAGATAAGAAATAATCTGTAAACTCCGGAAGGGTGCATTAGAGATTAGTTGGTTACCAAGCTTAACCTGCACAAAAGCGGCGGAACGGTAATTTTTTGCATAAATAAACTGACGATCCTGGATTGAGATAGAATGTCTGTCGAATTTCAGCAATATCAACATTTTCATCAAGTATCAATTTGATTTCTCATTTGTGGTTAAACATAACTTTTCTGTTCAGTTCACTTGTCGTCATCGACGTTTATTTCAAACCTGATGATACAGGCTTACAGTTTTTATTATTGTATCAGTTTCTTGTGATTGTACGACAAAAAATAATGGCCTTCCCATTTTGCAGGAGAAAATTAATGGAAAATTTATGGAAAGAAGAAATGATAAGGTAGTTGAAATGGTTTTACGTAGATTTCCACTAAAATAATCTTCGACAGCTGCCATGATGATCTTTTCCTGTTCTTCGTGACAGAGCACTATTTTCTGGAAGACGGAAAGAGGTGGTTATACAGATCTAGACGGACTAAGTCATTATTAAGATGATTGGCTCAGATTATTATCGAAAATAGGATTTCAGGCTCGTAATTCCTACAGTGTGGATGATTTAGTGAAAATTTATGACTGGCCAACGTGGGCACTTCTGTGTCCTTGCTTCAGACAACAATTTTCATTTGATTTAGAGTTTATTTTCATGACAAGCAGATGCCATTTTATCATATTTTCACGCATGCCGAACCAACAAAAGTGTTAATTGTAAGGGCGAGTGGTCTGTAGGTCTCCTGTTTAAGAAGATGTATATCTGATGAATTTTTAAATGAATTCCCCGATATTTAGAGCACATTCAGAAGAAGATTCTGACCTAGCTTTAGATTACTAAATTGCATGTGGTGTACCCGTTATTTACTGTTTCCTACGACTAGTTCATAAATTTCGTGTGAGTCATATCTGTTTTCACTTTACAAGCCACAATGTAGCAAATACGCTTTTGAAAAGCTTCTAGGTCACTTAGCGCCTACAACTCTAGAAAGACGGATTCCCCATATAGAGTTTATAGCTTAATCAGTAACCTTTGCTATTTACAGCCATTACCTTTGGAACTTCTGTCTTTTAAAATTACAAAATGCAAACAAGCAATCAGAAGCAAGCTCCCGGACCATAAGTCGATTTGGCGACAATAAATAATACACCATTGGATTGATGCGAGATTTTTAGCAAATTTTTTAGTTCACGATTCGGAAATGGTTCGCTGTTTTGTGTTATTGCGGTATACTAAAGAAATTATTACAATGATTTATCTATTCTGAAAATATTCATCCTTCTCATTTCACGAGAAGCTACAATAAGTGCACCTTCTAAGACGCTTTCACGCAAATCTTCATCTTGTTAGGGATTCAGTCATGATTCACTTATGGTAAAAAAAAATTTGAGGATGATGTCTTTTTCAGCTTTAAGTGTATCTGATTTATACCTAGTTGAGAAGTGATGTGGTATTGAAGCATTGAAGAAATGAAGTAGTAGAATTAATTAACTAGATATGCTTAATGTTTGATGAAGGAAAAAAATTTCACTTACAGCTCTCGGAAATCCACATTTGAGCTTTCTTGCAGNTTGGTATTGAAGCATTGAAGAAATGAAGTAGTAGAATTAATTAACTAGGTATGCTTAATGTTTGATGAGGGAAAAAAATTTCACTTACAGCTCTCGGAAATCCACATTTGAGCTTTCTTGCAGAAGTTGGTTTAGAAACTATTTTAATTATTTTTTTTTTTTAACTATTTTAAGGTTAAATTCTGAACTACTTATTACAAGTTTACATTGTTCAATTTGAAAATATGAGATGATTTTCATCGAAGTGGTTTGCGATGACGATGACATGTTAGCAGTTTTTATAAATTTTACAAGCAAGATTGGAGATGTATTAATACCATGAAAAAAGTGTGGAGTTTTGTTTGAGGCAAAAACTGAAACTGACTAGTAGATGAATGGTGTTTCAGCAATTGTGGGACAGTTGGGGATTGGGGAGGGCCAAATGGGAATATTGTCAACAGAATGCGCAAAAGTCTTTAAAGAATATCCGCAACTCAACATTACTCGGATGACTTGCAAAACATTGTTCGAAATCCGATAGGTCTTTCGCTAGGATGAAATTCGTTTGAACAGCATTGACGTTAGTTGTTGGGTCATTTCTTAGGTAGCTAAATAATATTTACTACGATAGATTGGATATATGCTGCCTCAAATGCTCTTTTATTTCTTTTGAATTTGCTTTTGGGAAACACTTAGACCATAATACACTTGAGATTAAGGAAAATCAAGAATAAATGCAAATTTCAATACCTTGTTCAAATAAAATGACAACGACGCAAAATTAGAGTGAGAACTTCTAAATCACTTGACAAAACTACCAGAATTAGGAATTTTCATGCAGTTTGCGGAATCCACTTTTAAACTGAAAAGCAGCTCAGGATTCAAAAATATTTGAGCTTGAGCTTTTAATGCTGAGAGGACTGTTAACAGACAAATATCCAAATGAATTTTAATATGCAAAGGAATGTCCATTTTATAAATAAAGTGCTGAGATTTGTTCTGAATAGGAAGAAAGAAAGATAATGGCAGTGCCGAAATGAAAGGTAACAATTAATGAATGAGGCAGTTTTCGTTGAAGTAATATTTAAAGAACTGAGAAGATAGAACAAAATCGAACTGTGACTATTTTCTACAGGATATATGAATGACCTGGCAAAGCAGTTTGCAAAATGGCCATAATGAACTTGATAAAAAGAGGCATGATGAAGAAAAGAAAAAAAAGAAACAAGCTGAAGATTTCACTGCTTTACAACAAACAATTTAAGGAAACCTGAAGCCATTCGGGGAATATTTCCATTTGCTTCATCAAATTTTGTAAAATTTCTTTAGAAATTGAGAATTTTCACAGGATTTTTCGTGAGGAAACTTTAAAACATTGGGAAATAATAATGTATATAATATTTCAACGAACTTGCATAACATACATAGAATAAAGCAAACATCTGAAATGAGAAATTTCTGTTAATTATTATAATTATGGTGACATTTCCAAAAGCAGCAAATGCTGCGCAATATTGTCGTCAGTACATGAGGTTTAAACATTATCATTCTCTTTAAATTTTAACTTTTTATCATTAGTTTAGAATCTAACTGTACTAAAAGTGAAATTTGAAAACTAGAATTTTGTTTCGAAAATATTTAGCTGTAGCAAATTTCGTAGTGTTAAATCACACATCAGTTCCAGCATCGGAACCAACTCTACTTGGTTTACTACTGCATTTTTTAATATAGATGGTAATTACGATACCAATAAGTAACAAAGAAAAGGATGCTGCTGCTATTACGAAAATTAGCGACCACAATGTGACTGCTTTCGAATTCTGTACGGCTATTAAGGAATTTTCGGTAGCGATCAATTTACAATCACCATCGATTAACTGATATTCTAAAAATAAAATCAAAATTCCTTTGGGAGTAATGAAATTCTTAAAAAAAAACTCACAAGGAAAAGTGGTTTTCTGTGTAAATTCCGCTAAGAGACAGCTGCTGCTCGCCTCTTTGGAGCTAAGGTAATTTGGAGAAATTTTTAATTTTAATCTAATTAATCCTTCTAATTAGTACAGAAAGTAGGAGAAAGCATAGTGCGAATATCAATTCCTTTTCATAAACAATTACGAGACGAGAGAATTCTCCGGGATTGCTGATAATAAAGCATCAAATTCTGCACAAGACCGAGAGACTGTAAACTGATCCAACTGAATTATACATTTTTGGGAAGAAAATCTTACCATAAGCACACTGATTGCAATCTTCACCGGACCAGTTTGATGCACAAGAGCAGATATTCTCGGCGGTTATACTGCCATGGATACATTCGATTGCCATTTCACAAAATGGACCGGTGAAACCAATATCACAGAGGCAGAAGCTACCCTGAAGAAGAAAAATAATTTGGATTCATTTGAATTTATGTGAACAATCCAGCAGCAAAACTTTTTGAGATTTTTAAAATTTATTTTGATTTATAAATTCTGCTCCACCTTTGTTAACATATAAAGGAAACTTTATTTCGGAAATTTTTTTCTTGACACCTCATAGAATGTAGATTTTACAGAAGACTCTTAAGTATTAAATTTCATCTTCACATTACTTGGCCTCCTGTTCCAACAGAAATTCCATTATGGCACATCCGTGACTGACAAAATATTCCGGTCCACCGGTCTTCGCATTTACACCGACCGTTTTCTAACTTACCTTTACCTTCGATGCACTGTGTCACCGTCTCACATCTTTTACCTGGAAAATATTCGACCGATCAGCTGAAGCGGCGTTATTTCAGCTACTGACTAATGAATGAGAATCGTAAATGATTTAAATCGTTCTTCAGCTACCAGGAAAAAATTTTGCCTGAAGACAGTAAATGTTTCTGTTAAATTTGACCGAATAACTTAAAGCAGAAGTAAAATAAGGAAATAGCTGTTTATGAAATATTGAAATTTGAGAACAATCGTTAAAAGAGAATAATTAGTTGACTACCAGTTAAGCCATAAGGACAATGACATCTGCCCGTTTTTGACTTTCTGCCTCCATTTAGGCACGGTTCAATTTCGCAAGCTTCACCTTCAAATCGTTCTTGGCAATGACATCTGCCCTAAAATGGCTTTAACCTGAGTCTGTTCCTCTCACAAATCCCAACAATGAAGATTTAAAATGTCCCATAAATTAAGACTTGACGATATAGCAGACGTATCTCCATTATCACTCCGACATATGAATCATTAATCATTATATGTATGCAAATGTTATATACCATTAGTACTTATTTAAGTTTTCAATTAATTAAGCATCTTGAGTCTGTGATTGCGTTCGGAAATCGTATCATCGGTAGCAGGGTATTCAGTATTTGATTTCTGTCAAGATAATTATTTCTTGCCTTGCAACACCTCCATCTCTGAGGCAAATTCGAGGTCAATTTGCGTAATCGAAACATTAATATTAACGATGCAACGAGGTATCAATGAATGACTGCTGGGTGTGATAACCTAATTATTATACAGAACATTTTTATCTAGTGAGAAAAGAAAGTTTGCTTATGTGTTTTCCTTTTTAATGAATTTTTTTTACCAAAAAAAAAAATCACCAAGAAAAGTTTTTGATCAGAATGCTAAACTGATAAGGAATTCCTTCACCATGTTTACCTTCATTCGATTTTTCCTTTAACAAAGTAATACCTTCAAGTCATAGCTATGAGTGTCTTATAATAAAGAAATTAATAAATTCCTTTAAACAATATTTACAGTGTCCTAAAAGCTGTTCAAAAAGCAAATAGCTTACATTAATCAGAGAGCCACCATTGAAGCATGAAAAATTCGTTCTACCATACTGAATGCTATGCTCCACTGAATTTCCACTGTCAAAAAGTGAGCTCATTATTGCTGTGACATTAGGAATTGTATTAAGTTGAAAAGCAGTCAAGAAAATGAAAAAGGATTCTGCGAAGTGGAATCCAGCAGCCATTGTCTTTTCTCGATTCTTCTGCAATTTCATTTCATCTATTTAATTTAATTTCAACGAATATGAATTTAGGAATGTTTTTTTTCGCGCATCTAGAATCGATACAGAAGCCCATGAAATTTCGTTCTTTTATTGCATAAAAAAAAAAAAATTCAAAACTGAAAGAGACGGCGATCATTTGATTTTACAATAGCTATTACCTGGAATATTTTAGACTGCATATCAAAATAATGAACTATTTAATAGTTTGATAAGAACAGTGAAAAATTGCACAACAAATAGGAAGTAAAGATGCGACTTGTTTCAAAAACGCTTTAAAATTATTCCTTTGCGAATATAAGATCAAATAATATGAACACTTTTCATTTCTTATGTTTCTACATTCAAACAGTGATTGTGATTTGCTGGAAGCTGCCTTTTATTAATAGATGTTGAGCAAATCGGAAAGATGTCATAATTTATTATTCATTGAATTAACTTTTTAATAAAATATTTAGTATCATTTAAAGTTGAAATATCAAAAAAATTTTTGAAATATCAAAAAAATTTATTTGTCATCTATTCTACAATAATTTCAACAGGCATAAGATAGTTAATAATTTGGAATGATAAACTGGAACGTATCACTAGAACTTTAATTCCGAATTATAAAAAAAAAATTGGAAGAAAATGTTTGCGACATATTGAGTACCAATAATATTTTTTTTTTATTCCCCAAATTTTTATTGATTAAACTGATATTAAATGTGATTCGCATAAGAGGATAAAGATTTTGTATGTTAAACTTATCACAAAATAAACAAAAGGAAAATTCTAGTGGATATTTTAGCAAATATTCATATTTCTTAAATTTTTTTTTTTCCAAGATGTCTGAGTTCAAGATTTGAGCTGATTGAAGAATTTCAGTGATAGAATTCGAGTCGACAAAAAAAGTGATATAATCTCTATTTGCCCAAATGTCACTTGTCCCTATTTAGTTTTTAATGAAGCTGTCTCGCGCAATTGCAGAAAGATGAAGAATTAATAAAAGCTCAGTTGTGGTTTGTTGGAGCCAATAGAAAAGAAATGCTGAGCTTTAGTCTAGTCTGTGGTTGAGGCAAAAATTAGCTGTTGAAGTTGAACGGAAACAAAAAGTTCTATGAGAGTTACGCCTGAATGTTCACTTCCGAGCAGTCTAAAATGAAGGCATTCACTAAACATTCTAAGTAGTTTTAGACATTCTAATTGGTTGGATTTTTGTTTCCCTTTCCATTTCAATGGAATTATACAAATATGAGTCGGTCCCTCAATGATTAAATCAATTATAAATGTTCTGCGTTTGTTTTGTTCCGCTTCAATTAAATGAATTGAGCTGAAATTTATTTGATTCATTAATTTAATAAGATGCGAAGTACGGATGATTCAAAATAAATTTTAGTTTTTTTTTTTTTTTTCTGTCTGAAATAGGAAGTTAAATTATACGCTGAATTCGAGAACGTAAGAGATAGGTCTTACTAAAAAAAAAAAAAAAAAAACTGAGAGGATGCCAGCGGAAGGCAGGTGGCAGGTAAGACTAAATTTTGGAAATAATTTAAATGGAANAAAAACTGAGAGGATGTCAGCGGAAGGCAGGTGGCAGGTAAGACTAAATTTTGGAAATAATTTAAATGGAAGCTAAGATGATAGAGCGGCGAATGAAAGAATGATATGCAAATAATGCGACAAATGAACAACAAATGATGACAATCAAGAAAATGATTTCGCAAACCTATTCAGAACGATTTGCCTGAGTTACCAGATATTTTAGTTAAATCAAATCATTCTGTCATGCAGGTGGCAATGACAAATCGGCAGGAATTTTCTATTTTTCTGGAGGATTGCAGAAAGAGTTTCACTTCTAGAGATGTCGTCAGTTTTCTGAAGCAGACAATTCAGCTCGATTTGAAATTAAATTCAATGCACTGTATCTGAAGGAAGATTAAAATAGTAATGTCCACGACTAAACAATTTGGAATTAAAATTGAAATTAAAATTAGTACTTGAAGTGAGAATATCAAAATATTTTATTGCAATATTAAGTTTTTCATGGCGCATTTATTAAGATAGCAAAACGAACAAACAATTTTTTTTTCAAATTTTTTTTTTTTTAAATAAGGAAAAAAAAGGCCAAGTGCATGTTCATTTTTCACTCACTCATAACTGTTGCGTCCGACTGTTGCCATGATGTCCTTATTCATCAATTAAGTTCTTAGTGATTGATAGACAGAGGTTCAGGCTCAGTATGTTCTAGCATGACAAGAAATGTCACTTGTCAGCCGTTTCATTAAGATGCATTAATCTTCAGATCTCGAGTAACAGTAAGTTATTTGCTTTCAAGACATAAATATTATTAGAATTTTATTAATCATGATTTATAACTATAAACGCTAAGCTAAATTGGAGTATAAATTCGCTGAATTTATATCTCAGACTTTGAAAATTTGATGTAACTGTAAGAAAATTCAGTTCATTAAAATCTAAGTGAAAAAGAATTTTTTTTAACATTGAAAGTTGCTGAAGATAATAATGAAATAAAACTCATCTTGAAAACTCAGTCAACGCTATTTTTCAATTTTTGATCGCTACTGTTTCATTGTTATTTGAAACAGATGGTTGTAAGGAATGCATGGGATAGTAAATGAAAAAAGATACCTGAAAACTGAACTTACAATCTTCCTCAAAATAGATTTGAGCACTATTTAGAGGCAGAAATTAACAATTATAATTACGATTGCGATTGCGATATTGAACGTAGTGAAAATGACAAAAAAGAGTATGTATATGTTGCAATTATAAACAAGTTTATGATTGATTATTCGAGATTTATGATACTTATTATTGACTGAAAGGAATTTTATGGCTTACTTGACGACGAAATGATGGCACGGTACAGGAAAAAATAATCAAATGGAATGGACCTAAAATATGTTGCAGAAGAGCTTTGAATTAATTAAGATGAAATGCCATAATTAATGAAGCTAATGACTACTCTCTCGTGATTAGTAAGAAATTTCATTCAAGCGTGAGCTTAACATTATATTTCCATATACTGAATAAGTTTTTAAAGCCTTAGTTCATAAAATACAAAATGAATTATATTAACTGCATGAGCCACCAACTTACTGATTAGCATATTTATATTAGATAAAGCAGTCTGTAGGTGAAGAAGTACCAAGTATATTCAACGAAGAAGTACTGACTGTATTTCAGCTTTCAATGGGAAATGTTTAGAAAAGAATGAAAAGTCGAAAAAAAAACTTTGCTCATACTTCTCAATTGTGAAAATGGTAAGAGTGCCAAGGAATAAAGATAAAATGTTTTAATTGATATCGAAATGAGGTTTGCAAAAAGATTGTCTAATTGTTTGAGTTTAAGAGTAAACAATAATTGGAATAAAAGAAAACAGAGCAAGGAGAGGTCACAGGGGTCAGGAAAATCTTTAAGACAGAAGAGTGCTGGAGAAAGTAACAAATAATTATAGGCATGTAAAAACGAAGAAGCAGAAAGAGTCATTTCAGAGAAGGAAATCAAAATTCTCTCTCATCTTATTTAAATAGAAAAAAATATAATGCGATGTGTCATTTGGTAGTTTTTCTTAAAACAGTCCATAAACTTTTGAAATTTGGAAAAAAAAAAAAGAAAAAGAAAACGACACACCGAAGTGTTGATAAAGATGAATTTGTTCATTGTAGATTGAAGCATTGTTTCATGAAAAGACATAGAAACTGACGAAGAAGCATATATGTGATGATAGGTTAAAGATGGCTTGCAGTACAGACAGGAGACTCGGGAATAGGCTCTGAGGGAACAAGCCCAAAATGAACACTTCAAAAGCCTCGTGGGATGGCAATTGAAGAGATCTCGCTTGGGATTAATAGTAGTAATACTGGGCTAGAGATTCAAGTTTGGCCTCAAATTATTTAATAAATTATTTTCCTTCTTGGGCTTATTATTTTTCGCTGCAAGAAATATTTCAGTTATCCATCCTTCTTCATGGTCATGGATATTCGTTGTTCCACTCGAAAAAATTTATTGATTAAAACACTCAGTTCTCTCGAGAGTCTCATTGTGTATATGATGCTAACCCATTTATGTCTATGCATTAATTACTCTTTAATAAATCAATTCCATATCATACGAGTATTTCATTTATAATTCAACATCATTCAGACTGTTTCATCTTCATAGATCGAATATTCTTCGAGCTGGGTGGTAGTGGAAGAGATGCGTTTTCAGTGGCATTTTCGGTGCCCATCATATTTAATTAAGATCCTGGGGACAAATTATGTACTGAGGAATAATTTAGAGGAGCAAATTTAGGAGTAACAACGCTTTTTATCATAATAGCTGCTTCGAAGGTTGCAATCAAATACTTTATAACGCCATGTATAATTCAGTACCTTAAAGGAGTAAGTTTACAAAGGCAACAAATTCCCAACTGAGATTACGAGGAAGAGAAAGAATTGACTTGGAACTGCAGACTGACCCTGGACTAGGGAAATGTGTGCAGGCTAGTATGTGACCCGAAACTGTTAATAAGAAACGGAATAGAAAAATATGTAATATGGAGAAAACAGGAAAACGTATAGAGTAAACCGGAAGAAGAGGATAAGCTTTGCATAATGAGGAGATTGGAGATGGAAGATTTGCATAAGCCTACAAGCCCTCATTACAAATATCAGCACTAGTAAGTATAAATCATCTTACAACTGTTTTTACAGATGGTATTTCGAGCAGATGACAAATACAAGTGGAATTCACTGACCCATGAACTGAAATAGTGTTGGAAAGCTACTACTCTCGAGATTTTCCGCTTCTTAAAAGTCTGAAATCTAAAAAGGAAAATCTTGAGCTTGTCTCAAGAGGCAAGCAACTTATTGTGACGAGAAAATGTTTCTCAGAATTTCGTTTGGCAAATACTTCCGCAATTATTCAAACTGTTGGTCGGACAATTGTATTAATGATTCATTTATGATATAGAACTAATGATTCCATAAATGGTAAATGTGTTATGTCAGAAAGGAAAAATTCTGTTAAAAGAAAGGTGAATTACTGGTCATATAGGTGGTCCAGACTTGAATATCGCCATATTCCGTGGTGAAATACGAGACCTTCAGGAATGGCGATCAGAGAGAAGAAGGGATTGAGTGTGTTGATAGATGAAGAAAGAGGAAAGAATTAATTGACGGCAATTAATTTACTTGTTTGAGTGCAGGTAAAGAGAAGTCAAAATGATTAATGATCCTTTATCGTTGTCTCAAACTACAGGTGTAATACAATATTGTCATTTCATATTGTTCAGTCCAGATTTCTATTCCGTATTTGAACTAAAAATGATTTTTAGATCGCCAATTACTGCTGCTACTTTAGGCTTTCATTGAGAAAATATAGAGGCGAGTGTTTAATTCATCATATTGTGCTACATTTCTTGTCATTAGTTTAGCGAAACAACCGCATGTTAAATACATCTTGTACTCAATCCTCTTTGATAAGGTCCATTTTGGTGATTGAGGCCACCTGAAGTGATCTGTACTGATAAACTTGAAGAACACAATTCTGGAAATCCATAAGTAGAAAAGTTTAGTTTTCCGGAAGAAGTATTTTTTGATTGATATGCACCGAACAAAAAACTGAGAGAAGTCATAGATTGGTAATTTTACGGGTCACTTGAGCAGAATTCAAAGTGTCCATATGTGACCATTTCGCCGCACATTTGTTGCATCGTCATGGAAGAGTACTTCAAAGGAACTTCCAAGTATTGTACAGATCGTAATACAAATATCACCCACCAGGATGATGCCCTAATTGCTCTTTAGATAAACAAATGAACTGTATATCTCAATTACTGAGCATCCTTTGGACCATAAAAGTTAGTACATAGCACTAATTATTTTTGCCTGTTAGGAAAAGACATTAACTCAGATGAATGCATAAGTCTAATCAAGCAATTAATTATGGAGTGAGGATCGAGATACGGTTGTAGGATTTTCTCAAACAAATTCGAGACTATGAAGCAATAACTAATTTTGCCCTTTTATAATTTGATTCAAATGGATCATTAGTAAGATCTGATATAAAAATACGCGAAAAGAGATCTGAATGTGTGGAAGGAATTGAAAATTTTTCTTCAGATTCTGCTGGGATAAGTTAAATTTCACTGATTTCAAAAAATTGAGTTGCAAAATATCAACTTACATTTTACTGATAAGTTACATAAAGTACTAACTAAAAAATCCACATTCCAAAAATCAAATAGCAAGCAGGTAGGCTATCAGAAATTATAGATCACTTTCTTATGAGTGCAAAGATTTTATTCAATTAGTCATCTCTTAAGATTATTACATGAAATCATAATTAATTAAGAACGGTAAGTGTCTTATCATTCCGAAAACAATATAATACGTTCATTATTAAGAAAGTTATAATGTTAAAAATTACTTGTTGGGAAAAAAATAAGTACTTTCAGAGTTTCTGTTTTCTGTTTATTGCATCGTTATTAATTCCAAAAGATGTCGCAGACCAAAACAGCGTAACTTTATGACCTTGTCATATAACTACCACCAACTTCTGATGCATCCATTAACACAGGTTATTTTATGATGAGATGCTGAAGATGAAAAGTGAATCGATCGTGCAGTTTGATTTTCAACCACTTAATGAAAAATGGAAATGCTTTGTTTGAAAATAGAAAAATTAATTAGAAAATAATTATTTTGCATATTTAGTAGTAAATTCAAAGAGTTTTCAACTTTATAAAAGTGCTCAGCATAAAAGGGATGTAGGTAACTGTGATTCCACCTCACTTCCCATTATCGAAAAGCAACATTTCATTTCATAAGCAGAGAAATGAGGCTAAAAAAGGTAAAACAATTTGTAATTTGTGCTGTTCACAGTAGCCTTTAATCTATATGTTTGGACTGTGGCCTAGAAATCAAAGAAGGTCACCAATAAGCCAAACCATTAATAATTTCACCTATTATAATAGTCTATATTAATCGCGCCGAGTGTGTCACATCTGCATTTCCTTTTTTTACTTTTCATGTTAATATGATGACAAGCGATAATCCTCGCAATTAATATCAGTCGATGAGAAAATTAATAAATTCATATATTTTGTTTGATATATAGCAAATTCAAACATCAACCATAAATGAAATTTGTCTATAGTAAAAAGTGCTAGATTAGGCAATTAAATTCTGATTTAAACACTGATAAAAGGAATTAATGTCAACAGCTGCGATTTTCCCTTAATTATTAAAACATAGTACATGACAAAAATTAGCATTTCTTTAATTAAAATATTTGGAAAGCATAAATTTGAGCTGAAGTCCTGGAAATTTTTTTTTTTTATACTGAGATCCTGAAATTAAAAGTGTAGGGAAATGTGAATGTGTGGATTCCTGGCAAGAATCTCGATCCAGACACAGGTTGGTACAAGAAAAATCGTTTCAGGTTGTTAATCGGCAACAACTATCTTTCAAAATTTATCTTTTTAAATCTCACACAGGATGTTCAGAATTCGATTTTCCATCCTGCAACTTTACAAATGTGTAATTTAGAACATTGGAATGCAAATGAAACAAAGTAACATGCTGGGATCTCTAACCGATAAATAACGCTTAGGAATTGTTCCATAATTGTCGATTATAATGAGAAAATTAGTGACTTATCAGGTGTGCTCAAGTATTATTTCAGAACCAATTATGCTGTTAAACATAACAGAAGTTGCTCTTTGTCATTCGTTCCTTTCCTAATCACGACTGATCGAGTAGCTTGAGGCAAAAAAGGAAAGTTATAAAATCTGTGAGGTGCACAGAATCAGGAGATGATTGAGAATTTTGATTCCGGTTTCTTGAGTCATTTTTGAAGTTGCACATGTTGAAAATGTAGCAAAGGCTAAATTCTTGTCTTAAATTAAATACTTCTCAAGGCATCAATTCTTTTCATTTCCAAACGGTATGATCATGTCAAGTACTATACTACCTTCACTACCCCTCTAGTTCTTTCAAATCATCTTATATTTCCCAGAACCTACCATTGCAATTATTATTTGGAAGTATTTAATGAAAAGATCAATAACCCATTTCTTAAGTGATTTTATATTGAAGTCATTAGATCTTTCTGAATTAGATTTACAAGATGTTATTAAAGTAGGACACATGCGGCCTGATTTTCATTAACATTTACTATTTCATCGATTTTACCATTACACTTGCAGCCCATACAAATACAGAGCTCTGCGGTTCATTCAGGATTTATGGCAGTTCTTGGATAGAATAATAAATGCCTTGCTATATTCCATTACCTTTTTATATTCCATTTCAATCATTAACTACACATATAAGGAAGCAGTATATTTCAAGCATTCCAAAGATTATAATTTCATTGCATTGTATTTGACAGAAGTACCCCAGATGGTCCTAATTAATTATATGGTCTTCCTAACCACCTAATCGTTGCAGCAGCTCTTAATAGCATAGTGACAGACAGATATGTCCCCATGAACAGACCCATATTGCATGGTCCTCATGTAATTAGATTTTAATGGGACTATGACTGTTATTACTGCGCTAGGCGGACCATCACTGTCTATTAATCTATGTAGATGTGACAGGAAATTGCGATATCCATACAGTGAATTATTCTGTACGAAATTGAATTAGGCCATTTATACACTGGAAGAAGAAGGACAGATATACCGCAATCAGTGACAGATCGCTAAAATTATCTTTGATCCTCTTATTTGAAATGATGTTATCAAGCCTGTAACGTATGGAATGAACTTGAACCCTCGAAATAAAACCAACAAATAATTGGAAAGATAAAGAAAACATAATGAAGGCATTCGGTGACTACTAGATGTCCAAAGCTTAAACACCGATGAAGGCCATCATCGTTCAGCATCTTGCAAATATAAAACAGTTGCTGAGGACAGTGGAAGAGCAATGAATTAGTTAATCGACCATGCAAACTATGTGTTACAATATTTCAGTCAAAATTTGAGTACGATTTTTAGGGGAAAAAAAAGGATTTCCTTTTATTTCTGAATCAAAAAAAAAGATAGTAAAAGTTACCTCTGTCAACGGGAATTCTTCAAAAATTTTTATGAAAATTTATTACAGCAGTAATGTGACAGCAAGAGATGTGTTAAATGATGCATTCGAAATATGGAAGTATGGACAAGGAAGGATTGTTGTTGAGACAATTCAAAACATTCTTCCTTTATCAGAAATATTAATTTTTAAGTTTTTGAAATGACTGAAGTACACAAGTCAGTCACCGGCCTTCTCATCCAATGGAACAAAGTCTTTTTATGAAAAAGTTACAGAAAAGTTTAAGAATTGAAAAGTATTTGTTTGTCGAACTGGAATTAAGCATTGGGGAAGATGAAACGCATCACTGCTGAGACTGATAGTCGTGACAGTTGGAAGATGCTGAAACTATGAATAGAAATGATGAAAAGTGCCATCTTTTCAGCGACAGAAATATCTCAAATTGACAAAGCCTTCATTATTTGAAGTAGGAAAACCCTTGACCATCCTCCATTCAGACTGTAAACTGAATGTTAAAGATGAATTGCAAAGACAAAAAGAAATAGAGTGGCTTTAGTTGAACCTGCAATTAATGGTATTATGGTCAGGTATGAAATGACCTGTCAATTCTAGCTTTAGTAACTAAGGTGCTACTGGGTAAAACATTTACTTAAGTTGATCCAGTCTGGTCATAACTAGAGCAAACGAGCATAAAAGACGGAATTCGAAAAAAATAAGGTAAATCATTGAGTCGTAAATTCAGATACATAAAAAATAAGCTGCAAATGAGGAAAGGAAACAAACCATTGTCACTAGGCAGCGCTTACAAGATCTGACTCAGAATCACCAAAAGGGTAAGAAAGGTCGGACAAAGGTAGAATTGAGGATTAAGAAAGGTGTGGAGATAGGTTGATGGACAACAACCAACCATCATCATGAATGAATAGAATGGACAAAGAGACAACTGATGAAACAGGTATGACGGAAGATAAGTTGAATTGGTTTTGAAGGTCGACCGGTGAAGTTCCATACAAAATGATGCTAATACATAGTCGAGAGCCATGAGCAATGTCTAGTGGATAGTGGCAGATTACAGTAGCGATCAGTGAGCTCATTAAGAAAATTATTTTCAGTAGCGTGAAACACGATGAGTGAGAAGCGCAGATGCAGTTCCCGCAATAAATCGATTATTAAAAAATTATTGCTGAATTTTTCGGGGACTTCCCTCCGTAATAATTTTACAGTAAGCTGATACTAAAAAACACCAAATGCCAGTTCGGGAATAATCCCAAAGATAAACATACCAACACAGAGCTGAAGATGACGCCAGAAATAGACCACGCAATATTTATTTATCCTTACCTGAGAATGTAAATAATGAAAAACGGAAAGTAATTACAAACGGATGAGGTACGGAATGACCGGTGATAACGTGACCTTGCAAGGGATAATCCGTCTGCTCATCCTTCTTTGGTTCTCCGTTTTCCGTCTTCCTACCACATACTTGTTACGTCATTAGACAAAAGAGACATCTCCGGTTCGGTACGTATCCATTGAAAGGCGTATTTAGCAAAAAACACGAGAAGTATTCATATAATCAATCAGGGAACCATTATTACTCATGCTTATTTCGAAAACTTATTTGGCCGAGTGAGATTGATACATGCGAAGCCAAGTGTTGGCAGATAAGGCCAAATGGTTGATGGATTATAGTTGTACCTCGAGTCATAATATCATACTAGCAAGGATGAAGTCAGCCTCATTACACTAAGTAGCCGAATTGTTTTGATGATTTTACTCAACTCTCCTGCAAAATATTAACAACATTTAAGCTAATTTCAATTATCCTTATAATTTTTCATTATACATGTTGACTCTCTCTAAAATCTGAATAACAAAATCTCTTTTAAGACTTAAAGATTTTACTTACTATCATCTTTCTATAACAGTGATGCTATCTGAAAAATCGGATCTAAAATATTTTATATTTGAAAGAGAAGCAAGATAATAAATAGAAACTCAAATATGCAAGAAAATTTACTTCACCTCATAGGTTAGACCTAAATTGTGGGATCCTAAAAGCCAAATCGAAAATGTATGGTGGCTTTACGGTATGGTGTCATTTGACACTGAAAGTACCATTTGTCGCTACTTTTTTGCTTCTCTTTCCTCATCCCCATAAAATTATGTCTCGGGCAAGCTTGAGGCTAATGAGACTATCTGGTCAGCTATTGTATTTCGTCGCTCACTATCCTATTAACAATGACAGCTTGAAACTAAAAATGCAAATTTGATTATGCCTGGGCTTTTAATTAGATGGTTTCCTTCATATCTGTGAAAGATTGGACATCCTAAATAGGCCCCAGTGTGAAATAAAATGCTGCTATGGCGTAGGATAATGGGGGTGATGCCAGGGGCAATTCCATTAATTTAATTTATCATCAAACAACAATGTGGATACTGTGAGACTTGCTGACGAATCAGGAAGTGAGGTGTCTGGAAACCTAAAATTGACAGCTACACGCCTAGTGAAAAAAAAATTCAAAGTGTCCTTTTACGAGACTGCCCTGAATTCAGTGCAGAAATATAATTAATGAATAAAATAAGTTCTATAAGATGTAGACGATTAATTATGATGTTTCAATTGAATATCAAAAACAGTGCTGAAATCAACGGGTAAAGTTGTTCGAGATAGTTTCAAAGTGAAGTTGAATCACTTTCCTTAACTTCCAGTGCATCTTTCCATGATGTCACAACAGTGGAGAGTGAAGCGGAATAGATGAGGGTGACAACCAAAGAGCTCATCAATAGTTTGGTGATGATTGGCGGTGGTGCTGTGCTTATCTGGCTACTGTGAATAGCCAATAAAGATGTGTCCAAGCAGCATAAAACAAATTAGCCAAATTACTGCTAGAAGGCTTGGAATAGCTTCTCTGCTTGAGCTCGAACTCTCTTACTCTTCAGCACATCATTTCAACACGCTACACCACAATCTTCCTCTGATTATTGTTAACATCATCGAGACACAATTCCTAATGATTTAGCCTGTGAAACAAACAACGGTCATTTCATTGGCACTCAAGAAATCTGGCTCAGGCCGCCAAATGGTGTCTTCTCTTCTTCTTCATTATGAGTCCAAACTGGGCTGTTACTGTAAATGTGAAATTAATCTAGAGATCATAGGGAAAGAAGTTGAATTGTTGACTAATCTCAACTTTCTGAAAGCAATGCCAAATAAGACTGATCTTGTTGGAGTAACTATTATGTTAGTTAGCTTAGAGAAAAGAGACTTGAAATATTATGAAGACGAAAAGAGAATAAGAAAAATAATACTTGACTTCAAAATATTTCGCTAAAATGAAGTACAGACCAGTTTAGAGAAATAAATAATTTCGTAACTCGACAAGCTAGAGGCTAAAACATTCACTACAAATTTTGCAGTAATAAAGTTACTGGGCTTTGGTGCTCTTTACTCACCATTTNAAATAATTTCGTAACTCGACAAGCTAGAGGCTAAAACATTCACCACAAATTTTGCAGTAATAAAGTTACTGGGTTTTGGTGCTCTTTACTCACCATTTTAATGAAGCAAACTTTGAACAAGTCAAGAAAAAAAATTTTTTTTTTTTTCATTTTTAAGAGAAGACTTATTAGGAATAGTACTATCACTTGAAAGATACCATCAATAAGATATAAATAAAAAATCTCAATTATATTAAAATATGCAATTATGGAGAGCAATTCGTGCTATTTATAACATGATTGATTATGTATTATGTATAGAAATATTCTAACTGAATCTGAAAATTTCTAAAATACGTTTTTGGAACTTTTTCAGCACCAACATTTATTTCTAATCGAAGAACTTATCGAGTAAATTTCGCTACAAATTCAATTAGCATGCTCAAATGGCGTCTATTTTCATATGACAAGTCAAGATAATTATTTTTCACTAGTGCAATATACAATATGTCTTCTATGAAGGTGTAATTTTAAGTTTACAGAGGTGGAGTAATCCAACGGAAACAGGTGCTACCATGTTACAGCTCCCTTTTTCACCTGCTGATAAAATAAAATACTTCAATCAGAGATAAAATGAAGTATTATTTCGTGAAGAAAAAAAGGTATGTGGAAGTTTGGAGAAGCAAAAATTGAGGCACTGTTAATTCAATCATCAAATTATGACGGAACCCATTATGTTAACAATGGATCCTTTCTGAGGTTGTTATGGTCGACATACTCAATTCATTTTACTCCTACACTGTTTACAGCAACACTTCAATTTTACAAAGTTTCGACGGGACTTTATCAGATCCTGAACGATATCGAATTCAACATTTAATTGCCATTTCAAATCGCAAAGATTCTCTCTTCCAAACAACCCTTCTACTCTCCATATACCTAAGATTTGGAGAAGCAAGGAAAATGGACAAGTTTGGAAGAGAGCGTAGTACATCATCAATAAGACTGAACTCTAAAGGTAAATAAATAACTGAGGTATAAATGATTAATCGGAAGAACAATGTACATGTGAAGCGCTGCAGCAGATGAAGAGAAGAAAACTGTGTTGTTCAGTGTGAAAGTTTCAATTACCTTAGTTTACAATTGCAATAATTAGCTAACACTCTAATTAAGTTTACCCAAAACTGTCACTAAGATTCTTCTTTTCCCTTCTATTTACACCTCAAATGACAACAGGTAGGAGATGATGGAAATTGAAATTATATACTTTAAGGAAGAAAAATTAGCATTGGTAGTAGAGAAGGAACGTGTGGTCGTTGATCTCTCTACAACGATACTATCCAATTAAATGAAATGACTTTCAGTACTGACAGCCATTGATGCGAATTCCAACAGAACCATCGCTAGAATTAACATATCCAAAAGTAAATTAATATATCCACAATTATAACTGTAATTAAAACCTGGACAAATTGGCCTACCACAAACTTCCGTTTAGAAAAGACTCACTGTGTGACCCGTAAAGAGCCGCTCGCAGTGGGATGTCACCCAGCACTTGCCGCTCTTCGTAATCATCCACGCCGACTGCAAGCACACGAAGATATTATCAGTTTTTATTGCATGAAGACTTCTGCAATTAGTTGCATGCCTTTCCCGACGACCACCGCCCGAGAAGGAGTCATAAAATTTGGCTTCTTGCATCAACCTGTGGAGGAGAGGATCCGAAAGGGAAGTAGTTGGATGGCACTGCCTTTATTAGGCCTAGATTTCGTGGACTCATGGAAGCTGAGTCCTTAAATACATCTTGATGGGAACAACTAGACTGCTATGATATTTGCCACTCGGATCAACACCGATCAGTCTGTGTGATTCGTGATTTCATGAGTTCCTTTCAGGATCCACATATGGAGCAGAACCTAGTTTTGAACAGGTTTATAATCAACTTCTCTCTGTACCCGATAGCTATCCGTCTTATCAAGAGTTTGAGATTCTCAGTAGCATAACATCAAGATTGTTTGACTTTTGAATGATACATAATTGCTTTTTGAAGCAGACTTTTCCTGGATATTGTATTTTTGTTATAAACTTTTGCGACATCTCTCATCCTGAGACACTGCATAACACAAAATCCACCATTACAATTCTTCAATTTCCATTTTATTTCGGAGTATTTCGTAAATTTTTCGAAAACTTCACAACATATCGCTGAAATGAGTGCACTTTCAGGCTTTAAGTCTGGAAAAACTGCTGCATACCTGGATATTTTCAGCCATAATCATGTGACGAAAAATATCAATCACTTTGACAGTGACTAAAAACAGAATCATTTCAAATCTGGGCAGTAATATCGTCATATGCGAATAAAACTAGACTACAAACAGCTGCATGCCCATCCAATTACAAACAGGCATAGATGTTTCGGTGATAATGAAGATAATCACCGCTGAAAAATGACCTTAGTCACCACAACATTCGCGTTTTTGATGGATCGGGCGTGAAGGAAAACGGGAATGTCTTTTTGTATGATGAAGTGAAATTGGTTAAGAAACGTAAAAAGATTCTCATGTGTTTCCTGATTCTTCTGCTAAAGTTGTGCTTTCAGATGAGTACAAAGAACAATTTAAGTATGAAATCAAACAGGAAAGAAGAAAATGAAATTAAACGTACAGGAGGGGAATTTGTTTCTTTTCCAAATAGTATTAGTGAAAGAGTAATCTCCTGTGGAAAACTCATCGACTTTAATTATTACTTTGTACGAACAGCAGCTTCCAAAGAGGGAAAGCACAAATTTATTCAGCTGATGAAAAAGCTATTCTTGAAAAGCACAAATGGTGTTGTTGGAAAAAGTTGAATATGCTAATGAATACAGTTAGAACATTCTGCAACTATCAATGCCAACATATTGCGCATGTTTTGACGTACACACTGACACCTAGCAGATGCTTAATTATTTGATAAACATTTGATATCTGATACAAGTAGGCTATATTTTCATTCCCACTGAAACATTTCAGAAGAGCACCATAATAGACTAAGGATCTGCTCATTGCCTGTACGAAAATGCATGCTTTGAAAACACCGATTATAGGAAAAGAAAGAAGAAACGCAGTCTAGTGGTTCCAACAGAGTAAACAAGAGCACAAAAACATACAAAGGTGAGTTATAATAAGGATAAAAAATGAAATTATTGGCAGCATAAGAGAAATGATGAAAATTTTTCCAGTAATTTCTGGTTCTCAGAGATTTGATTAAAAACTTCCACTTTAACAAAAATCTGAAGCATAGTTAATGTTAAGAGTCACAGAATATTTCTAATTTTATTTAATGTGATAGTTATTCATTAGTTGAGTGTTCTGAATCTTCTTTCATTCTGAATAAAAAGCACAATTTCAGCGCACTTCCAGATAGTCAACTTTGCAATAATTTGGCCACCAAAAGATGAGTTACACAGAAAATTTTAGCNATTCAACTTTGCAATAATTTGGCCACCAAAAGATGAGTTACACAGAAAATTTTAGCGTAAAGTTTGAGATAACTGTCAAATTTATCCTCCAAAACACTCTCACAGAATGTCTTTTTCAAGTCGAAAGGAGAAATGAAATTTCATTGTCCAGTTTGTATTGTCTTCTGTGTATGTGTCGCACGTTCGTCTCCGTCCTTATTGATCAGCGTTGTTACAACATTGGCACCGATGCCCCAAGTGTTTTCACCGTCGTACACCAACGATTCTGGTGGACTATGAATGCCTCCTTGATCACGTGCCCAAACCTGATACATACTAGGCTAGCAGAATTCATTTTCAATTAGTCAAAATGATTCAGTTCGGCAGACCGAAGGTAGATTAAGGTATCTAACTTACGTCTAAGTTATCGAACATCTGTTTAAAAAACTAAATAAAAATTTTTGGACTTTTGAAATTATCAGAAAATAAAATGACATCTCTTTTTAACCAACCACATTTACTTTCTAAATTCTGATCTTCAGAAGAAACTATGAATCAATATACCTTCATTGTACGTCCAGCTTTTAAAACTGTATTTGGTGGAATGGTATAGACAATTTCTCGGCGATTGTCAAGTTTCCTTCGGAGTTTATGTTCACCAAGATTTTCGTCCTGAAATGAATCAAGGAACTGATTGTTCTTCGAAAATTTAAAGAATGTTTTTGTTGAGCGAAACCAACACAACAAAGAATCTAAAAACTCCTTGCACAACTCTATGAAGCCGGAATCATAGGTTCTTAACAGTTCTTGATCAAAATCATATTCACCTTGCTTCGATGAGTATTCTCAAGCATGATGAATTTCCCGTTTGGATCACATTCGGCGATGGTAACGTTTCCTTTAGCTGAGCGTTGGAACGTTGTTTTAGTAGAAACTTCACCGCGTACACTGCGCGTCGAATCTGTATCTTCTTGCTGTTGCAGTGAATGTGTCTTCACAACTTGTTCAACCATTTGACGAAGGCCGACACTGAAATACTGTTGTAATAAAGTCTGTCCACTCAAACTTTTGAAAGATGGAAATATACGTCGCATAACTAACTGTCAAATAAACCTGCTGCATGACCTCAATTCCTTGCAGATATTCACTATGAAAATCAAGATGCAGAAAGCTTATTTGACTGCAACTCATTCGCAACTGAGCTTCGATAAAAGGAACTGAATAAAGCTAGACATCGCACTCGAGAACTGTCAGCATTATCCATAGCGTACAAGTATCACATACAGAGCAGATTCTTGTGGTTTCGATGATTCAAGGACTATTATGGTCATTAACAGTAGATGCATACCGACTCTCTTCTCCTTCTAGCATCTTTCGGTAAATAGCAATTTCCGCATCTAACATTTGTTTGGTATCAAGCAGTGCCTGCAATTCAGCCACCAATGTCTGGCATTCTTCGCGCATACGACGAAGAGTTGCATCGCGGTCGTTTAAAGCTGCTTCGTATTGTCTCTGGTCGTCGTTGAGCTGTAAAATTTAATGGTAAACATGAAAATGACAAAAAATCTGATATTTAAATCATACTTTGACTGAACTCTACAGGAAAGTTATAATTTAACCCATAAAAAACCCGCCAATGTATGTCTGCTAACAGTTCTTTAAATCGGGAAGACGAAAATCCATCCTATTAAAGATAAAAAGTGTTACAGAACCTGGTTATTCAAGCTCTGCACTTCTTTCTCGAGGAGTGCGTTTTTGGCCTCAAGATCACCGAGCTTACCACGAAGATCACCAATGTTGTCGCGCATGCGTTTCACCTCCTCACGCTGATAATTAGCCTCAATGTTGGCACGATTTGCAGTGCCTTGCACCTCTGATACCTGAAATCATACAAATCACCAAAGATATGCCTATGTCCAAGGAAAATTAGAGTATTCTATTAAATTCCATTATGCGAACTTTTGAATTGAAAATGTTTCAAAACTTAGCTCGCAATGTGCTCTTCTATAGTCGATTTTGGCTAAAAAAAAAATAGGATTATTCAGTCTCACTGAAACTTCATATTTAGAGCTCGTCGTTCAATACATAAAATGACAAGAAATTTTTTACCTTGAGCTTATACCAGCTTTCCATATCTTGTTTGCCCTGTTTAGCAATGTAATCATATTCATCCTTAATATCTCGGATAGCCAGGGCTAGTTCGTTTTTAAAGAACTCGCGAGTATCGGCTGGAGCTTGAGCTAATAAAGCCTGAAGCTCTTTAACTTCCTGCTCATGTACGCGTCTTAAGAATTCTAATTCTTCCATCAGTGTTTGTACTTGATTTTGGAAGTCGATGCGTCCCAAGGTTTCTTCATCCAAATCCTGAACATGCTCTTGATAAATTTAAAATGTAATGGATCAGAGTGCCTAAAGAATACCGAACAATATGCATAGAGTACTTTCAGAATCAGGGATTTGGTCTTTCTCATTTCTATATGCAGAGCCCAGGACCAAATGATGTTTGAAGTGAAAATTATCATCGACGTCGAAAAATAACCTTGAATCCTTCGATGAAACTTCAAAGAACATCAAATACTTACATTACGAGCCTTCTGAAGTTCTTCCCAGATACGAGCATTATCCCCGTTTAATCGTTTCTCCTCATCTGTCAACTGACGCCAGCGGGCTCGCAGCATTTCTAGTTCACTTTGAGCATCATCAATTGCATGCTTCCATTGGTTAATCTTTTCGTGGTCGTTTTCCCGACGATGCTGCACATCTTCATAGCTAAATTAAAAGCAATGCAATTAGAAAATTTATCCTCTGAATCATGAATCCTGGAAAAGTGTTTCACAATCGAAGCATCTCACTCAGGCAGCCATTCGTTGACATTTCAAGCTGTCAACAAAAAGAAAGAGCTGTCATCGACATTCACGCATCCTTCTCATTTCTTCAAAAAAAAAAAAAAATGTGAGTTTATTATAATCTACACTTGCTGAGGAGAGAAAGGCGACAAACCGGCTGCGAACTTCTGCAAGGTCATCTCGGAGTCGTGCTACTTTGACATCAATTTCAGCCTTCCGTCTCGCACCATCATCAATCTCCTTCCGTGCATCACGTAATGAATCAGAGTACTGTACCTGTAAAGTATCCTTCCTACTGTTTACACTGTACAGAAATTTCACTGCCGTCCATCCAAATCCAATAATACAACCGAGCTACTTCTTCATAGAAGTATTAATTGCTTTCGCACTAATTACATTCATCCAACTCACAAAAGAACTAATTGCTTAAATTCTGCTTGCAAATAGTCCATATTCAAATTGTTGCTAACGAGCAAATGAATTGGAAGCGAATAAATTTATCAATACTGTGAAATACTGCTGATATTAATTATCCCCGATTGACAGATCGTTTGAAGAATTAAAATTTTTCAATCAACAAATTTGCCGCAAAGAAGAATTGCCAAGAATCTCTCCAAACTATGTAAGAAAACTTACTATAGGTAGAGGCAGGAAAAATGTGTAAAAAAAAAAATGTCCTCTGTCCCCGATTCTTGCATTCTTCCTCGCATCCCTTTACCCCTCTCCACCCCATCGTCTAGAGGTCAAATAACAGAAGGCTCATGAAATCAAGCTTAACTGTCAACATCATAAAATAGTTTGGAGAAATAATCGAACTTTTTCAAATATGCTACCAGTATTTTCGTTATAATTATCACAAATGATAACATAGCTGATAACATTTTAAACATTCCTCTTATATTTTTCTCTTATTTTTAAAATCCTAAGATTACCAGTTTTATATGGTCACTGAAAGATCAGTCACAAAATTTATTTAACCTATATAATAATAAAAGGCATTGAGAGGATACGTAACGAGATCAAGATGCTAGACGATATGATAATTACTAAATTACTAAAATATGTCGACTCATGATACATCCCCACAACAATCAGTAGTAGACGAGGGCATAAGCTCACCTGCTAGAAAATTCAGCTTAATTGCTTATTACAGTTTCCATCACAATATCATATCATCGCTTAAAGGCAAGCCGAAATTACACATTAATTTTCTAAGTGCTCATTACACTGACCCTAGATCTTTCTGTACCTATCAGCTCTCGAGACATAAAACATCATGGACTTATACTAACTGTGCAGTTTTCNCTGACCCTAGATCTTTCTGTACTTATCAGCTCTCGAGACATAAAACATCATGGACTTATACTAACTGTGCAGTTTTCTTAAAACAGGAATTTTCTCCTCTTACAGCTCCACTTTCGTTAAATTTTTCTGAATCGCACATATGTTTCAGTGCATACATCTATTTTGTCTCAGTTACTTCGGATTTGAATTTTAGTAATTTCCGAAAAAAAAAACTTCAAAGGTTCATTCAATCTCGGTTGCACTGATAAAAATTTCGGTAAAATTAAGAACTGAGTCACAAAATTCGAGAAAACTAAAAGAGAGTTTCAGTTTTCTAAAACGAGATCTCGGAAAATTCTGCATTGTTAAAATTACTGAAGTATTTCACTGCTTATGAATTTTCACAAGTACGGCATCTTAAACGATAATAGCATACTAATTAATTTTTTACAATGTAAATTTCCTTCCTAACTTCACAAGACAGCATCTTAAAATTCTCGAAAAGTTTTTCACAACAAAATTAAATATAACGTTTTATCAATCAGCTTTGAAAGTCATGTTTCGAGAACGCAAGTTCACGCTTCATTTTAATACAGTTCTACAGCTACCTCCATTCAAAAAAAAAAAACCTACAATAAATGTATTGAAAGTTATTAGAAACTACCGCTGCTGTCAGTATTTAAACAGTGCCATACAGTTCGACTAAATTCTCAATACGTGTATCCTTCACCTGGATTAGTACGACCAAACAATAACAGCTTTTATGGAGAGGAAAGCGGATGGGAAATAGGACGGAATGTGAGAAATGTGAGGAGCTGTCATAAAGTCTCAGCTACAGACTTATGCCGCTTCCACACTGTGAATTAATGAAAACCAAAAATTGCGCTTAAAAGAAGGAGGAAGTATGCAAATCAGATGATCTTTTTCTACTTATAACAAGATGGCACCTAGATTGAACGCATTTCCGGGAATCGAACGATTTAGATAGTATGAATCTCTATTGAACTGGAAAATGAATCTAGGCGATGAATTTTTTAGTGAAGTTCACTTCCAGACTCCGAGGATTCTGAACGGAAGCTCCTGTCCTGACCAAACTATCATTATACCGCCCTTCCTCTGCGGTAGTAGCCAGTAATATACAGCCAGCTAAATATGCCAGTATTTTAACCCGAGGTACGATGTGCCAGTGTTTTAAACCCGTGGAATACGATGCATTCTATTTAGTATACTTAAAATACGTCGGATTCGATATCTGACCATACCTTACCTTAATTTCACTCGTATCTTTTCCCCATCGACCACGTAATTCTTCAAGATCAGCAACCAGCTTTCTGTTCTGCTCTTCAAGTTTCTTTACTCGATCAATATAGTTTCCAAGTCGGTCGTTCAGTCCTTGCATCTCTTTCTTTTCCTTATCGGTTGCTTCGAGAAAGGATTTTGCGGCATTTGCACTTAGTGCTGGACTAATACCGCCAATAGAAGCTGAGCCCATCTCGGTCACCATTTTGAGCACACGGCCTAAATCAGTTAAAAATAAATTAAAGCTAAATTTAAAGAGCAACTTAACCTCAAACTCAGAATCTTTTATCTCAGTAACCGATTACTTTCAAATAATAGCTGTAAAACAGAGGGTGCTATGAGGACTGCTGCCGACACCAACAAAAATCTCCGCGAAGCTTAGTGAATTCTATTCAACTAGCTTAAAAAATTATAAAATCTGTAGCAGTCAACTTCGTTTCCAATGCACTCACCTCCACTGGCTCCAGGTAATGACCGAATTGTATCACTTGAATACATCATTATTGTCTTCGAATATCACTACAGAATCTGATAACAGCGGTAATAGCAGAAGTGATAACAGGAACCACAAATCGCAAATTGCAATACTACAAACACAAGCAAGTTCCCTTTGGCACACGCAAACACACACAATATGAACAATGACAGCTATAAAATGTGTAAAATTAGAAGAAATAATGCAACGGAACACATTGCTATCGACGGATTTGAAAAGCGACAAGTTGACCCTATCTCGACCTCAATTTTGCACAACCCTAGCCCAGAGAATTAGCACTACCCAAATTGGAGAATGATGACTCACTGAGCAAAGAAATGTGTTAATACCTACTTCGCAGGAAACTGTACAACAAGTTACCACTTCCCGATGATTCATTACTCAAAATCTACTCCTCTTCGGTTAAAGGTGAAATCTCGACTGACTACCGAATGATTGCGATATAATCGGTGCACTATGACTAACGACAACGGAAGGTGCTGCATCTGATTACTCGCTACAATCACTGATGATCACCTTGTCAACAGTCCATATGCGACATCGATGTTAGGGAGAATGCCTGTACACACACTCATACAAACACATACTTCCCCTTCTTATGTCAAGTCCGAGACCGAAGTGAACAAATTAGGACGGGCCCGAACTTACCAAGTTGATTACCCTCACCTGAACTTGTCCATCTCTACTTGGACTACTCGAATTATCCACTTCTAGAATTTCTAAATTAACCAAATCAGCATGTGGTTCAAAGTAAACAAATCCAAAACTTGCATCTCTATTTTCGAACTGATCTGGATGGTATGTTCAGAACAGAATGATTAGATATAATTAGTTATTCGACTCGAACGATATAAGTGCAGGATGGAGACTGAACTAAACTCCCTACCATTACCTTGACTTAAACAGTGAACGACTTCATATATGACCTAAATTACAGCTAACTTAAAGTACTGAATAAAAATCTATGACAAATTAGTCGTCTAATTTGCTGTAAATGGGGCAAACTCGTTCGCCACATCTGATTAGTGTGAATTGTTTTAGTCTTATCTAAGCTAGAATGATCAACGTGAGACTGACTGCCATACCAAAGTAAATATAGTTAACGAAGGAAAATAACTTTCAAGATCGACAAGGCATTACAACAACAACTGCCACCATCATGAAATCGAGCAGACACTCACTACCAGTTTGCTGTCAACAAGACAGAAGCCACACTGTCACCTACCTGTCCCTTTCTCCTCCATACAACGTCCGCACACTCTTTCTGACGTGTTATACTGCGCAGATGTCCTTTCTGTGTATCTATATATATGTGTGTGTGTGTCTGCCTGTGTGTGTGTGTGTGTGTGTGTGTGTGTGTGTGTGTGTGTGTGTGTGTGTGTGTGTGTGTGTGTGTGTGTGTGTGTGTGTGTGTGTGTGTGTGTGTGTGTGTGTGTGTGTGTGTGTGTGTGTGTGTGTGTGTGTGTGTGTGTGTGTGTGTGTGTGTGTGTGTGTGTGTGTGTGTGTGTGTGTGTGTGTGTGTGTGTGTGTGTGTGTGTGTGTGTGTGTGTGTGTGTGTGTGTGTGTGTGTGTGTGTGTGTGTGTGTGTGTGTGTGTGTGTGTGTGTGTGTGTGTGTGTGTGTGTGTGTGTGTGTGTGTGTGTGTGTGTGTGTGTGTGTGTGTGTGTGTGTGTGTGTGTGTGTGTGTGTGTGTGTGTGTGTGTGTGTGTGTGTGTATGCTGAATGGTAGGAAGTTAGGTGCTAGTCTCCAATCACATAAAAATTCATGTTTCAGGAGTTATGGCAGAGGAGCACTGTAAACAGTTCGTAGAGCTAAACAAAGTTTCAGTCTTGAAATGATTGGAAAAGAGGGCCAGGATATGGCCTTTCAATCCATAGTGCTATCCTCCTCTATCTCAGAACAAATGTTGTTGATAAAGCATTACAGACAAATAATACAATATACTAGGATAGATATAAGTGAAAGACAGGAAAAGATAGAGCCAAATTTCCCTTGAGCTTCTGTGAGATGTACGTACAATCGAGGATATGGCTGTTCCGGAACATCAGTTGAGGTCGATTAGGATTCAACTGGCGTAACCCGACTTTATATAGGAGTCTGGCAGCGAAAACAAAAGTGCTACTGGGAATTGAAAAAGTCATAGGAACAGTGATCCTACAACTGCTTCTAGTAGCATTCAACAGTCGGATAACTTTCAACAATTCCCTGGAATGAATCATTTGTATGTTCAGAAAAAAAAAAGAGTATTTGTGGATGCTCGGAAACTGACATCTTCTAAAACTTCGGAACGCTGTGAGTCGCTTATTCATCACCGATTTCTTTTTGTTTTGAAAAAAATATTTGGATACCATGGGCCTTGAAATTCATTTATCAGATTCTACCAAAAAAAAAAAAAAAAAAAAGAAAGAAAAAAAAAATGAATCATCGTCAGTAAGGCAAAGTAATTCCCTGAAATAAATCATTGTCGGTAAACCAAAGTAATTCCCTGAAAAAAAGTACCCGTCGAAAATTCAGAATAGAATTTTGCAACATGAGCTACTTTATTATTCGTGAACCAGCAGAAGTATAATCACAAATCATCCTCAAAGATGACAAAAATTGACTATTTTTGGCATTTAAACCTTAAAGTCTCCAGTGTATGCAATTATATAATCAATAATTAGTAGCAATACATAACAATACAGGTAACTGACGACCAAAACAGGTGACACGTTCACTTTTGGCTCAGTTAAGTCAGATAATGTATAGGAAGAAGGTAGCATAGCGCAACATGGAAAGACTCCGGATGGTTTTGGGCGTGAACCGTTTGTGTACTCTCGATCTCATAAAGTAATAAACTAGAATAACTCAGATAAAACTTCCGAGAATATGCTAAACTGGAAAAATTGCTTGTAACAAATAATCCGAAATGATATTGAAACAATACATTTACTCCGGAAATGTAAGGTAAACACAGTTAAGCCTATTAAATGAGATTTCACCATCTTCCTGTAAAAAACGAAAAAAAAAATGCCCACATTCTAAGTGGAATAAGCAGAATTTGCTCAAAAGCTACTTGAAATTTACTGGGAAAGAAAAAAAAAAGAAATCAAAACACGACCTTAAAAATGAAAAAAAAAAAAAAAAGAGAAAAAATTGTGATAAAAACCCTGCGTTCTGCTTCTGTGATTAGTTTCGATAAAAGTCTTTTCTACTCGAAGTTCTGCATCTTTTTTCACAGGTAATTCTTAAACAGAACTTCAATTTCTCTCTGAATTTCAATGTGTAGTATTTATTATATAAAGAAATGTTTCGGATATGCATATGCACAGAAAATTTAACGAAATTTATGAGGGAAAATGATCTTCACTGAATTTGTACTCCAGCACCGAACTGAAATTACTTCTTTAGTGGTACCATACCTCAAAATAATTATCTCGTCATCAAATCAGTGAGACCAAAGGAAGATGTTGCTAACGATCGATTGCAAATCTTCACATTAGACTCTTGTCTTTGTCTAGCTAGGTCTGTCTCATGAAGGGAAGCTATGGTGTTGTAAGAACTAGCGCAGTCTAGAGCAAAAATTTTGCTTTTAAAACCATAATGAAATGATGAAAATGTCAATACTAACGATGATCTCTCTAGGCATCAAGGGCCAACAGAAAACTCTCGTAACTAGTAAAAAGACGTAATAAAATAATACATAAAATGCCCGATTTTGGTACTAACAACAATTTGCTTATCGATAATTTGTGATAATTCTTTAAAACAAATTGCGCATTGGTTGAGTGACAGGCTGCTAAATGAACTTATAAAGTGGCTTCAGACATGACTCTGAGTTAGAAATGATAATGGCTGAAGGAATGCTGTAGCGAAGAATTAAAAATAGGGTAGTGAATCCAGTTGTGTTATCAGTTTCCATATCGATATCCTGTTGTTGGCCTAGGTAGTGAGCCTGCTTTCCTTCCTGTCCTCTTTGGCCCTTCTTTCACACTCACTCAACGAATCCATTTCACAAAAACACAATTCCTTTCATATGAAATGTTCTCCATTCCTTCCTTATCATTCATACCCTTTTACTTGCAATTTTTGCATTCCATTTACTTTGTTCACTCTTTCAAACTATACGTGATCAAACTGTACGAAAATTAATTCAGTCTACGTAAAACAATCTCGAAAGATTTGACAAAACAATGCCTTTCAACAGTGCTCAACATTTTAGATTATTAATTAAAGCTGAAGCTTTATTTATGTATTTTGATGTGTAGTGAAGATGAAGAATTTTCCAATTTCTCAACTAAAGATACGGTAAAATTAGATTGTTAAAAACCGTGCAACCGTGTCGCTCAGATGACGGCATCAATTTCACGGGGAAAACTGGCTGGGATATTTCGAATTCATGAATTGTTCGATGAGAAACTTCATATGCATTTTGTTCCTCTCTTTATGAAGGCCATTCTGAGAGTAAGTGTTATGTATTCATTTTATCATCACGTCAGATTCTATACTAATTTCTCTAAGCGTTTTTCAGGAACTAGATTTAAAAAAAAAACAATTCTTTGGATTAGAGTTGTGAAAGGGAAGAATGCTGAAGAATCTAATAACATGACGCCTGTTAGTATTTGATTTGTTCAAATACCCAATAGATCGTAGGTCAATAACTGATAATTAGTTATTAATTACTGCTGCAGGAGAATTCGAACACTTCCATTTAAGCTCTATGCGGACATTGAATCCTTGATTAGAAGCGAATAAGTCCGATTAAAAGCGTGCTTAAATTGAGATGCCATGGCAACAGAAATCAGAAGCCTGCGGATTCAGAAAGGCTCTACTAGAATAACTGTATGCAGCAAAGATTCCTTTTCTCTGTGTTGATAAAAAAGCGATCAGTTTAATCCTAGCAAACAATGGATCTAATAGATATGAAATTCCCGATCAGTTATCAGGATATATTTTGATCGGAAATTTCTTGGAATATCTCAACAGAATTAAGTTTTAACCGACAAATTTTCAAATTTCGAGACTTTATGCCCGTTTCTCAGGAAAATTACTAATATTCATTAATGCAATCTCATTGCTTTAAAAAATTTTTCATAATTAACTTCCAATCACATATGAACTTTTCTAATCTGGAATCACTTATGTTACAGAAAAAAAAAAAATTGTAACTGCATCACAACAGGAATGATGCATTCTTAAGAACATGGGAAACCGAAGAAAATCCTCAACTTGTCGGCAGCAGTCGTGCAGTTAAGAAACTAAATTTTTTTTCTAACTGATGTGATAGAAGAATTTAAGTCGAAAAGTTTGGCCCAGGGCCTAGTCTAACGTAAAAGTGTCATCCCTTTCATATGTATTTTGGATTATATAAAAAAAATTTTGCCGTTTCTATGCTAACCAATTTGTCCGATATAATACTCATTCATGGCTTGCTTATTTCCTTTCCAGATCTACACTACTGCTCTATTTCAATAGTTAAATCCTAGATAAAAGAGCCTTACCGCCGCCTCCGCCGACTACTGTACCGCTGCTGTAGTTTCCGGACTGCCGACTCTGAGTACGAACCGCTGTGCGCGGTTGGATGGTAGAACGGTAAGCAATTTCATATTCGCTTTCAGCAGTTTGTTTTGAGGAAGACATTTCGTTATCTCGTCTCTTCCTAATCAATTTGCAGATAACTGAGATAGGTAAAGGTAACGCTCAGCAACAACTGGAAGTGAACTCACACTGAAATGATATGTGTGTACAAATTTAGCGTTAAAAATTGCAAAACGTTACACGATGCAGCAGAAAGGTAAAGTTACACAAAAAGAAAGGTAAAGTTACACGTTACTTGAAAACACTGATAAGTTAACAGTAGCAATAATTACTTGTAAAAGCAAGGAGCCGCTTCCTCTCAAGCTAAACTACAAACGGTAAGAATTAGAATATTTCTCTCTAAAATCGAAGTGGCATGAAATGAGACAGTATTACGTTATGCGAACGCACAAACATCATGGAAATGAAAAAACTACTTGAAGGACGAAATGAAACTTGCACAAAACACCTCCTCCCAGACCAGATGAAAATAACAATTGCAATTTCACGCCTAAATAACAATTTTAATTGGCATAACATGTGAAGAGATGATGCGAATGGGAGTATAAGCGTAAATATGAGCGGAATCTGATGATCAGCGTACTTTGTTAAAATATGGCAATCACGTCCGTGAAGTGCTTCTGCGTGCCACGCAGCCACTATTAATTACTGATGAGATGAAAGCATTTCCACCTCAGGTCTTGATACTGACACAGATACTGAGCACCATATTAAGCGAATACAAAAACTGCTTGTTGTTTTGGTGAGATTCTGAGCAAGCAAGTTAATAATTGTTCATTTTCGGTGAAATTGTTCCTATGTCTAAAGACACTAGAATTGATCAGTGCAGCTAACAGGAAGCCATTCATATAGAACTTTTGGTAACTGCCAGTGTTAGGAAATACATACGGAAAAAAGAACTTCGAAATCCAGATTTGTTCAAGTTGGAACTGTTCAAACAATTTAATGAAACCTTCCGTGTATTTTAGCTAACCTGTTGACTAATTTACACTGAGAACGTTGAGAAGAGGAAAAAAATTTTAAAAATTTTGACAAGCATTTCTTGTTCAAAGAAAATTTTTACAAGTATAGCATATATCCATTCAGTGTCACCGAGCAGCAATCAATTTTCTTCACAAGTGCACAAGGATGTGTCCTCTTTGCTTGACGCTCTCTGATGGAAATGAACATAAAGTGGAAAGATGAAAATTATGATCTTCAAAGGGATTTCTACATTGAAATTCCTAGTTAAGACAGAGAAAGTCCCCTAAGATGTCCACACACTTCCCACATTACCAGTCAGTGTTAAGTTTCAGTTACCCTTCATAACCCTTCTTCCCTCAACCGGAGTCTTCTCCCGCAAATGTCGATGTTCGAGGTAATTATAATAAGGACTCATTTTTCGGTGTCAACTTCTATCTGAAGAATAGTCGGTCCTTTAACAAGTGTAACGACTTGCTGCTTACTCAACTAACTGCATCCAGAGAGAACCGGATTTATGATGTCAGTAAGTTTCTTTCCGATTAAATTGACCAGTGAACTGTGACTCGAATAACCAATCAACTCTCACAGAATCTGAAATTTACACCTAAATATCGCTTTCAATTTCCGTGAAATATTGAGGAACATATCACAAGTCTGTTTCATTTCCATTTCACATATAGCTCATAATCTTTGGTGCTTTCATCAGTTTTGGCGAATTTGCAAACGTTGAAATTGTGTGTGAAATACTTGACGTTTCTCAAAGTCCGTTGGAATAATCTCAGTATTCCGACTCGGGAATACTGACAGGAATGAAAAAGAGGAAGATCGGAAAATGAAACGGAAATGGATAACATCCAAACTCTGATTTTTCCTCTGTGCAATGGGAGAGAATGTAGGAGCAAATAGCAAGAAAAATATAAAAATGTTGCAAGCAAATTATAGCAATGGGTTGAATCGATTTTGTTTGCCCTTTTGATGCCCTTAATAAAGATGATCAGAAGACTCAAGCATCGTTTTCATCAAGATCTCTAGGAATTCTCGAAATACCTTACAAGCAACAACACGATACAGACCCTCTTGATCGACGACTCAGGTAGTTTAAAAACTCTCTTCAACCAGTCTTCTCTTCCTAGCTTCAATTGCTACTCGATAAATGCTACGTAAATTTGACGAAATATGACTGAAAAACATTCAATCTAAGTTCTCACATCGATGTAAGTGGGAACTTCACAAATTCATGTTCCACAGGGCCATTTACAAACAGAAGCCTTCATTGTAAGATGACAAGTGGAGGTCACTTCTTAACCACCAAATGCATTGCTATAATTAAGATGAAATGACTATCAACTGAAAGGCAACGCCTAAAACTTCTCGTGCAAGGTATTGACAGCTTTTTCAGGTGAATAATTCATTCTTCAGCAGTACTATTATTACATAAACACAATATTTGTAGAATGGTAATTGCATTTTAAACTTCTGAATCAACTTGACTTATGTAAAACTTTACTGGATTTTTGCCTTTCATATGTGGCGATGATCAGTAGGCACTGTTAAAAAAAAAAAAAAAAAAAAAAGTTTATGCCATTAAGCACTAAAGACGAGGCTGTTTGTAATCGGAGAAAATCATCATCTACTCACTTTCTAGGATGAGTAGAAATTAGGCATTAGTTGGTGGTAAAAGCGAGAATTTCCAGGAAACTCTAGACCGGATTTTTCATTCGTTTGGGACTTCTGAATTAGAAAAAAAAAAAAAAAAAAAGCACGATATATGTACTAAAAGTGAAATATGTCAATTTATATATTCGAAAATTCCAACACGAAGTGATTTGAAATACTCGTCCAAGACCTAGTATTTGATGGTATAAAGAATTTCCAAATTAGTGGAAAAATTTCAATGCAGAAAAAAGCCCAATTTGAACTAAAATTAAAATCAACAAAATCCATATTCTGTCTCAAAGTGCCAAGAAATTTGGAGAAAAAAGAAAAATTTACCCATGTCAAGAAATGTGCTAGGAAATTTCCCTCCACACCGCTATAATTTCATTTACATTATACAAAGTTTGACAAAAATCTTCGCTCTTGTGCAGAGTCCTATTTATTTCAGTGTTACGCATCCAATGATACATTTGTTGGACAAAAGAACCATGAAAGTCTACCTTCTCAACGTTACTAAAAAATCATAAAATGACGAGGTGCATTCCACCTCCTACTGCTCTTAGGGAAAAACTTTTAGGAGGGGGAGAGAGAGAGAGAGAGAGAGAGAGAGAGAGAGAGAGAGAGAGAGAGAGAGCATTGGAATTCCCTTCGAATGAATCATTTGGAGTTTTTCAAAAGAGAGAGAGAGAGCAAAAAAAAAAAGTAATGTTTGCATAAAATGAGTCGCTGGGAGATAGATTTATTCGGTTCAAATTGGTGCATGTGTCGCTACTGTCCGCATCATCAGTTCTACAGAAAATACAGTGCTTCGAAATTTCCCGCAACTAAGCCCAGCTACTGACGACAGATAGCTGTCTCGATTTCGATCCCTGAGCCTTGCTTTGCTAACTGCTCGTTCAGTTGCTTCCAGAACTTACATTCAACTTTGATTAGCTCTCGGAATGGTGGCAAACTCATTTTCATTAAAAAAAAAAAAAAAAAAAAAAAAGAGAAAAAAAAAAACTAGGCTAGACCAAGAGAGAGAATAAAACTGTTAAACTGAACTTCACAGATAGCACTGCTGACCCTTCACTCGAAGGATCAGTCACTAACCGGACGTTGTTGACACGCCATCAGTTATCGTCAAGCACTACTTTCAATAGCAATTTTAGTTTGAACAGTGAGAGATGCAAACAGCAGAACGATTAATTTCAGTTGGGATTAATGGAAAGAGTTTGGTGACAATGAGGTGAGACACAGCTAGATACACTCGATCCTCATAGCACTTACCTACAAGTAAGCTGATAACAACTATCATCATGTTTTCAGGTCAGGATTACTTACAAGTAAGCTGATAACAACTATCATCATGTTTTCAGGTCAGGATTACTTACAAGTAAGCTGATAACAACTATCATCATGTTTTCAGGTCAGGATTACCTACAAGTAAGCTGATAACAACTATCATCATGTTTTCAGGCCCGGGAATTTTAGGCTTTCTGTCAAAAGATCCCAATATCCAACACTATTTTTCTTTTTAATCCAAAATCGTTTCGTTGTCATTGTTTTGTCACTTCCCAATCTATTCAGTAGAATTTTCGCACTCAAAATGATCACTTACCTTATCCTAACACCACACCTATATCCTAAGAAGTGTAGAAGCCTTCTTTCAAAAAAAAAAAAAAAAAAAAAAAAAAAAAAAATAATGAAAGGAATGTTTTTGTTAAAATAGCACGATTTCCTACCGTAATTAATTTATGAAATTTTTTTTTTTTCTTTTTTATTGCAAAATACAGTTGTGCAGGTAGATTTTATCAATCAGCCATCAGTTTTGGAGTAAATTCACAACGCTGTGTATTGGTTTCTAAAATTTGAAGGTTGGATATAAGTTCAATTTTTTCCCAGTAAATTTTAAACCACTAAAAAACCGAAGCCTCTTCAAAAATGGACGTGATTTTTCGTTTATTTAACATTTTCTTTTATTGTTGAGGGACGAAAACATTCCAATATATCCAATTATATAAGTGAGAATTCTGCTCTTATTTTGTTTCATCACTCTAGCTTAGCAGAAGTTATGAAGTTTTACTTGAAGGATGGAGAGGAACAGTTTCCAGTAATAAAGAAAAGGGAATATAGAATTTCAAATGGAAAAAGAAAAACTGAAACATTGGAAGGAAAGGAATTGAGCTGCTCAGATTTTCTTACAGATTTATGATAATATCTGAAACATTCTCATAACTAATGATTCTAGCCTAGCCAGCTGTGCACATTGCAAATCAAAAAAAAAAAAAATTTGTCCTTGGAAATTTTTTTTTTTTTTTTTTTTCACCGATTAACTTTTCAGAATATTCGTTGAATCTTCGACACGGGAAGATGAAAGAGTTAGAAAAAAAAAAAAAAACAATTTATGATAATGGCGCTTGCTAGAAGCCATCTGGAAGGAAATGACCACCTGGCCAAAATATTTAAAAAATAAAAAAAAAGAAGAATTGCACACAAATAATAATATATCGGACGAAAAAAAAAAGCACTGTAAAAGTGAAGGAGTGAGTGTTGAACTTTCACGTTTGCAGCGGAAGCTTCCCTTTCCTTTCTCACTGCAAAAGGAAGCACAGGTGCACAGGTTGTCGTCCTTCAAAAACAAGAAAGAAAAGAAATTATTTGAAATGAAAAACCGAAAGGAAGCAATTGCAGCAACTAAATACTCTTCTTTACTGCTATCACGACTACTTGCGCATTTTTATGCAACAGATAAAACATTCGAAATCCTTCGCATAGTTGTTGTAGAATGTAAATTTCCAATTTAACTTTTAAATTTCATTAGATACACAATAATTTCTCGCTGCGTGAACACATAAAGCAAATTGATTGTTGTCAGCCAATTAAGGAAAACTAATCCCAAATTGTGCTACCATTCAAATTCAATGATGGCAACCAAATGTTCGCTTACTTCTTAAAAGTTAAAAGGAAAAAGAAAATAAAAAAAAAAGCATTCCCAAAAATTTTATAGCCCTATCAGAAATGTATATCGTACCACGAAAGAACTGCATTCCATATGTTACTGCTATTTTCAGAGGAGAGAAATATTCATCGCTACATAGAAATCATTGAGCTAGTTTACACATCTCCTAGACTGATCTGCTGTTTAGCTAACTTTCTAGGCTTAGATCGATAAAGATTCGCGCTCAGCTGAAATCGACCAGCCGAAAAATCAGATAAGTGCCGAAAACAGCAGAAATGCGGAAAGACTTTGTAAAGGGTTTTGCTGTGCGAATCACTTGGTGGTGCACCCTTAGCTTATACAGACACACACACAGTTCAGATGGAATGTGTACATACAAATCGTCGTCAACATCATAAATTGAACTGAAAGTGAGGGGACTTTTCGGCTGGAGAAGAAACGTGGACATGAATGGTATTACTGTAAGTGGAGTGCTACGGTTGCTATCTTTTGGCAGTAACTAATGGATTAGCAGTAGGAAAAGGCTGCTGATCGGCTAATTAGTGATAGGGTTGCAGTCGAGCTCTCTAGAATACAATACTTAGACTGAGATAAACAACTCTATTCGATGTGCAATTTGTAACCTAGATTTGAGGAAGCAGCCTAACTTGGAGTAGTTGAAGAGCAGCAAAGATAAGGAATTGATAACATCAGTGTAGCTTCAGTATCTTCTGCGGCTGCACGACTGGAGTTTGCAGAACTGGTTGAATCGTCTTGCAAAACAAAACGACTAGAACAGATGTGCCTTACAATCGATCCTTCTCGGTGCTAATATTTGTATACAAAACAGGCACACACATACAAGTACATGTGCAAACAGACAGATGGCATGCAGAAACAGACACAGACACCTCGAGAACAGTTCTGCTGCTTCTTCGGATGGAGAGAAATTGCGAGAATAGACGGAGGACGGAAAAATGAAGCAATGAATGCAAGTGTAAGGATGGAAACAGCATGAACATTTCAGTTTTCCGGTTTCGGATCGTAGGAAAGACGTACGGACCGCACGGTACAACGTGATATGCCCGGAAAGTTTAGCATTCATTTAGCTGAGCAATGTAAGACTTAATCTATTTTCTACACATACACGTAAAGAGTGCGTAAAGCTTGCATAGATTGCTTCATGATCTCGAGAAGTTATGCAGCCTGAACAAAACTGTTGGGCAGTGATGAATTGTCCTACTGGCCCTGTTCTCAGGAAATCTCCTCAGGTAATGTCGAAAGTTTCTTCCAAAAGGTAACAATAATAAAACTAGTTTATAACGGGAAATCCTTTGCTTTCAACAGAGTGAGATCTTTGAATAATTGCATTTTCGGAAGAACTGGTCGGATTGCTAATGGTGGATAAAAGTATACAAATTTTAAGGCTAATGAAATATTTGTATTGGAAGATGGTGGAAAGCGTGAAAGCTGGCTTCTGTTTTGCTTTCCGCTCTACATAGCTTTTATAAAGTAGTGGGAATGAAATATTGCAAGAAGAAAAAATGAGTATTTGAACAGATGCGGAGAGTAGTACTTGGAATTTAAACGAAGAAAAAAACTGAACTTCCATGAAAATTCCTGAGAAATTTCAGTTTTATTTAGAAAAAACAGAAAAGAAGAACTGAAAGTTAGAAAGTAAACAAAATTTCATACTGATCCGTAAACTAATTCCCAAAGAGTGAAACTTCATAGAACACGTAACTTTATATGATTCAGCTCTCGACGACAAAAAATCTCGGAATATTTTTTAGCAAAAGTGCTCGCAAAGAAGCGAAAGAAATTTGATGGGCAAACAAATTAAGCTATAACTTCGAGAAGTAGAAAAGCTGGAACTCAAACAGAGGAAGAAAGTACGATAATAGCCAAGTCTCGCAGCACAATGGCGGCTGGGCCGATTTGAAAAGTGAAAAAGTTATAAATGATGCAAATGTTGTATAAACCTTTTTCTATCAGCCAGTCAGTCATATGGCCATTATCAATTCCAACTTCAGTTCATTTCCTCCGTGGGCTTACCTTCCAATACTCAATACAATTTTGAAATAGTAATGGGTATTTTCTCTTCTCTCCTCTATTTTTCCAATTTTTTTCTAGATCAGTCTATAAACTGTGGCTATTTCTCCTCTCCGTTATTTTATTGTTCTTTCTTCTTCTCTGAAATGTTTACTTAGAGAAGACAAAAAGTGATAAACTGCCACTCGTATTTAAATATTTCCAATTTCGCTCCTTCCAAAATAATTTTTTCATTTTTTTTTTTTCACTGAATGATATGCAACTAAATGAGTCACTGATAAGTTGATTATTAATGCTTTAGACTGTCTAAAATTTTAGTTTATCACTAGCAGCATCTTTTAAAACTGTAAGTGTTCTTAGGAAGCCATACACTTCCTTCCGTATTCTGTGTCCACGTAGCTTTACACGTCGTAACTTTCGAACAATTTTGACAGAATACATGTAGGTATCAGTGATATAGCCACATAATAAGTAAAGAATCTTCGTCAAATACTGTCGTATCGAACACGCTACCACGTAGTTACAGTAAATTTCGTCTTTCTGGATTGAATGATAAGACAGTAACTGTAATGAAGGCATTGTTTTTGGGAGTGAAATGAATGTATTGTCTTAACAGCAGAGATATTGACATCTCAGATACAAAGTGCGCCAATTTGTTAGATATGCAAAGTGAAATTGTGTGATATGATAGTGATTGTAGAAGCGAATTGAAAGAAAAAGAGAGATAGTTTCCTTCATGACAGATGATTTCCAATTCATTATAAATCTCAATTAAAAGAAATTAATTGGTATTTCTTACGTTAATAGCTCATTGTCTTTCAAATAATTTTGTATTTCTTAACAACGCTGATCAAAATGGGTGAACTTTGAAAATACAGGTAAATAACAAAAATCATAAGTAAAAAAAAAAAAATGGAGAAAATGTGTGATGAAATTATAAAACAGTGTAAGGTCAACAACAAAAAAAAAAAAATGTTATGTTGATTCCATAGTGTTACATTTTCAGCACTTTAAATTTACTTTAAATAATTTGTAATGAAAGTAATACAGTTATTGGTAATAAATTACATTACTGTTATTACTTAAACATTTCTCTCTTTATTTTTTCCGCAAGAAGAATATATTTTTGACTCTGTCATAGGTATTATGTGATTTGTGAAATCAGACTCAAACGTGGCAAGATTAAAAATGTAATCCTATAGACAATAATTCTCCTTAAGTTCTTTCTTCCATTGATGAGCTTACCCTTTTACCATTTGTTATTATTGGCTAAAATGAAAAGTAGAATACTAATTAATACATCTGAAATCCTGTTTGCTTGTTTAAATGAATATTTAAATTGGCTGAGGAAAAAAAAAAAAATGGAAGCTCAGCACACATAGCAACAATAATTTGGTTTGTATTTTGTTATTAACTTGATTGATTGGAAAATTCTAAATGATATTTTAGGTGGCAGAAAATTTTCCAAAAAATTGTAAAATAGCTTCCTGCTCTAAATGACTTTTTTCTTAGTAAGCGAGTAATCTTTTCTCGCATATTTTGTTTCATATTTATTCGATTAATCATAAGTGGCATAGCAATCAATCAAATCTTAATTGCAATTCTTGCGTTCCAAATTGAAATTTAATTTCTCATATTTTAACTTTCAGTCTTGAATTTTGATTTCCACTCTAAACCTAAACTTCAATTGTAAACTTAATCTTTGGCTTATAACTACTAATTTTTCAAATTTTGTATACTTATTTCTTACGTTCTATGTTCAATTCACTTATAGGAGCCTTTCCGAAAATGAATTAGGTTAGTTCTGTGCATACTTTGGTTAAAGGTATAGGGATTGAGCAGCAAAATAGAAATAGCTTCTTTTCTCAAAAAGAAAAAAAAAAAAAAAACATTTTGAAAATGCAATTTTTGTTTGTCGAATAACTCGGAAAAAAAAAATGAGTGATGAAGAAAGGATTTGCCCTTATCTTCTTCTAGCAAAGCAAACTGGATTTTCTCGACAACAGACTTTACCCAATGAAGGGATTATGCAAGTTTCGATGTTGCTAACTGTAGCTGAAGATGAACGAACACTCATTATATCATCTGTTTCTGATACTGTTATTAGTCCATTTTTGCACCTCTAATTTGGAGAAAAGAAACAGCAATATTACAGGAGTGTGATGAAGCGAAGGACAAATTTTGCAACTCAATTTGAAAGTGTTGCTGGTTGTTAGCTCAGGACAAAACTCTTTTATGCTGTTAAATTAATATGTTGAGAAAAGAGTTCTGATTAAAACGGGAGGTGGTTTTTAAATTAACCGGAAAGTTCTTTGAAAAAAAAAAAAAAAAAAAGCAATAATAAAATGCAAAAAAAAAGCGTGCAATATTGCAATTAGAAAAAAAACCGAAACTTTTCAAGAATCTTATCATTTCTTGTTTCTGCTGAAAATTTGAAATATCTTTGGCAACTCTAATTTCATTTGCAATTGCATTTAAAAAAAAAGAAGTGAAAAAATCAAAAATTTTCTAATTAAATATGCAAAAAAACATCTATCCCTTTCTCAATGTATTTGATAACAGTCTTTTAAAACTTATATGAATTGAAATGCAATGCTATTTAGTGGGCAAATTTATCGTTCGGAAATATTCTGCTGAATATATATATACATATATATATATATATATATATAATATATATATATATATATATATAGTTCTTTGAAAAAAAAATATATATATATATATATATATATATATATATGACTGGTAACAATCAAACGAAATCCAGAAAATAAATTGAAAGTAAAGTGGCGGATAATTTTCCGGTTTGAGAAAATATTATGACATTAAAAATATAACTCAGTAAATGTTCGGTACATAATGGATGATTTATACAGACTGTGATGTTTGATGTTCAACTGATGACTGACTAGTCATCGAATGTCACTTATTCGAAATTAAAAACCATTAAATTAAACAATAAAATTGTCAGTGAAGTACAGCGGAATTGGTGCAGTATGCAGTCCTGGATGCGAAAAAAAAAAAAAAAAAAACATAATTGATAATGTTTGGTGATATTTTGCTCAGCAAACAAATATAAAATATTTTAACTTTTCACGTAGCTGAAGTGATAATTTATTAGTGCACGAAATGAAAAATTTTCGAGAAAATCAAATAAAAAGTGGTTTTTTTCCCGTGTCCCAATCACTTTAATGTTTTGGCATATCTTTGTTGTATCACGTAAAAAATTGGGACAAATCTCATTGGTTGATGAAGCAAAATTAATTTCATTTTTTTCTTTTTTACTGGAATAAAAAAATAATTATTTAGATGTGATTTGTCAAGAAAGCACTGTTAACGACAGGAAGAAAAGACTATGGTATCGAAAATTAATGGCATAGAGTTAGTTTTTGGTGACAGAAAGTTCGAAGCAAAGAACAGAATGAGAAAGCAATATGAGGAACAGTTCTTCCTCCTCGAGCTGTCGTTTGAACAGGTAAACGCTCTAGATAAAGTGGCTTATTCACTTATTCTTATCTAAAGGTCACCAACAAATTGACCCCTTCGATATGAATTTTCGATGTCTCTTTTTTTTTGCTTCTTTAAAATACATTCAATCATGCCTATTATCACTTATTTTTAAGATTGTAGTCGTGTAAACAACGTACAGTCGTTACAGTGATCTAGCAAATAGGAAAATAAAAAATTCATTATTTAAAATTTATCCTAGGACCAATTTCTTTATTAAAATGATCCTAGTTTAGATAAGAAGTTTTTTCTTTTTCTTAAAGTGACTTTAATGAAATTATGTAAATGTGTCAGAAAAGAACATTATGTAATTGAATAATGTAAAGAAATGTTTAATGTTTAATTAAGTCTAGTAATCAGAAAAGACACTTGAACAACCAAAATGCATGAGTGATCCATTTTATCGACTTAGTTTATAAAGAAAAACATATATTTACATATCTGAAAATCCTAGAATTTTAAATAAGCCAATGGCATTTGTTCTAAATTTATTATATCCTTAGCGAAATACGTTGCACGTTAATTGGTATTATCAGCCTCAATAAGAATAATTATAGTGCAAAGAAAGATGGAATAGATAAAATTTGATTTTCCCTAAGTAATTGTAGATAAATTCAATTAAGCACATTTTGAATATTAATTTGATCTTGAGGAAGCTTTGATGCTATAAGATGGCTTATTTCTACAAGTATTACTGATATTTCTTTAAAATGCAGTAGTGCCCAAAGGTATTGAAATGTTGCAGTGATACTTATGGCAATTAAATAATGATGCCTAGGAAGGTTATGAATTAATACAAATAATGTACTGAAAACATTATTATTGTTGGACCATATCCTTTAATTTACTTGAATCTTATGCCGCAAGAAATATATTTTACAAAGGGCCTTCTTAGTTTCTCGAAATTCCACTCTTAACCATCAATTATTCTGTTCTTTCAAATGCTGTCCTTATTCGTATCTTCTGAGAACTTTTCTAATTATCTCAAATTATGATAGACTGATTCATTCTACAATTGACAGATTCACTTTATATATTACTATTCATTCCAGACAAAATTTTAAAATCAAATGACATATGTATCTTTACTTTCAATCGGCAATCAAACAGAAACGCTGTTTGATACTTCCAATTCCACTTTAAACTTCTCTACTATTTCGCTACAAGAAGTACCCAATTAAGATGCTGATAATTTTTAGAATTGAAAAAAGAAGTTCCAAGAGCTGAAAGTTCTGAAAAGTCAGAATCTATTGAGTCTCTTTCCTCAATTTACTCTTTTATAGTGAGCATAATACAACGATCCATATGCCCTTAAAGTAATAACCTGTTCTAGGGGACGAAAAATGCGAAATGGGTGAATAGGAATTTGTGTATGTCAAATGATCCGTGGTGGAATCTTCACCTATCACTATTTAAATTGTCTCACTTGTTCCTTCACTTGTACATTGTACATGCATGCATGGAATGCATATCGACAAAAATTTCTTCCTTTCAGAATGCTTTTAGGTAGAATCTGAAAAAAAAAAAAACGGAACACATCTTCCAAAACAAAAAGCTTTTTCTTCCAATAGAAGCTCGTTTATGTTGCTTATGTGATCTGATCAGATCTGATCACTGGTCACCTGTTAGAGCTAGCTGTTGTTAGGGCTCTCAAACTGAATGTTAGAAAAGAGTAGAAATCAAGCAAACCGGAAGGAACATTTATTGAACAGATATTATTGCTACAACAAATATTTACCTCATCCCAACCACAAACGGAAATGATGAGCAAAAAAAGGGTCGGAGGGCACTGGAAATCCTTCATGCGGTTAGTAATATCTGGGAGATTTCTCGATTGCATGCAGTACTTTTGATGGGAACAATTTGTGAGACAAATCAGAGGAGTGAGAGCAAAAGGAAAGGAATGAGGAATTATTCAACATTCGGTAGAACTGGTTCTGTTGAAAAAGCATTGTTGGGTCTCGAAAATTTCCATCAAAATTGTCTGGGTATTACAACTTGAGCAAATGATTTTCATCTGATAGTTCAACTTGGAGGAAATTATGATGCAGATAAAGCAGATGAGAATGATTCCGAAAACAGTTTCAGCAGAAGCTATAGAAAGCGATCGATTTCAGCATTCAGTAAATTAAGATGTGTAATTTGAAGTTGAAATTTAGAATTTCCAGGTTGAAATTGTTGCAGACATTTTGACACATCGAGTGATTCTTGTAACCTTGGAAATGCGACTCTTCCCACAGCTACAGAAAGATATTTCAGATGGTTTACTTGTGGAGATGAATTGATCATTGTTGATAATCAAATGTAACTGCTTGCTTGAAACTAATTGTGGAATTCAACTCTAAGTTTGCTTTTTTCACTCTGAAACACTTAGTTGTGAGTTATAATTGAATATGTGTTAGTTAAGTATTCATTCGTTGGACGAAAAATTTTAACGCACATTTGAGATGGCATCCTGAAAAGCCAGTTTAAGAATCATCCATCGAATACTAATATGTATTCAATCATAATTCGCAAATTGATGCTTCAGAAAAAAAGAATTATTGGTTAAATGATTGTTTGATTTCTGAAATCTTGTACAAAAACATCCAAATATTTTTCGACATTCACTACAGCTTCTTTTTTTTTTTTTTTTTTAACAAAATGTAAGAAATAACTTCGTGAGCAGGAATTTTTAAATTCCGGTGAAGCGAATTTCCACATCTACTTTTTCTTTCCTGATCACATTAGTGTTCTTAAATCATTCGAGAATATGCCATTCGAATGATCACTTACATTTTCACTAATACTCTACTCATACAAAATCCACACTTCATTATATTATAGGTGTATTAATGGTGTCGAATCAGCTGATAAGACGTTGTTAGAATGCTATCACGTACGTAAAGAGTGAGGAGCTAGCGTTTGGAAGGGATAAGGGCAAGTTTCGACGCACGTCAACTGCATGAACTGTTCTTCGACTTGATTTGAATCAACCGCTTACATCGATATGCAGTCTCGTTCTTCTGACTCGTGTTGTCACGTGAGGTGAAGAAGACAATCATAGTTCCGACCGAATCTAGCACTTTCGGAATTGTCCTTGGAGGAGAATGTTCAGCGTAAATGTGTGCACACTACCTAGTCGTTGCAAACCGGGTAATACCGGGGGAGAAATGAGGCCCGGAACAGACACTGCGTTGACCTGGGTCATCCCGGCTGAGGTGAACTATAACGTGCAATGGCGGAAGGACCACTGCGCACATGAGCGATTGGATGCATGGGCGATCTGATTCCTGACATGTTTCTGAAGGACGCGTGGAAAGAATCGAAGGCAGGATGGAGCGTTCCTTCTCACGTCTAGAATCTTCCTTGTTTTCCTTCTTAGGTGCTATACTCAGGTTGCGATGCTTCGATTACAACACCATGCAAAGTTGTATTTTGGTAGCATAACTACATCAAGTTTCCTGATTACAGGTCCACTATCTCACACCTGAGACATAACTCAGGTAGAGCTGGAGGGACAGAACTGACGTTCAGTAACATGACATGACATTTGAGATTTATATGAAAAAGAATGGAATGAAAATTCACACAGCTGATATGCTCCTTTTCCTTTATGTTCATCATAATAACCTACAACATCTGTGTCACACAACAACTCTGTATGACTGCTTTTTGTGAGGAAAGGTCCTTAGAAACCTCATGTTTGACCTCTGCTGAATATTGCTTTATTTTGTGGAGTGCGGCAACATCCTCACCTTTTCTTATCCTTCTCATTCTCTGTTGCACTAAAAGCACGTGGTATTTTCCGGATCTCACTTCGTTTCACTGAAATCTTAACTTTCAAATGGAGTTTGGAGAGTGTGTTTGTTATTTAATTTTGAATAATGATGTATCTGTTACTTGTGCTTCAATCTTATTCAGTATATGTCTGGACTAGTGATTACTGACACATCCAAAAACTTCAGTGATCCAACCTCTGTCATTCGAAATTGTTCCGATGGAAACTGCGAGCAGCGCAATATTTGTCAAGAAATTAGTTGACTTCCGGTAAGAGATATTTCGCTATTGTGTTGGTTGCTTAACCTTTTGTTATCAAATGTTATATCTCCTTATCAACACTATTATGTGATGCTGTAAATTTAGGTATTCTTACGTGAAACTATGCTGACTCCATTTGATTATACACCTACATGTTTCCATTTTTACCCTGAGGTTTACTTTGCAGAAAATATCAAATTTCAGACCGAAGGGTCAAATCACTCATCTGTGTTCAAGCAATGGAGAAATGTTGTTGGTGATTGGTGCACAACAACTGCTTCATTATCCGCTTCACAATGTTAATCGGCAAACTGGTAAACTTGACCAAGTTAACTTTATCAGCGTTTTAAAAGGAAGAAAATCATCGTAATAGCATCTCATTCTTGTGGTTTTCAAGTCAAATATTCAAATGAATTATGATGTTTTAATTTCACTGGCTCTATTTGGGAATATAATTTAAGGTATTAAAAATGTTTAATTGATGGTTATATCTCATTGTATCATGTTATGTCTATTATGCCTCGTTATTTTAAGCTTTCTAGTGGAAATAGGAAGATTCTAAAAAAAATTCCATCCTCTTGTTCTTAAATCAACGTGATAAACCAACATTTTTGCTAAACGAAAATCCTTTTGAAAAATGAGTAATAAATTAGGTAAGTGCTAATTTTTTTCTTTTGCAGTCAATGATATTTTTCGGGCCAGAAATTTAAGTTTATAATCTTTTGTCCAAAATGTTTAAATTTAATTTATAACTTCTGAGTAAAAGTGTTTATCAATTAAGCATTGCAGATGTCGTTTTGCCACTATTAATGCATGACCGTATTGCTTATGTTCACCTTAGTCCTAATGGTCGTCATGCAATCATAAGTACAACTGGTGCGGATAATTTTTATTTGAATTTGAAAAATGACTCTTCAAAGCAGCTGAGAAAATTGAAAGTAAACTTTTTTCTTTTAAATAATATACAGTTTATAGGAACTGTAGATGGCATTCCAAATGGATTCAAAAGAGATATCTCATTTTTATTTTCATTTTGTTACATTTCGAAATATCAAAGTTTTTCGATATTCTGACAGGGCTTTCCAGGGACATGTATTAAGTTCCGTAGGTTGGAACATGGAAATTTCAACAGATATCGAAACAGGTTTCATTGTTCTGGGCACTACTAAAGGTTACTTTTAGGATAAGTTGATAGAAGTATTAATTTAAAAGAAATTGAACTTGTGGCCTAAAAAAGTTGATGTATCGAATATTTAAAAACTCACTAAGATTAGTAGATATCGGTTCCGCAGAAAATTGATAACGTGTTTTTTTTTTTTTTTTTTTTTTTTTAAATGGGAAGTTGACATTGTCATTAAGGATTAAAAATTAAATTAAACAGGATCTCTATATGAATCATCGATCAATTCAAATGGAGCAGTTGCTTATATTCGTGAACTGATCAATAATTTAAGTGGAGTAAAAGATTTGTCTATAACTGGCATTGAGATGTGTCAGTGTAACGAAGAAAACGAAAAATCGAAGTAATTTCTCTTTCACTTATCCGATTAAAACTTGGTAAAGTTTTGTCTTTTTAAAATTATTTTACATATGGAAAAATAATAAGATTTAATTGCTCGACGATGTTTTGTCCCGGTTTTGATTTCATCATTTTTGAGTAATAATAGAGCATTTATTGTAGGAGGAGAAGAATTTGTTTAATTTTTAAACAAAACATGTGAACTTAAAGTTTCATGTTTTCGGTTTTCCAGATGGGCGCTTTTTGTTTGTCTTCCTGGAAGGCTCTATTGTTTGAGTGGACAAATAAATGCGAAGCATGATGTTGCTGCGATACAACCAGTTGTAAGCACAATTTGGAGCTCAGCATTTGCTGAACACACTCCTGCCGTCCTGCAGCCCTTATTTGCATCAAAAGGTTGTTTCATTGCCGTGTTTCTTAAGAATTTTTTTACCGTTCAGTTTTCTAGATAAAGTGGGCTGCTAAATGAATGATCTTTGCACTTGCCTCTATTCTACATGAGCTGTTTTTTCGCCATTGCTGTAAGTCCACTTGTGATACTTGTGTGTGTGACTCGAAAATTATTCTGAATTTTAAACCCTTTTGTCATTTTTTTCTTGATACGATGAAATTTATCCGTAGTTATGTTCAGGTCCATTTCGTTTCCATTCCATGGATGATGGCCAGCGAAATTTGCCTAGTTCTTTTGTGGTTTTTCCGAAAGTGAGCAATGAACTGCCTACAACATTTTGTTGGGTTGGCATCGATGGTTACACATTGGGACGAATAGATTTAACAGTTTCAGAAGCCTATGACATGATCATTGAAGAAGCGCATATACCGTTAGTTTTTTCAAGCAGCTAGGCGAGATGAGATTTGAAGAATATAAAAATGAGTTGTCGAAAGTAGTACAGTTTGAAAATAACTAGTTAAAATATCTATTAAGTATTCTTTCCCTCTTATTCAGACGAGTCAACTGCAGACATTCCATCTTCATTCATGAGAAGGAAATTATTAAATACAAAGATTAACAAAATTTACATTTAAAATATTAAATGTTGATGTGACTTGCAAATTTTCAACTAGGAATTTTAGGCATCGGTTAGTGGATGGACGTTATAGCTATCCTTTGGATGTAGCTTTAACAGAATATAACGTCTTATTATTATATAGTAATCATATTGAAGCTGTTTCATTACTCAATCAGAAGCTAACATTCGACGATACCATTGGAACGGTTAGTTGGGTAACTTGGATTTAAAAAAAAAAAATTTGTCTAAATCTTTGGTTTAGTTCCATAAATTTTTGGTAATCTGGATTCAATTTGACACTTAATGTCTTTGTTTATGCAGTTTTTTCTTACTGTGCTATTTTAGGATTGTGGTCAAGTGAAAGGAATGTGTCGTGATGCAGTATCAGAAATGGTTTGGGTATATACTGACGCTACAGTGTGGAAGTACCGACCAAATGAAGAATTTAGGCATTTATATTGCATCACTCAGTTTTGAATAAACTTTGACTTGAACTGTACGAATTTTTCATAGCATCATATTCGGTAGAAAATTCTATTATTTCAGAGATATTTGGCAGATCTATTTAGAACGTGGTGAGTATAGCAAAGCTCGGGCTATCACAAACAAGTTGAATAATCCTGCACCGCATCAGCTAGTCGTTAAAAAAGAAGCTGAGAAATACATTGCAGAGAAAAAGTATGACTTGGATTCTTTCATTATTCAAATTGGACGTTACATTTCATATCTTTCTTCAATTTAGGTCTCGCCTTAAATATTGAGAAAATGACTATTTCAACAATTTAGAAGGTCATGAAGATAGCATAAAGTTTTTAGCTTCACAGGAGCAGCGGAAGTCCTAACAGAGTCAACTGATCCTTTTGAAGTGACATTGCTTAAATTCTTATCAACTAAAGAGGATCGACGAAGTGGTCTCAAGCGTTTTTTGGAACTCAAACTAAACTCTTTATCAGAAAAAGAGGTGTTATTTTTAATTTATCGCTGAGACTTCTTAATTTCTTGACAAGACTTGCACTTCTGATTTCTTCTTATCAACAGAGATAGATTTTTCAGGATAAGATACGTCGAGATGTTTTGGTTCTCTGGTTGTTGGAGGTGCATTTGGCAGAATTTGCTGAGTTGCGTCGGAATGGAAAACAAGCGGAATTAGAGGGAGCAGGTTCAGCAACCGAAGCAACGCCAGCTGAGCAAAAAGTTAAAAATATGCGTCAACAAATTGAATTGTTTCTTGCTCGATCTATTGTTTTGGTCAGTGTAGCTTTTGGTGCCTAATGCAAATAACTGTTTAAACTCTAGATAAAGCGATTATGCGACAGAAGATAAGCATTCGTTGACCAAAAATGTGGTAATTTTAATTGTCAACGATAATAATGTTTTAAGCAGCAAGATTATAATTATACAAATTGTCATTTCATTTTATCTAGCAAAGTTTCAACCAGAATTTTAAGGGAAATAGATTTCAGGCAGCAGTGGAAGCAAATCGTGACGCAGTTTATCACTTGATTACTTCTCACGCACATTTTGATATTCATCTGTATCTCGCTCAAAAGCTAAAAGGTTATTCCTTCGTATTTTGCTTGGTTTACTAAAAATTTTGAGCTTTTACCGCAAATGTACATCCTTACAGATTTCAGATTATGCAACGATTGTAAATGTTCATTTGCTACAGTCTAATTATGAGAAAGTTTTGGAGGTGATACGAACACAGGTATCAATTATTTTTTGATAGCAAATAATCTAAAGTAAATTCCTAATTATTGGTATTGATTATACAAAGGTACCTTTAACTTCGAAATTTTAAAATTTTATTGATCACCAAATCTTTGTGATAGTTACGACCTTTTTAGTTATTTCGTTATAGTTACTTTGCTGGAAAAGTTTATTTTTTTATAGCACATTCTGGAACTTTATTATAAGCATTCTCCAATTTTAATTGAAAAAATACCAACTGAACTAACAGCAGCTTGGATCGAGGAAGGTCAGGCACTCGTGTCGGATCGCCTCTTACCAGCGTTGTATCGTTGTCAGGATGTATCGAAAACAAAAATGGTTTGCAAGTTTTGATTAATTTCTAATTACTTAAAAATACTGAAATCTTCCGGTACTTTAAGGCTTATTTTACTGCATGCTGTTTTGAAAATTTATATGCTTATTATATTTGTTTACTTATTCGAGACTTCTGTTGTTTGAAAAATTATTATTTTGAGGTCACTGCTGCTTTGAAATACCTTAATTTCATAATAAATGAAAACTGGGCAACTCGAGCAATGCATAATTTTATGATAACGTTGTGTGCTGAGTAAGCCGTATTTTTTAATTTTTTTTTCTTTTTCTTGAATATTTTCATTGCTGTCGTCATTTTCAAATGTGGTTACTGGATTCATAAGACTGAAAGTCCATCTTTTTTTCTTTTTTTTTTTTTTTTTTTAGATTTAAACCGGAAGAGCTGTTGCATTATTTTGAAAGATATGGCTATGATAGGAATTTAATACCATACGATATTGAATATGCCTTGAGAGTATGTATTGAAAAACAAGGTATTTTTAATTGTTTACTGTTTTTATGTATTTCTGCTAATTTTCAAAAATTTGATTAATCATACTCTTTCTTTTCTTTTCTTTTTTTTTTTTTTGTTGCAGCACTAAGACGATGTTGTGTTTTTATGTATTGTGTGGACGAACTGTATGATGAAGCTGTATCACTTGCCTTAACGGTGTCGTTTGTAGTTTATTTCTCTTCATGCTTTGAAAAAATTAATGAGAATCACAGTCATTTTTCATATTTTGTAGATCGATCTGGAACTGGCAAAGACTTGCGCCAAACAAATGATGAAACCTAATGAAAATGAGTATGATTTTTTATTGCCTAATTCATGCAGGCCTAAATTTTCGACTGATATGCGACGAAGAGTTTGGATACAAATAGGTATGCTACATCTAATTTCTAAGTTACACATTCATATCTGAAATAGTTTTATTGAATTTGGTATGTTTGTGTTGGTTTTGCGGCACATCCTTCAATTCGGAAGAAGTTTTAAATACTGATCTAATAATCACGAATGATCATGAACCCTGATCAGGAAATAAACGATATGGCTTCATTCGATATTAAGATCTGAAGAATTTGTTGAGAATTGAGAACACATTCAGTTGTACCAGTATGGTATCCTTTATTTTTCTTCAAATTCGGAATGAAACTGAGTTTTTCTAATCATTTTTGTAGCGCGATATGTGATTGAGAAGCAGAAAGATATAGCTGCATGCGTTAGCCTGATAAAAGAATCTGATAACACCATCAAGATACAGGTTTTTTTTATCTCGATCACATCTTAAAATTTCATATTATTTCATTTGATAATATACTTCCTTATGAATCATCTGAATCTTGTTATTTTAAATTAGCATTAAGCATCAATTCTTATTTTGTAGGATTTATTACCATTCTTCCCAGAATTTGCTACTATCGAGTATTTCAAAGGGCCGCTGTGTGAATGTTTGAAGGAGCATTCTGGAAAAATCAAGGTTAAACTACTCAAAATTTAAGGTATGAGGAAATTTTTTTGTTAAAAATAGACATGTGTAATGCGTGTAATCTGTTTTTCTAGCAGCTTCAAATAGAAATGAAAAATGCAACGGAAATGGCACAACGAATCCGCAGCGACATGGAAAAAATGAAAAATAAGTACTGGTTTTCTTTTGAAGCCTAAATCTTTAAAAAAACCACGCAGGTCTACATTGTGTTTCGAGGGAATCTAATCTTTTGTGATTTTCCGATTCACTATAATTCGTGCAAACGATCAGTGTGCCTCCTGTTTGGAGCCGGTAATGAGTCGACCTTTTTACACATTCACTTGCCGACATTTTTTCCACAGAGATTGTTTGGAGTCGGAGATGAAGCCTCATTGGACTCCGGTATAAATTGCATATAATTTGAGTTTTTCGGGGTTTAAAACTTTTATAAATCAGTCGATTGTAATCTTTTTTTTATTATGAATGATTTAAGAAATTATATTTTGAAGGTTAAATTTTTCAACAACGCTTGAAGCATTTATGCTTGCTTCATCCGTTACTAAATTTTTTTTGTTTGACATATGAAAAAAATCGTTATTCTATTTAACTGAATAAATTTTTAACTGTGGAAGTAAAAACAAATTCGAGTGTTATTAAATACTGTTCTTTTTTTTATAAGCACTCCACAATTATTTTTTGCAGCAAGAACAAGAAAAATACAACAGTTTGGTTGAAAAAGAACGAATATTACAAAAGCAGCTGGAAAAATCGACGTTTTTAAATTGGACTCCCAAGAAGGTGAATGGTAAGAATAACATTTAATAATGCAAAAATTTGTTTTTCGGAATTTTATTACGCACCGTGATTTACTTTAATGAATTTATTACAGATTGTCAAGAAGATCTGAAGCATACACGGAATGAAATTAATGATATTGTTGCTGGTGATTGTATCTTTTGCGGCAATATAATGATTGAGTACGTTCATTTCTTGTATATTTACTTTATCATTTTTTTCTGTGGGAATACAGTTTGCAAGAATTGTCTTTTACTGAAGCTTAAATGGCTCTTAAGAAATCATAATCTCATTTGTAAGCTCTGTTGTACATTCTCGTCTGCTTAACAAGATCTTTTTGTAGCTCAATCGACAAGCCGTTTTTTGAAGGAGATGAATATGAGGCAGAGATGGCTACTTGGTAACCGAATAGGAGACTACCTTCTACAAATATTCATACAGATCTATAAAATAATAGAATCAATTTGAGATACATTTTAGAATGATTTGAATCCATTGAATAAAACCACTCTTCTTTTGATGCAAATCTCCAAAAGTGATGTTTTTGATTTTGATATCTTACAAAATTTCAGAAACAAAAATTTGTCTCAATAAAATTTGAAATATGTTTATATAATTAATATTATAAATGTGAGATTAACAGCTGTACGCTCGAACTGTGATAATGCCATTCACATTTTACTTTCTTAGGTGTTTCCAATGTTGTAAATATTTTAAGCAATACATACAATTTTTATTGTTGTATGAGCCTTTTTTATGGTTTAAGAGACGAATAACTCGTTTATTTTGTTTTGTAAAGTCCAACACAATCTGAAATACTCTGTAATAGGATAGCATTTATTGTAATAACCTATTAAAGCGGTATCGGACATCATTTGACATGTCTGCATAGAAAGAGCGATAAATGAAACAACAATAGTTGACGTTTAATCATCAAGGAGATCTTCATTTGAATTGGAATTTTTGACATGGCGTCGATAATCCAAAGGATTTGCTTGTACTGGTGGCAGAGTTGTGATCGATGTATGCGGGAACTGTGTGACGGAGTTTGCTGCACCGCTTTCACACGGATGCGCAATTTGGGGAATTGTACCTGCAAGCTTATAATTGAGTGGAAAGACACTTAACTCGTTAATGGCATAAGCGAAAGAGTGGAAAGACATCTGTTCCTTCTACAAGTTTCGGAAATCGATGTGCCTTAGAATTCGTAAAGTACAATTATAAGAAATAAATGTATACTCATTAACCACCTTCAGGCATACTGGCGAATGCTGATTTCGCATACAGCATGGTTGGATTCATGGGATAACCAACGCCAAACGGAAACACGGCTGAAGGAAAATAGTATGTGTTGGTTATTGAATATGAACTTGTTATCATTAATATTATTACTTTGCTTGAAACAGTAGTAAAGAGAACTTGGAAGGAAGTTTTAAGAGTTGTTGTTCGTGTTTTAGACGAAATCATTTATGATCTCTAGTGATAACAGTTGAGAATCTCGAACTTCGCATATTATTTTTATTAAAACTACCATTTTGTTTATCATTACTAATCAGTGTTGTTTTGTTTTTATGTGTCATCTGCCTCGATTTCATTATTTTTTTGTTTTTTCTTTAACAAAGTAAGGAGAAGATTCTGTGCCTTTACTTTGACTAAAATGTTGTGGTCGATATGGTAGAGGTGCCAATGGTTGAAATGTACAAAAATTTAATGGATTTGACCATTGAGTAGACCAGATTGGCTGCTGCGCTTCTACAGATTCTGTAGCATCGAACGGCGAATTGGACTATAAAATGTTATGGTTACTTTCTGAAACTTGAAAAGCTTTATTGAAGGGTACGGTATGCTCTGCTGCATGTTAAAATTCTGCAGTTCAAAAGATCGAAATTCACCTTATTGCTTTCCGGATCTACTGCATCATTGTTGGTAAATCGTCGTTGCGAAACCGTGGATGAGAAGGAGAAATGTTCCTGAATAACTGATGATGTATTTGGTGAAGATAGTCTGGGTTTTATTGATGATGTTGATGGCAAGTCTGTTAATTGTGGCGATTTCGTTTTGTCGTCTGGAATTTCAAAATTTTTCAAAGTCTCAAACTATTTTAGATATAAATACTTAATCATTATTAGTGAGATCCTTAAATGATTGGAGACAAAGAAAAAATACATAGAAGTTTATAGGAAGTAATAGCAATCCCAAAGATTTTGAAATGTAAGCACGTTAGATTGACAGCCAGTGTCGTTGAAATGATAATTAACTCTTACGTCATTAGTAGAAGAAGGCACCTGTCTATAACGCTTTCGTGGTTCAAGGATTATCCTACCATGAACAATTTCTGCTATGGAACATATATGAAATTAATTGTGTTTTGATGGTAACTTGACTCTTTGATGACCTTTCAATAAAAAGCCATTCTTCTGACCTTCTGGCAATTTTGATGCTAATATGTTTTCGATTAACGTTAATCCCCATGAGCTCATTAAACGTTATCGTTTTGGTAAGCTTATAGTTCAGAGGGAAAATTTTGCCGCTACTAAAAATGGGTACTGTGACCTACAAATGAAATAAAAGATGCATCGAACCGAACCTGCCGACTAGCCTTTTTATAGCAAAAAATATAAATATAAAAGTGGAAAAGTGTTTGGAGACTGAACAGGTAACAGTGGAAACCATTAATCTGAAGCTTCTCAGACACCTGATAACTGCAATGTTGATAAAGTCAAAACCGTGTTGTTAATAATTAAGCGATCATTATGGAACCATACTTTTATTTTCGAAGCACTATCTAGCTAATTATTATACCAGTGAGTAGTAATTCAGAACTAATCTATGTAACTATTGGTTCATTTTTTAATTGCATGGGAGTAAATTCTAAATTTTATAACAATGTATGTTAAATAATGTAATTAAATTAATTTGTTAATAATTATGCTGCCTTATTATTATTATTTATTTTGACTTTTCGCTCATCTACAGGTAACTTAGCTAGCTTTTGGCCACTTAGATCTGATTGTTTACTTAACAAAGTTCGACTTCTACTGTTAAAATTGTTGACTATGGCATGTTGTAATCTGATAGGGTACAGTGTAATTGCTGATAGTGTAAATAGCAGGCTCAATCACTGGTATCTCTCAAATTGAATCTTTTTGCTCATCTTATTGTTTGTTTATTTAGACTTACATAGCCTTTCTTCAGCAGATGATAGAACGATTTTTATCTAAATTTAGTGAAAACAAATGTCTTCTCTTCTGTAAGATACTCGTTCTCCCAATAGATCAAGAATCTCAAGATTCTCTTTAGTAAGTTTATCAGAAGCTTCTCAGTCAATTATTCCATGATACCAAAAAATCTAAATTTTATGCAGCTACTCTTGGGCTATTTGGGCTATTTAGCTACCTTACTTGGATCATATTAACAAACAATAAAACTGTAATCTGAGCAGTTCTCCGAAGAACGGTACTAAAGTACAATGTCCACTGTTATGTGTTTGCTTTCACAGCTATTTCTGTACAATAGGACAGTAGCGCAAAGAACTATTAACACTCGTACTTATTATACTCCTCTGCGACAAAAAGTTAATGCTAAAAATCGTTTGAGGGAAAATGAAAGAATCTCGGAAACTAACTCCGTGGGAAGACGACAAAGTCTGCCTTATAAAATATAACTAATAATATGCAGATATTCTGAAATTAATTATCACACTGTTTTAGAGGTATGACATTCTTCTGTTCATTTTGCTTCAATTTTTTTGGACTGAAATTCATTTGGTGTACTCTAAATTAAGAAAAAGGAAAATTTAATGTATAGCTGAACTAAATGAAAGCAGCACTCCCTAGTTCATCGTATTGAATCCAAATCAATTATTTGAAATTTAAAACAAATAACCTTCCTCAAGTGACAGACCACCACCAAGCACACTTTCACTTCTACTACAGCTAGCGTTTGTTTCACCTTGTCGAATGAATTTTAATAATTTACCGGCTGAAAACAACGATATGTGAAGTAAAAGATTCAAAACAAAAATTGAAATTGACTTTATTTTTAGTAGTTCCTTCAGAAACTTAAAAGTGAAAAACAATTCGAATAAAATCAATGCAAAACATAAAATAAATAGAAATTGCGGAAAGAAAAAACAAAGAAACGCACCTCTCTCGACACCCAACAATATTTCTAAATCTTTAGCTTCTTTCTCATCTTGACTTTGCTGTCGTCGTAACGCAACTTGTGCCGCCATTACTCTTTGTCGTTCCGCAATTAGTGTACACTTAGCACATAGACAATCTTTCCACTTACAGTAACGCTTGTGTCCTGAACAGTTTTAAATTTTTTTTTTAAATATTTAAATTATTTTTTGTTAGATATTGAAAACTTTTCTTTCAAGAAATCTGCTTTCTTTCACCTCTACAATGCTCAAGTTCTACACACTGCTAATTTAAATTTTTAAAAGTAATAAAGTTTCATCTCAGAAGCAGTAAAGGACGTTGAACCATAAAAATCCTCTAATCAATTTGATTGTCAAGTAATACCATTCTCCCTACAACTGCAAGAAGTAACCGCGGACTGTCTTGAATCCTAAAAAAATTTAGCATTTAAGGGCCTATAGTTTTGAACATTCCGAAACCTTCCATTGAATATTTTGATAACATTTAACACTATCAGTTGTTCACCTTTCAGTGCTGAAACAATGCCATGATTCCGACAACGGGCACATTTGGGGATCCTTTGGTTGCGTTCTTGCCGAAGTCGTAGAATTTGCTCTATACTACTAGGACCCAGTCCACTCAATGGTAAATTATTTGGATTTAAAGTCATTTTGATAATGATCTAAAATTTAAATATATATTTAAAGCAGTTAACAAATAATGACTTTGACACTATGTTTAAGTGTTGTTACCACAGCTACGACTGATTCATTTTATTAAGTAATAGGAATTAAACACATCAATTTTAAAAGGTGAAGAGACATTCAAAGTGGGAATAAGTTTTAAAATTAGAATGGAAGGTTCTTTTTTTTAAATGAGTAAGAGACAAGATTATCTGAATTATCGTGTTCTGAATTTTTCTTGAAGCGAGAATTACGAGATGCATTTTATCGGAACAAATTAAATAACAATTCAGCGCACATTAGAGGCTTGCGAAGACTAAATACAACAACTTATTCTGTTTTTAAATTAATTTAATCAAATTTTCTATAAAAATTTATCAAATAGGATGAACCTACAGTACTCTCTTACTCCTAAATGGAGGACGCCTAAACAGTAGAAGATCTTTTAAGCTAATGATGACTTAGATAAGAGCATCTGTAGCTAAGTAAGGCACGCCCCCAGCTCGTTACATTATTGGTTTAGTGAGGCATCAATTCTTTTTTGCGTTACTCCGAAGATACTGTCACCGAAGATTTCTGTAGTGACTACCTAAACTATCAATCTTACTTAAACAGTATGCATTTTCTCAGAACTTGGAAGCGTTTCATATTTGCAGTATTAATTTAATCATCTTTTTCAAACAATTTGATACACACATGTGACCAATCATCTGCATTTCCAAAAATCAAATAGAATTGTTGGCCTTCATGTGTTCCGCTAGTTCGCTCTCATTTTGTAACTGCTACTGAAAAATTGAGCTAAATTTCCTAAAGAACTAAAATTTTATCACTTATTGGTCAGGTTGGAAGTCCGAAGTAGAGAAACACGAAAGTGAATCAGTTATTTCTTGAACATTCTACTAGATAGTGCATTCAATTGATCCTCACTCCAAACTATTTTACCATTATTTATTCTGATATGCATAGAATTTCGCTCAAACCCTCAAATTCAATCAAATTGTTTTAGCAGTATTTTTTTTATGAAAAGCACGAAAGTCTTTATTTTTATATACCATATATTAATTTCGATGATACTTCACTCTAAAAAGCCATTTGTAAGCGTAGTAATTATAGTGGTACTTCCACCAAAAATACTGTAAAATCTGATGAATAAACCACAGGTCCTTGGCTAGAGTGTTTTTCTTAACCACCATGTTTACATTAACGATTCCCAATAGGAAAAAAAGTTTTTTGATAAGCCGGGATCGATCCCATCCTTGTGCAATATTATCTTTAAAAAGAAGGAAAGGATCGGTAGCTGTCCATTTGAAGTGATGCTCATTAAAGAGAATCAGAAGGAGAGGTACTTCAGCTATGGGACTACGATAACACTTCTTCTGCTACTGCTACTTGACTTCTTTTAATATACTATTTTCCAACTGCATAATAAACAAATTAATTTAACCCTCTTTCCTTTCTTGTTGTAAAATATAATCATACTGCAAATGACGTTTTATAGCGCCTCAAAGGTTCTGATTTATAAAGGAAATTAGTGACTGCCACAGTACTTGAATATTCGTCTTTCGAAAGCAGACTTATTTGACTTATTTGAATGATGAAAATATCAAATCTGAGAAAATCACTTCGGAAATTTTGATATTAATAAAAGGAGAACAAAGTTTTTGAAACAGAAACTTTGCATGTGGCAATTTTTTATAAAATGAAAGTGGCTAGCTCTGGAGCCAAACACACTTTTTTTTTATTCTTAAGACACATAAATTTATAAATAATGTATGAAGGCTATGGAATTATAATATTTTTAAATGAAAATTTTGACATATTTCTGCTAAACTCACTCGTAATGCATGTTGGAATTTATGTATGCATAATGTGTTAATAAAAGAATTGGTGACTGTATTAGAAAGGCAAAAATTCAACGGGATTTGTTCGTTTAGCAGCAGAGGGTCACTTTAGATTAAATGAAATTCATAACAATTAAAGTTTGCAAAATAAACACAGTATCTCAGAATCGACAGTTTGGAACTTAATTAGCAAATTGGCAATCAGAATTATTTCTAGTCAGTCAGTAAACTTTGTTCTTAGATTGACTTTTTAATGAAACGAAAATGTTAAATGAGAGTTCGTTGATAAATATGATGTTTATGAATAATTTTTTATCCATTCTCGTAAGAATAGAAAACTGCTAAAATCAGATAAATAGTAATATTCTTTTTAACGACTATTATTTAGTACAATTGATTCATTTCAAGTATGATGCAAAAATCTTATATATTTTTGGAATTTTTATTTTAAAACCTTCGTAACAAAATGTTAGCTACTCAATCATATTTTTGAAATAAAAAAATAAAAGTTTTAAAAACTAAATCCAAATTGGAAATAAAAATAAATGGAAATAAGTAACTGAAATCAAATAACTTAATCATGTCTTCTTTTAATGGCAAAAAGACTATGTGTAAATCATTTCTTACGCAAAGCAAAAATGTTTATTTATGGGCCTCTGTTATAACATTCGAAAAAAAAAAAAAAAAAAAAAAAACTCCAAACTATAGCGGTGCCTATATAATAATATTCTAAGATATTATACCTGCATACTCCTGAATCTCCAAACTCATTGAGTTGGATTCTTAAGATTTTGAAAGAGTATTTTCACTAATATCTCAGTGCTAGCCAAAGTTTTCTATATGCATTTGTAGTCATAACAGTACGATTCAATATTCTCCTATCATTTATAATTATCAGAGTTGTAATCCCTTCTGTAAACGCCCTTAGTCTACCATTCTGGACCTTTTAATCCACTAATAATAACCCTCATAAATAACATGTTCATTTCACTAAAATTTTTTTAACTATCGTTCACTTCGACCTAATATTATTCAATTACCAAAAAGTTTCAACTAATTCTTAATTGTGAAAATGAATTGATTATTATAAAATCTACCTTCTAGGTATTTTTAAAACATTTGAGAATAAAGCTAAGAATTGCTTATCGTAAGACAATGTGAATTATTTTGTTACTAAAAGTTTCCTTTTTAAAAATTATTTTTAAAATTTGAGTAATGTTACGAAATAGAAGTTTGAAATAATATCTATTAAGAGAACTGAACAAAGCTAAACAGTATTTTTGCCTCAGTACTAAATATATTAAATGTTTGGTTGACTTGTACTAAAACTTTTCTCTAGTCTGGTAACAAAATGCAATTAATAAGTAGCGAAGAAGAAATAACTGGTGCTTTATTAATATTTTCATAGCAATTTCAACTCAATCAACGTTTACGACCACAGACTTTTTACTTTAACAATATAAGTATCTTGCTTCTTATCACTATGAAATAGCTGTTTCATAAAAACTGTGGTCTTTTAACTTTTTCTTCTAAATATTGAATACAATTTTGGGCAGACAAGTGAAACTCTCTACTCGCTGACAAACAAGTTTTGTTTCTTTAAGAGATTGCACTGAGAAGGTGCGATGCAGCTTCTGATTCAACCATTCAATAATTCTGTGGTCAAAGGTCAGTAATGCACTGTGAGAACTAAAAGTAACATAAATTACTGTTTTCAAGCTGCAGTGATGACCTCTGGCCATCAATTTGGCAATTCCTCACTGGAGAAATTGATTCTTTCTAGTGTTTTTATTTTTTTTAATTTTTTGAATTCTCTGAAAATCTCTGTTTCCACTTTTTGCTTTCCATTCTGTCATTTTTCACTTGCATTTCCTACAATTTACTGCGATTATTCAAACAAATGTATGAACTTAAATTTCTAAGGATTTTAAAGTTACGTGTCTACTCTTCTTAACTATTTTACAAGTTGAAATTTTGAACTCCCTTGCTTATCAAAATTTGGAACCAATTTAACATTGATTAATATGTTTAAAATAAATAGTAATTTATTATTTTAAACTAATATAAGAGTAAAGCGGAGTCATTTCTTTTGATTTCAATTGCCATTTATTCGCTCGAGAATCAACAGGCTCCTTTTTGAAATTATTTACATCTTATTCCTCTCTTGAATCTCGAAAGTATCAGAAACCAAAATTTTGTGCTTACAATTTTCAAGCAGGTTTAGACAATTTAATGAGTTTTCTTCGTGTCACTCTTCAAAATCCTTCCATATTTGTCGTTAGAATTTATTGTACTGATAATAGTGTCTTGGAATTTATAATAAACTTGCAATTTCAGTTCAATATGCATGAAAATGATGACTGATTTCGAAGTGGCTGTTATTTTGTTTGTTATGTAATATTACTTACAACTGTGGTAACAATAGCGGTAATCAAAAAAAAAAAAGTGGTTTGTTTTGTAGGGAGTGGGAGAAATCATTTCCATTCAACCAGTAATGAACCAACCACAACTGAAGCGGCTTACGGTTTTAATTCTGTCATTTTTTGTTATTTTATTCCTAATTCACAAAGCGATAAGTACTTTAAAAAGCAACGCTTTCAATATTTCCATCAATTTTTGTTTTTTTTTAAACTATTATTCCCATGTAATTTCATTTCTTTTCGGTTCATCATTTCATTTTTTTTTTTTTTTTTGTTTCCTTTTCTTGATTGTGCGACGTTATTTCTCATCGGGATTTCCTCTACTAATTATATTTTTGCTAATTCTATTGACGAGTAAATTTGTTCTTCTATTAGTTGTTCTTCTATTAGTCTTAGTAAAAAAAAAAAAAAAAAAAAACTTTCAAAACGATTTAAGTGCCAATCTTTTGGTTTGATTAAAATAATTCCACATTTACATAATTCTTTTTCAATGTCAAGAATGATTGATCAATATTAAAAATGAGATATTACTAAAACTGCACTGAGCAATTCCATTCTGCTCAAAATATCATTAAGGCCTTTCCTTGCCAGAGAAGTCTTCGAAAACACATTCTTTCTTCTTGTTTAAGGTAGATTAAAAAAATCACCACTTTTTTAAACTATTTGAGTTCTTCCAACTATTCATTTATCAATTGCCCCATGTTTGAGCTGTGCAAGTGGGCTACCTTTCAGAGAACTATAAATACTTATTTGTACACAGTAATTGCTTCCAGAATGTATTCTATTTATTCATTCAGTGTATGCATTATTTGCATCTCTTAGGCTATTTGTTGCTAACTATCCTCAACTTGGCAAATAAATTGTGTATCTGTATTTATTCAAGCAAAGAAGGGCTATAGTCGGCACATATTACCTATCACATCCAATTCCTGTGAACCTCATTGTGCTTTTGACGTGACCTTTAGCCTTATAACTTTCACTGAAGAATGATCAAACACATTTATGCAATGTATCACTTTTAGCAGCTACATTTACAGCTAAATTTATTTCAAATGTTGTTATGCTATCTGTGGCATTTAACTTCGCTCGATCATTTTCCAACCACCAAACAAGCCTACCAATGTTTCATATCAGATTTTATCCTCCTCGGTTCATTGAAACTGAACTAAACTTAGATTATCTTTCTCAAATTTACTTCAATTTCATACATTCTTCTGTCAACTGTTTTAATCATTCCTTTTCGCTTCATTGTTTCATGTTATTCTTGTTTCATCCTAAGACATGATCCATCATTCCATCAGTGTTACCTGATCTGGTTAGTAGCACAGCTATTACCACTGTTCATGTATCGAGATTTTCCAAGCTACAATAAGGCGAGAGTGAGCATTGCCATCTATATTGTACATTGTAACCTAGCAACCAATTTTTCCATCTCTTCTGTCATTAATTGAGATTGGTGACAAATGCTGAAGAAAATAATGACATTTGTTTACTGCTCCTCAACTGCATCCTTTCTCATTTGCAACAAAGATTTTTGAACTGTTCACAAATGAGAGCAGCGGCCTTTTTGAAATATCATTCTTTCACACGATTCAATACGTCATCTCATTATCATTTCACGCGACATGTAAATATCACTTTACCACTCAAAATAAATTATCCTTATTATCTTTTGCAGTACTTGCCATTTCTGGGGACAACTACTGGAAGTCTGCTAAAAGTTTATCTTTGTGCAGAGAAATTGTAAAAAGGTATGAGGAAAAAATCTTAAAATGCATCCATCCTCTTTCGCCTTTTGGACCTGATGGACTTGCTTATTTATCACTTATAGATTATATATCCCAAAATCACCAGGTGGTCCCTAGATTGCCTGATGGATCAAGCGGACCCTACGATTGTGTATCACTTAAAAATTCACCAACTATTGATTACTCTTTTTTGCTACTTCTTTCTTGATTTTAATGAATTTCACACCAACCTATAAAAATGTAAAATACAGAATATGACGAGGTATTTGAGAAAGAAATCACGATAGCTGAAAAAATCTGTCTATTAGCGAAAAGCTAGCAATTGGCTTGAATATCATACTTGTAAAAAGTTGAAACTTTGTTAACTTCACCATCGATACTTTCATGAGCAAAGGAAAACAAAGGAAAGCCTCTAATTGCCATTCATTTGCTGCTTATTATTTTTAAAATGTAATGAAAGAGCAAACTCTTCCCACACTTTTTAGCATTTGGCTCTAAAAACTGTTTAAATTTTCCTTTCGAAAAGTTAAATTTACAAAATTTATTGTTAGCAATAAAAACATACCATCTACAACCATAACAAAGATGAAAATAAGAAGTAAAAGCATCTGTAAAAAAATTTAGAAACTACTCCTGCTTTAACTGCAAGCCCTTGAAGTTTAAAAAAAAAAAAAAAAAAAGTTTTCTAGTCGGCTTATCAAAACTATTCAACTTAATTAACTTAATTTTTCTTTTAACTGTCTCTAGAAATTAAATATATGCTTTTTAGTTCATTACTTCAAGTTTCAGATTTTCAATCCTCTTTCTTAAATACTTCCATAATTTTTTTGTATTTTTCTCATTTGATACTGCATAAATTTTTTACAAATAAAAGAGGATGATCAGTTGACAAAAACTTCTGGATAGTTAATTATTTTTAATTGATTAATTGATTGGCAAATACGAAAACAGATCGATGGAATATTCCCAGTACAGAAGGAGATAGATGAAGATTTCATTAAAGTGCTTATGAAGGTGTAGCTTGCCAAAAGCAGTTTGTTTAGGAATGGAACCTGTTTTTTTTAAATCACAGAAATTTTTTTGTTCCATTTTTTGTTCGAAAAACAATCTTCGTTACGTTTGAAATCTTTTACACACACTTCCTCCAAAAGAACTTCATTCTTATCTGCCAATAATAAAAACTCAAGAAGGATTAATTATTCCAAAAGGAATCTGAAAATTCGCTTTTCGCTTCATTTGCATCTACAGTGAAGCTTAGAACTTTGGGCTTACCCTAAAAATTCGTATTTCAAGAAAAACTTCTTCACACAGTCTGATAAAAAATTTTTAAAATAGACCAAAATACATACATTGTTTATTATGGTCTCAATTTTTGAGCATTATTTCAAAAGTTTGGAAATTTTAATTAGATTTTCAGAAGTTTCAGATACTGTCTGTCAGATGTCGACGGCAGCTGGAGTTTCTGCATTTTCAGGCCATCATGAGGACACTGAGAGCGAGACGTTCAGCAAAAGTATAAATAAATCTAAAGTTTATCCTGTGGAAGGATCTGCGCTTCCAGGTTTAGCTTTCAGGAATCTAAACTAACTGTTTCATCTTTAACTTTACTTTTCAGTAAAAACGAATTATCTTTCTCAATTTTTTTACTAAATTCGACATTATGATTTGATCCTTCCTAATTAATAGTATGATTTTATCCTTCTTAATTAACTCAAATTTTTTTGATCATTGATAATTTTTTTTCTTTTTTTGAATTCTTCCATCCTTTCCTACTAAATTTCAAAATCAACTTTTCTGATTTAGAAACTCATAATGATAACATCGAGAAAGCTGAAATTGAAGAATCAAAAAAGGATTTAAATGTTTTGGAGCAACAAAAATATCCTTGCATGAAACATCCATTCAGGCAGCATTTTAAGGAAGTTCTTACTCTTCTCTTTGTTATCATTGCCATAATTACAACTCTTATTGGAATTACAGTATACTATTTTTCAACTCGACCACACCACGAACTTATTTATATTAATATGGTTAGTATAATTCATTAATTTATAAATTATAAATAAAGTAATTCAAAGGATAGAAATTAGTTTTGATAGAGTAACTTCGATATGATACGAGTTGCACATTCAATTTAGCAACTGATTCTGGGAATCTCTTAGCTTTTGAATCACTTTACTAGCACTGAGTAAGAATTCTGAAATTGAAAGAATATTCTAATGTATTCTAATGTTTTTGATTAATTTAAAGGAAACATTCAGTAATTTGCTCACATAGATTAATTTTGCTGAACTACAGAGAACTAGGCAGAAATCAAATCTAGAAATTAATTCAGTGGCTTATTACAGATTTGGCGTCATGGTGATCGAGCACCTAATGATTATTTAGCAAACTTTACTGAGAAATACATGGTTGCTTTTCCACGAGGTATAGGAAATTTGACAAAAGTAAGCCTTTCACTAACAAAATGCAATTATTCCACGAATTGCTTTGACTTGGACTATTTTTTTTTCTTTTTTTTTTTTTGCATACAATTTTTTTCATCATTTTAATTTCTGCACTAAAATATCATTTAAAAAAAAAACAATTTCAACTTATTTATTTACAGATAGGTGCTGAACAAGCTGAATATTTAGGCAAATTACTACGAAATCGTTACTTTCAGTCTAGAAACATCTCATCAGAACAGGTTACTATGAAAATTTAAAATGTCAATTTTTTTTTTGTTTCATACTCTTCCGAAAGCTTAGCCTCTTCCTATGTTGAGCTGCTATTGAATGATGTTTGCTCATTCAGCACAAATTCAATATTCAAAAAAAGTAAAGTTTCTTTTCTGCAACTTACTTTCTGGCTGAAGTGCCAGAACTTTATTGAATGAACAAACATCGTTTAATAACTCGGTCAGCTAATGCTTTTAGTAAATTTCTTTGGTGATAGTCAATATCGGTTAAAAATGAATCCAACGAATTAAACGTCATTCATTTACAGATTTACGTTCGGAGCACAGATGTCTTCCGTACTATCGAAACTGCTCGATATCTGTTGAAAGGAATGCTCTTCCCAGACGTAAAAGTTAACGTGGAATTAAGCACCGATGTCGATACGGTACTTTTTGTAAAAATTGCCTTTTCTGCTTCGTTACTAGGACATTTTTATTTTTATTACTGCTATTCCAGGCAGGTAATCCATTTTTCCATTGCCCTGCTGCATTGCAATTTTTTTCCGATCAAAAAGAAAAATATTATCTACGAGAAAATTTCAGCGTGAGTTTAATTTGGAATTAATTTGCTCATTTCAAAATAATCAATCCACGAAGAATTTTCAAATTCAATTGCTTATTCATGATGAACAGATTTAATTCAAAGTTTTATTTTAAAAAGTCTAATAGAGTATTTTCAAATATAAAAGAAAAAAAATATTATCTCTATATCAAAGAGTAATTCTTATTTTTAAATTTTGACTCGTAAAAGGTGCCGAATTTTAGGAAGTGTACGAATTACTGAAGCAAGAAATGAACTATACTGGTTATCCATATTATTTATTTGATAATCTCAATTGCATAGTAATTGAATTTCCTATTCTTAATTCCTGCTTAATTTTTTTTTTTTTTAATTACAATATTTTGTTACTGTAGTGATGATGCTTCATCCTCTTACCATCACACTATAAGCGCAACTTTGTTTTTGTATTTCAGCTGGTTATGCTGATCCCTTTTTTTATCCCACAATAGAAATCACTCAAAAATATAGAAATTTCAAATCACTGATTCAGATAAGATTGAAAAAGGTCATCTAAACCAATTGAAACACAGAAACACAATTGCGCTTCAATTTAAATTGCTGCAAAAAAAAAAAAAGAAACCAAACAAAACAAACAGAAAAAAATAAAAAAAAAAAAAGGAACACTATAACGTATTTTGTATTTCAGTGCTTTATGATATGTATAGATTTTCTTCTTGCACTCACAACACAGAAACTTTGACATTTTACCTTATTAATTTATAAGAACTTAATTGGCCGGTATAAAAAAATTTTTAACTGTTAGATAACTGCAAATTTTTAAACTTGCAGATAGCACATGATTTAGCAGTGCCGGAGTGGTTAAAAGATGAAGAACTGTATAAGAAGCTGAAATTTTTGAGTTGGCATGGCGTGGAAGCACTGTTAGGCATAAAATCATATGATAATGAAGTGCAAAAAAAGCTTCGAGGTATAGACCTAAAATTGACTAGGATCAGATTTTAGTATGCTTATCATTAAGTAATCACTGTTTTGTTTTTCATTCTCATTGAAAAGCCAGTCTTTTATTATTTGAATTTTGCAAGAATTTCGACATTTTAAAATTTACGTTAAAGGGGGAAGTGCGCTACGCGGTATTGTTAGCCGAATTGCTTGCAAAGTGAATTATACAGCATGGCGACCAGTTGAATCCTGTGACGAAACATTTTTTGGCTTATCAGCAGCAAGTCTTCTTTCCAAAATTTCCTTTACTTCAGTTTTTTTTTTTTAACTATTCTATGCTTAATAGGTTAGGAGAAAGTTTGCTTACATTTTGGGGTAAGAAACTACAATAGCATTTTAAAAAACAAAAAATTTTTAAAACATTGAATGTCTAAAAACTCCGGGCTTATTTCAGCATGATATGACAATTGCTGCATTATTGTCTACATTCAGTGATATCAATTCTATTTTGGGCGAAGTTCCGTTAATTGGTTATGGGGCCAATATCGCATTTGAAATTTGGCAAATTGATAATTCGTATAAAATGAGAGTGTGTCTTATGTATTTAGAGATAAAACAGAGAAATGTATTTCAGCCTTGATGGAAATGGACTAAATAATTTCTGAATAGTGTTGCAATCAATGTTAATTCTTTTTAAACCTGAAATTGAAGAAAAATAATAATTAACAAACTTCAAATTTAAGCAGAAAATTTTAAAAGTAAAGGGATGCTGTTAAGGTATTGTATGCAAATCAGTGGAACGAGGACCCGCAAGAAATAACTAAATTTGCGCCTGGATGCCAAGATGAGACTAAATTCTGTAGTGTTACCAAATTCATTGATCAGTCAAGGTTATTCTTTTTCGATGACGTCCAAAAAGAATGCTCTAAAGGTGCAAGTAATTCAACTTCACGTAAGTTCTTTTTGATAAGCTTTATTCCAGTGTTTCTTCTTTTTTTTTTTTTTTTTTTTTTAACCGTACTTTAATAAAGCAATATATGAGACAACCGCTAAGGAGATAATTAAGCTCTTGAGTAAGTTCTGAAAGGAAAAATCCATTGCCTCAATCTTTTTATTTCAGATGTAAGAAGAAGATCAGTCAGAGCAGGGGATTTTGGTGAAATAGTTGATTTAATTCAGATGTTCTAGAAAATAAAAACTTCACTGTAGCTTGACTTTTGTCTTATAAATTTCATACCTTACTTGATCAGCTCAATTATGTTTGCATGTATTTGCGTGCTCTTTAAATCCCAGCATAGTTTTTTTCTCTCTTGTTTAAAAATTCTTGAAATTCATCGATTTCATCTGTCAAATTTCAATTTCCATTTTCTTTTCTTTTTTTTCATTTTCCATTCATTGTTTTGTATCTCTTTTGTTGTTTTTCTTTTGCGCAATTTCTTATCAGTAATTCTTTGATGCAAATATATTTAATGTCTCTAAATAAAATGTTTAATTCCAATAATCTGTTTAAAGGGCCTTTTCTTGTCTTTCAACCGATAAAAGATTTGCAATCTTACAAGTATGCCAACTAAGCAATAATGAAGTAGCATTTAAACTGTTAAAATGTGATTTTTTTTTAAAATATTTCTTTCTTAACAGTAAAAAATCAACATGTTTAGTCAGGTAACCAATTCCGATAATCTTTTCATCCTGGTTCTGATATGAAAAAAAAAAAAAAAAAGATTTTGGGGAAGTTTTGCAACTTAACTACATAAACGATTCATATTTTCTTGCTTAGGCTAACAATGTTTAAGGAACCTGTAATGTTTGGGTGAGTAATTACTACCTAGATCTATGCACATGAGAAGAAATTCATGGACAAACCGACAAAACAGCATGCAAAGTTTAAAAGGTGTGTGATAGAAATATTTCACAATGCTGTTACAAAAATCTTGTCAAAAGTTCACAGGAAAAGGTTGAGGTGGCGAGTAATGACTTAATCCAAAAATTAAATGAAGAAATAAATAATTAAATAGTACTGCAAGAGTGACGCAAAAAAAGGAAAAGTTTTATTCAACATTTACTTTAAGACACATTATTTCATTATAGGGTTAAATTCTTTCTTTTTTTCTTTCAGCGTAAGTTACTGCTTAATTACGAAACAATTAGCTCGCGTTCTTCATGCTGCAAAACAAATAAATGAAAGATTCGAAACTTAAATTTATAAAGATTCCTACAAACAAAAAATATTTCCAGAGGGATAATTTCTTTCACTGGAAGGAAATTGAAATATAACGACTTACATCTGTGGTGGTCCAATTAGAATATTTTCTAATATATTATCCAACAAATTTCACTGAACCTTTTTTGCATAATGTATGATAATTGATAAAAGACATTTATCAATCCTTATTATAAGCTCTTTATCCGAGCTCTCGCTGATTGCAGGAACCGAAGGTAAACAACGGTCAGTTACAATGCTCATTTGTAATAGACAATTTCTTTCCAGAAAGAAATTAGAATTCGACGATAAAAATTGCTCAAAAACATGAAAATCTTAAATTGTTGATGCAAAATAAAGTTGAAAAGATCAAACTGACCGTTGCGCACTAATTATCTATGAGTTTATTACTCTAATTATTTCTTCTCAGGAAGTGATTCTAAAAAATTTTTATTCTTTACCTTCTACCTAAGAGCTACAATAAATAACAGTTATCTAAGACAGATTTGAAAAAGCGCTCTAAGTAGGAATGATGAAAGACTGTCAGGAGAAGTGTCAGTTTCAGGAACTTAAGGTTCGTTCTTGGCATTTGATTTGAGGGAGCTTTTTAATAATCGCTTTTTCGTTCCTTGTAGCTGTTAGGAAAAAATTCTATCAGATGTAACAAACCAAAAAGCTGAAGTCTTTAAAAGGAAATGGAAGCGAAGATTGAGCAAGTAATTTCACATAATAGACTAATGTGCCGTAGATAATAGTTTGGAATAAACTCTCAGGTTAAAGGACAATGATGGGACAAATATGAGGACGTACAGAAGAAATTGTGAAGATGAATAACGGGATAAAAAAAGTTCGGTAAGTTTTTTGCAAAAGCAAACATACGTTGAATATTGTCTCCAAGTTCAAAGTACCAATATCGAAAATCTTCTTGGGTGTTTTTCCATTGGTGATATATGACTTTGGTATCTTGAATTTCACCTTCCTTTTGCCAGGCTAGAGAACTTAATTTCCATAACTTGAAATTAGAACTGTGAATCAAAATATTAAAGATAAAAATTCTGTTAACATGTCTAAAAATATAAATCCAGATGTAGACGGATTGTGATTAGTACATGAGCCGATCTGATTTTGAAATCCCTTGGAATCGAAATCGTAAATATCAGTTAATTAATGAATTACTAATTACCTTAAGCCCATCATCGCAGTCGTGATACACTTTGAAAACGGGGTCGATTGGTGTCAGTTCAACAGTGTCACCTTTAAGTAAGAACTCACCGTTTTGATCAGTGTACCCCTGATCTAGCAGATCATCCGGATCTGGCCCTATAATTACGCATGATTTATCCTCTCTAATCCAGGAATGTTATTGAGAAGGCATATCTTCTACATCCGATTCTCTCTTGCTTCCCTCTATAGAAATCGAAAAATTCAAGCACGCACCGCTGTCCTCTTCCCAGAGCTTCACGCGTACGTTAGCAGCCGGATTCGAACCACACAACAGTCGTCCACGTATTGCAGCCGACTGGCTCCGGAAGCCCACTACACCTGATAGCACTATCAGCAGCACTATCACTTCTTTCATGTATCTTCAAACAGTTAGATGAGCACTGATAATTTACAAGTTGATTCTTCGGCGTTTTCAAATGCACACATGGATCACTTGGTCCTCCCCTATATTCTAGAGTATTTATCTGTTTATCGAATGGAGTTACATTCAGAAACTTAATTAATTAACTGGTAAGTGTATCTTTGTTATCCACAAAATTACTGCATTACTGTCCTTTTATCACCATGAACTAATGATTAACTAACTAATTAATTCCTGGTTTAATTTATCGATAATGGTAGAATAGGACGAGAGAGTAGGATAACTAACTTTTCAGAGGCAAATAATTAAGAAGTCAACTTAAATGAACAGAACTTATCCAGTGACCCTAACAATCATCCCTTCTGCTGCACTACCACCAGGTTGAGTCTTCCTGCAGGGATCAGTCTTGAATCTTGAAACCCATGATTAATTAGTGGTTATAGCATAGAATGAGTAAATGAACCATTGTATACCTGATAGCACCGCTACTTCACACACTAAATCTACGACATGCAGAACTTTAAGTTGCAGCAAAACTGAAAGAACATTTTTCACACAAGTTCACTGACTGCTATAATTTCGTCTTTCTCATCCCTTGCAGACTGTCCCAGCAGCGCTTCTGCTCTGAGTCATTTTCATGGAAATTATCAAATCAGAGTATAAAAAATTACATCTAAATTCGAGAAATGATGAAGAGAAGGTCGGCAACACAGGGATAAGTTAAGAGAGAGCAAATAATGTGAGTAGTAGAAGAGGAAAGATAAGACAAGAAAAAACAGAAACGAGGAATTCGAATCTAGAGAATTTACACTTAAACTAGTTGCTCATCCTCTTCTCGCCAACGCGTCAGCTGTAAAGTATTTTAAACAACTGGAATTCTCGTACATTTCAAGTTGAAAAGTGAGAAGGAACAAATTCGGAGGAGTGCTTGTCGCTGTCATTGCTCAATCAATGAACTATTCCAGTCTCATATCGTTAAATCCATTCACTGATTGTCATAACTTGTTTGAAAATTGCAAGCGAACACATTCACCGCAGTCGCTCACCGCCAGAAACTTCCTTTTTCACAGTGATCCTCGCTCTTTATACCACTTATCCTGAAATGTGAAGAATGGGAGGGAGCGGGGTAATTTCCACTGGTCAAGGTTCAACCGGGGTTCATACTGTTGTTATGACCTTGAACAGAGGTCTCTGTGCTGTGATCGTTACTCACTGAGGCCTGATTAGTTCCGTCCTTTCCACCCAGTTGTCAAAATATTTTGCGTAAATCCGATTGCTTACCTTAAATATATCGTTACTCGCAGTCCTTCCGTAATTATCCTTCATCGTTACTGTTTGACATGCCGTAAATAATATCGTAAATAATATGAAACTAGAAACTGAGGAAGAAATCTGGACGGAGAAGTGGAAGTAACTGAGAACGAAGCTGCAATCTTGAATGATGCTATTATTTGCAGTAAACATCCTTATCAGGAAGTATCAGTTGCCAGCTTATATATGAGGACAGATTATGTATTTTAACGAGACTTTCGAAAAATCATAGTTATAACTGCCCAATCTTCCTAAACGGTTTCATCCATTATTAGACTGGTCAAACTTATCCTTGTCAGTAATGCAAAATATATTTTTGGATGTAGCGTCTCGAGGATTATGAAGAGGAATATAAATTTTTACTCGAATTTAGTAGTTTTCAGGTTTCAGCTATTTAGTATCACTGCTTTTATGCTGCACTTGTCGACGTAAGCCATTGGGGCTATTGATATATACTACACAATTAAATAGTAAAATTTCAAGTGTTTATTACTGCTGTTATTGGCTTCGTTATGCGCAACTGTGAACCAGCCGAAAATGAGGCTCTATTTAGCCGAAAAATCCGTTCCCCGCAGCTGATGGTAATGGATATCAGCAGTAAGTCTATCTACAACGAATGTAAGAAAAAAATGCAAGCAGCTGAGGATAAAAAGACTTTTAATGTGAGCGTCTTTTCATCAACATACGTTGAGAAAGTGAGTCTTTTTTAGCTTCAGTGTTGCGAAATCTTTTTTGGGTGGGAAAGTATCTGAAGAAGGATTGAACTAAATTTTCTCACCATTGATTGTAAACAAAGAACTTTGTGTTTAGCAGTTATTTTATTCTTTTCTTTTTTTTTTTTTGAGGTCTCAAACTTCGTTTATTTATGAAATTTTTCCCAGGTAATAGTGGCTAAATGACCTCGATTTTTGCTTTGCTTCTTCGAAATTGCCTCGAATATGTGTTTCCTTGACAAGTTTCAGATTCACTTCTTACTGTTATGAAATAAATGTCAGAAATTTTTGGTGAATTTTTGTCTTTCTATTCGCTGAAACAAGACAAATAATAAGTAAACACAAATATATTGAAATCATGACCTAAATATGTGAAGCTAACACACTCTTAGTTTCCCACTTATCGGAGATTAGCTAACAGAGTTTTATCTGTTTAATCTTGGTTCCACATTTCCTTCCGTTTTATGCATTGTAACTGGCATTCTTATTTCATTTGTTTGATATCTTGAAATTTCAGGCAGAATTACAGGTTTTATACTGCCTAATGTCATTTGTCTTAAAACAGAATGTGTACCTTTGGGATTCGTGATAAAGAGATGTTGCTTAAAGGCATCTGAGTAAATTTAAGAAACGAAGAACATGAAGAACTTTATTTTTCTTCTCAAAGACAGTTTTTCAGGATTTATTTGCTGCCTCTTTGATTCACCACTTCCCTCGCAAGGGTGGAACTGTTACTTATGGTGATGTTGCTCTAGAGTATATTCCACAACCAGTACCGCAAGATACCATGAGGTTACGCTTATATGTCGCATATCCGGTGGATAGGAAAGAGTTGTACAAGTAAATTCTTTAATTCAGCTTTGGAGGTAATAGATATGGAAATGGAAATAAAATAGCTTTTTTGACAGTTGTGACAACATTAACTTTGCGTATATTTCATTATAGCATATTCTTTTTTAAAATCTTTCCATCATTTTAATTCTCATTTTAATAAATTTGGATAAAAAGTGGAGAAGAATAAAGGAGGATATTCAGTCTTCGTAGTTTTCATCTTTTCAGTGCTTCATTTCTTTTATTTTGATAGAAGTTAATCCTTTTTTGCGCCGTTGTCGGACCTTGAGTTTTATTTTTGAGGTTACTCAGGTCAGCAATGGCCATCAACGTTGGATTTAAAGATTAGTAATATTCTTGGGAGAATCCAAATTCTAATTTATTGAATGAAAGAAGTAGTTCACAATTTATAATTTTTAAAGTTCCTTTTCTAGCAATATATGTTTACAACGTGTTGGATTGATTGGATTGATGGTACAAACATTTATTGCTATTGAGTTAAGTAATTTTAACAGTGGCAACACAAATGATTTACGACCCTTTATACCTTTTTTAGATGACTGCTGGACAGAGAAAGTAGCAGGCATGTTGTCGTTTTTTTTTCTTATTTATTATTTCATTATGAAGTTCAAGGTAGAATTTCAGTGCACATTCTAACTTTCCTAAAACTTGTAATAAACTGTTGCATTATGCTCGCTACCTAATTAAAAGTGAAAATTTATTTTATAGCATCGGTTTTATTAAATTAGCTAATTGCCTAAAATGTCTAACAACTGACATATAAATATATTCTTTTATTATTTGGTCTCATAATGCTAAAGTTCATATTTTTTGGAAGTATTTTGCACTGATCGTATACTTCGATATGTTTTTGAAATGTTGAGTGCAAGTTAAAGCTCCAAATTATTTTTGCCTGCAGAAGTTCCAATGGAAGAGCGAACGATGACATCAGGAACATATGTTTCCATATCTGGTGTGCTTTTCTCACCTATTTTCACATTGATATATTGTGTAAAAGGTTCAGGAAAACAAAGGTGTTCACCATTAGTTATATCTTCATAGTTAATGATAAGTGTTTTAAAAGTCATTGGAAAAGTTGGGAATTACGAGACAGCAGAATTATGTTTCTTTCGTGTACGCTAATTTGATTTTTAGTGGTTTTTTATATTATAGAACATGCTATTATTATATATTGATGTGAAGTTTTGTCTATAGTGAAAAAATGTTCCGCAAGTATTAAAATAACTTTGTGGGGTACTTCAGAATAATCGTTAAAGGCCCAAGGAAGAATCTTCAGATTTTTTGAACAATTCTGTAAATGTCACCAAATTTCAGAGCCACAGTTCACAGAAATGACGCCTTCTGTTGCGCTTTTGCAACTGGATAAAACAGCTGCTGAATTAACTCATGAACGCCATTTAGCCAAATATATTCGTAAACGTCTTTCTCTTCTTGGTCAACTGGATTCAAATAGGTTGCTTCATTTGGTTTTCCTTCTTACCCCGAAAAAAATTGGTGGAACAAAAGGAAAGGTTTGACTATCCCTGCTTTTTTTTCTAGCATTCTTTGACTCATATTTTGATCTCTATATCGAATAATAACTGTTGGGTATATTTGCTACACTATTTTGAACCCTTCTCTGTTCCTCATTAATATGAACGGACATTTTTACTGCAACGGAAGCTTCACAAGCCTTTACTAGGGAGTAATACGAGGCTTATATCTGTTCCAGGATAAAATCGAAACCATACTCGATTTGAGTGTCATTAAATCTGATGCCTTCTACTGCATGCCTGTATTTGCATCACAGGTTCATAGTTACTTAGATGACGTTGCTGTTGCGGATATTTTACCTACTCATTGTTGTTGGCGTGTGATGAGTTGGCAAGTAGGTTTCATATTTAGTTCTTTTTAATGTTTGATTTTGATTTAACTGTAATTCCCACTGATATTGCCAAGCGATTACTGAATTGCTGGATTCTCCCAACAAATCTTCAGAAGTTATGGAAGATTCAACCACTGGGTTTGTGTACTTTGACTTCGTCATTCTCTTCAATTTTTAAGATATTAAAAATTTTAAATTTTTGTTTGATTACTTCAGTTATATGTTAGTGAAATTTGAAGGAATTCAGGGTGACAACTATATGCTGCGCCATACCGGAGGTGGTACAGTTGCATCGTATTTGGGTGCTGTTGTGCACGAAGTCGGTCATTTGCTCAAAATTCCGCATACTGATTCTGGAATCATGTGCGGAGGTAAATATTATCCTGTGTTGATTCTTTTTAGTCCTTACAAATTTCCGCTTTTTTTCCTTTTTGAAAAAAAAAATAAGGTGATAATAACTGATAAATTCCTTGAACAGGGATTTATCAATTTCTGCTCGAAGATGTTCGAAGCTTATTATGTTGTGTTTGAAAGTGACTAACCAACGCATCACATTTTTTTAAGGGTTTAATTTTTTGATTTTAACGAAATGCAGTGCTTGTAGTCTATTGTATATTTGCAGGAGGTGAAAACATTCAAACATTTTTTATGCCTCTTAAAAAAATGAATTTGGGTTTTATGGAAAAAGATTTTCCACAACTTCAGGGGATAAGCGACAATGTATCCTTTGTTCATGTTGTAAGTTTCTGTTGATACTATATTCGTGTCTGTTTTTTAAAGTTTCTAACACAATTCATATTTCATTAGAGTAGTTTTGTCTAACATATTCCTAATATTTGTATGTAATCATATTTTGAAATAGGAAAGTTCTTTTTCTCACATTTCATGGAGTAGTAATATCTTTAAAACAGGTAATCTTTAGATTCCGGCATCTCTGTAAAAGTACGGGTAATGTGCATAAGTTCTATATCAGGTCATGACAAACGCCACTAAACATGGGAATTCATGTCGGATACTCGCATATTTTTTAAAGAGTGATGTTTCGTTAATATTATAATTACATCTTACTTATGGCACACTTATGTTCTCTCAGTCTTTTGCAGCAAATGAACGATGAATTCGTGATAAAGCGAATTATGGAAAGTTTGCTCGACTCTACAACAAAATTGCTGATGACTGTCCACCCTTTGATTACGCATAAACCGCGTAAAAAAATGTGCCAAATTTTATACGATGAGGATACCGGTGTTGTAGAAGTAGAGTCAGGAATACGTTACGTGCTTTACTATACGAATGACCGTGCTAAGCGTATGTTGTCATTTACAGAGCAATATATGAAAAAAAGATTGGTGCTGAGAGCAGAAAAATCAGCGGTTCGAGCTTTAATTGTTACCGAGGAAGGCAATTTTTTATCGGTTCTTGTGACAAATAGTAGTTAATATGGTCATCCTACTGGTCTTTCCAGCCGACTTTGTATTTTCTTTTTCCATGTCAAATAACTTACTGGGCTGTTCTTGCATTTGAACTTAATCTGGATATGGTACAGCTATGTTCACGCGGATTATATTTTTTTTATTTTTATGCTGTTGAACTCAGGTTTTAACTGTATATTATAATTTTTATATTTTACCTTACAATTTACCAATCATATGCATAATTCTACCAATTATTATACAGTCGGATAGTCGATCTCCAGTTAACATGTCTATTCGGGTTGGGTACTATTATACATAGTTTTTATTACTGCCTTAAATAGTCGTTCCCCAATTAATTAGCTTTTTTTTTCATTACTTTATATCATTTCCAAGTTTTTCCACCTTTGATCTTCCATGTTGTGATTTATTATGGTGCTTATTCGCATTATCATTGCGCTGATTAAATAATTAGGTGTCAGACTTTTTCTTTTTGTAATTATGCTGATCCGGTAAAGTTTGCCAACTTCTGGAATTCTATTTATATGGTTTCTTCTATCTGGAGTGCATGCGCATGATTTAAAACTTCAAGTGTCGAAAAATTTTCCATCTATAGAAAATTGGGAAATTGAGCAAGTTTCTGAAGATTCTCGGAAGTATTCAGCGACCCGTCAATGGAGGAATCTTCGGATTCAGCAAATATAGTACGAGGCGGGCGAAATGGTGCCAAACTGTGAGGGATCTGAGAAGCTATTACTGAATCTGTTTCACTCTCCTGAAAAAAAAAAAAAAATGGATTCGTTTTTCTTAGTTGCTGTTGTCTTTTTGATTAAGTCAACTTTCATCCATTCAAATCTATGAAAATGTAAGATTGGAAATTAGAAATGTAAAGATGCAATTATGATATTATCTTGAATACAGACACTGGAATCTCTGCCTATCACACCAGTTCGGATTGAATGAAGATTTGGTACACGTGCGAAATGAGGAGGTCTGCAAAGATTTTTTCTAGAGTTGATGAGAGTTGAAATCATTCAATAATAGGTATTGGGATGAGGCTTTAGTAGCATATTTCGAAGCTTCTTCGGGAGTTTTTTTGTTCGTACTATATGGATTATTTCGATTAAAATTTTCGAACACAACCTTTGTGCAGAGAACTTTCCGTATGTAGCCGGAATGATATCAGCTGAATCACCAGATTGAGAGTACGCATGACTATTTTCATTAGCAATCTGCTTTCTGCGTGAATGAGAGTATCTTCTATGTCTACCTGATTCCTGCAAAAAGTCATGCAGAGTATACTTTCAATTATAGAAAAAGCATAACTTCTATAATTACTTGTATTCTGCATCCCGAGTGATGACGTTTCATCGGATTGGATAGAAATGAGTGACTGTCGCGTAGAGCCGTTTCCAACTGCCAGACATTCAATAGATCAGATTCCATACTTACCATAGAATTAGATTTGTCGTGACTTGGCTGGAAAGATTTCAGAATTTTATCACTAGGAAAGTCAATCTTAGGTTGGAATAAAACGGCTGAAGTTGAATTCTGAAAGGAATAATTAAAAATATTATTCAAATAATAACTGAATTATCAGTTCTCAATACTCCAAATAATACCGTCAGGCGTTTTGAATGATAAGAATGTCTACTACCATCAGATGCCTTTCACAGTACAATAATATCATTCAGTTTCTTACCAGCAATTGCGGACTCTGGTAGGTAACACTGTCCCAGGAAGCGTTAGCATCCAGGTCATGAACTGCACTGAGCCACGAGTTTTGTGGCTAAAATAAACCACATGGATTGCGTCTGTTAACGCAGAGAATTTTTGAATTTAAAAAGCTATGAAAATGAACTCATATGGGTCAAACATGACTGCAAATCATTTAACGACAGTGACCTGCTCGCTATCAGTCATTAACTATGGATTCTGCTGAATCTGTTAAGTCAAGAGTTCCACTACGCATACAGGTATCAGGTATTTTTCAGAAGTAACTCGATGAAGAAAGACTCGTCTTAATTTGATATGAGTTTTTCAAGTCAGCTGAAGTTAATAAGAAGTTTGTTAAATAATTCCTTACCTCACCGTTACTATCCTGTGAAATATTTGGTCCACAATAAAGAGCCCGCTGTATCACCACATCACCGCTAGCATTAATATGCCTGCTCCGGGACTGTAGATTCACTTCCGGAATGAATCGCCAGAATTTTGGCTTCCAGTACTTTCGCTTTTTTTGCATGCCACCGTTAGCGGAAAGACTTTTTCGTATAATCCGCAAAACAAGAATAAATGTTGAGACGATAAGAAAGATGGATATAAGGCCGGTGAACACCCAGAATATCTTCCAACCCAGCGACATTGCCGCTCGATTCATCAGGAATTGATCGCAACCTCTGCGAGCACCTTTTTGCCTCACACTTTTAAAAATCTAAAAAATCTGATACCATCTGAGCACCAACCACACTGAGATTGATTCATTTTCAGAGTCGTGTAACACATGTTACTTTTAATAAGCATTAACAAATGAACTATAAAAGATTGACATATATTACAATGGCTTTTCATCATGTTTTTATCAATATTTCATTTCTAGAAACATCACACCAAGAGAAAAGCTATACCTGTTGTGTTAATAAATTTTTTTCCAGTGCGTCAAAATTTTGAGCTTGATTATTTACAATGAATCTCCTAAAACAGCCGTTAAAAGCGGTTCCGTAATCCGCTGAATTGTCTCCCACTGATAGAGACACCAAGGAACCTGAAATCAGAGTCGGCAGTTGCTCTTCAGATCGAATTTCTTTGCCACGGCCATCGACCTAAAATTCAGAAATTTAAGAAGACACTAATATTAAAAAATGAGCAAGTTGAGATAAAATATTCAAGTTTTCTTCAAGGAGTTTTTGTAATTTTCAGAAGATCCAACAACTGAACTACATATCTTGATGTTGCTTACTGGTGCAAACAATGTCTTATATAATGTTTTAAAAATTACTTCAACTCTAAAAAGTTTCTGATCCTCGCTGATCTGTATGCTAAGACGATGCCACTGAATATCATTAAGATTGCTAGCTATATGTATCTCCATCGGTTGAGCGCCTTCCATCTTTGTAATCATACGAGCTGATCCATTAATGAGCTGAAAATTACCAGTCAAGCAAAACTGGGCCTCTATTTACTTCCTTTTTCCAAAGAAATTAGAAAATATTTAACATTATTCATTTTTATTGACAAAACCTACTGTGATTCAATTCTGTTAAGTCTCTTTACCTCAATTTTGCTAATTCTTCTCTTTTCAACTATCTTAAAAATGACAGTATTCATGAGAGCAGTCCTGAAGTCAAGTTCCATCCACTGGGCAGGAATATCATCCAATATATCGTCACCACTAAAAGAAAAAATGATCTCATTTTTAAAGTATTAACGTTAACGAGAAGAACTTTGCCATTGTTTAAGCCTTCGTTATGGTTAGAAGTTCTTTTTTGTTTTGTGATTTCCGCAAAAGATTTATTATTTCTAGCGTTTCAAAATTTAAAGAAAACAGAAATATGGAAGCTAACATTTCTGATTCTTCACATGGAATCTCCCGCAACTGCTCTTTCTCATTATCGATGATATTGCGTCTGTATTTTCGAGATGATATTTCCAAAGAGGCGTTTATAAGTTTTTTAAGTTGAATTTTTTGGCTCATATACACCGATAAATGGAAAATGACTGCACCATTGCTAATATACCACGGCTCCACAGCTGAAATTTTTGGGATTTATAGCTTAAAGCAATGTTCGAGGGTTAGCTCAAGTACATTTTATAACCTAAACCTAACCTTTGCGACAATCGAGTGCGTCGAAACCATCCTTACAAATACATTTCCTATCATTCTGATCGGTTACACAGGTGCCACCAGAGCAGATATCGATCTCGTTGCTATCTGTGCAAGTCTTCCAATCATCTTTGCTAATAATGTTTTGCTCTAAGACGCCCAGAATTTCATCAATTTCAAACTCGTTAATAACAATTTGGCGCATACAACCCTTGAAGTTAGCGACGTCCACCTGCAATATATACAAATAATGTCAGCCGAATTCTGACACCTTTCATAAATTAGAACGGAAATTTTCGTTGAAACTACTGTTACGTGAAGAGATCAAACAGGAAAGGAAAGACAAAAAAATCCAACCTGGGGGGATAGTTGCTTCTAATCTCGTACATGCAGTATTTCATTCATACTTGTTATGGTGGAATATTATTTTATGGAATTATAAGTTGTAAAAAGTTTTATGATGCTTACAAACTATATGCATTGAAAGACAAACTTGCTCAGCGGAAATAATGGAATTCCTCATCCCTCCAATGTGTATAACTTGTCCATGTCCTTCGGCATTTACGGAAATCCTGAAACTTGTTTCATAAAACTCAACGTGAGTTTGCACTACTGAAAATATAAAATTCTTAGAATTTATAGCATATATCTTCAACATTATTTTTACCTTCTAGATGACAAGGAAGTGAAGTATCGCGAATAGCAAAAAAAACAGTCTTTATTCTTCTGTTCAAACTAACACTGACAAATTAGGTGATGTATTAGGGGCGGATGACGAGAAATTTTTTAAAAAACAAAATTTAACACAGACTCGAAATCATTTTCAGCAGCAAAGCATCGAGTACTTTTACACGGCTCACAGAAGCCATCTTCATCACAGTGTTCCACCGTTAGCTTCACCCATCTGTGTTTGTATTGCAGACGAATCATTTTCCAATTCCCATCATTTACTTTCTCCTCTACGATTAACTCTTTCTTCTTATTCTTTGAATTTGCATTTAAATGTACTTGGCCATTTTGAAGTGTCAATGTGAAATGGAGCCTATTTATTCCAGCAATTGCAATGGAGCCCAATAGGAAGCTAGACTGAAATGTAAGCCTATTATTGCATATTTTACATACATTGTGAGTAAAGACATTGCCGTCATATTGAAAACTGCATATTATTGATTGCAATATTAGAGAGAAGTTTTACGGAGCTTAGCGTCCTGAATTCCTGTGTCAACTTGAAAATTTGTTGATGGAGTGGGAAGTGTATTGAGGATGAGAAACCATCAAAACACCGAATTTTTAGCTGACAGTAGCGGCCACTGTAACCTTTGTCACATTGACATGTTTGCCGTCCACTGTTTTGTTTGACGCATTTTCCTCTGCAAAAAGCAATCGGCATAAATTACCCGTAAAAAATGTATGAAAGGATTGAGTTATGTTAAGATATTCTCAATCTACAGCATCGCCTTATAAAATGCTGCAATGCTAATTAAGTTACAACCTAATTTGTTTCATAAGCGCAATGGATCGGATTAATCTTACATTACTGCCTTCAATGGAAATTCACACACAACAAACCTGCGACAAATACCACAAATATTGCTAATGGAATTGTTGCAATGTGTCGAACTTACTGCACGACGATCATTACATCCGCAAATAAAGGAGCCGAATAAATTTAAACACTTTCCATTTCCGCAAATATTCTGTAGTTGAAACTTATCAAATAAAATGACGATTTTCTAGTGAACAGTGATTAAGGATCATTGATTTCTAAGAAGTACGCACTGATTGCCAATTGCCAGAAAGTTAACTGATAAGAAAGTTCAAACAGTCATTCACAAATAATCCGATCACTTCCCTTCAATTAAAGAATTTTTTTCTGAAGCAAATAATAGCCCAAATTATTTTGCACTGCAAATTTTCATTTCATTAACCTTCCAAACAACTAAACCGTAAGTGGAGAGTATTTTGAAGAAAAAGCACCTTGTCTTCGCATTCATCAATATCGTTCTCACAAAATTTGCCAGTGTAACCAGTGACACATAAACATGACCCCGTCTGTGGCTGGCAGGTGGCACCATTGTGACATCTCATATTACTGTCGCAAACTTTGCTATCAACAGCATCACACACCAAATCATTCTCACAGATGCAACTGTAGTTATGCAAAATTAAGACTGATGCTCTAGCGGAGGAGAAAATAAGTTCATAAAATGAAGATTCTAACTAGTGAAGATTAAGAGAAAAAACATTCGAAGCACTGCTTGTCCGCTCGTTTCTTTCTTCCCAAGAATCCCTTTTTTTTAAAGCCTTCTGAATCATTTAATGTGAAAGGAAAATCAGCATTTGTTTGGCTGCTAGACGAATATCTGCAGCTCCTATTAGAATTCAAATATAAAGAAAAACTCACCTTACATGACTCAATACAACTGGCACCATAAAAGTTGTCTGATAGCCAATTAGTTCGAATAATTTCCCACTCCTCGTGATATTTTGGGAACATTTGGCACCATACATGCATTCCTTAGCAGAAATAGAACACATATCTGTTGCAAGTTGCTTGAGATGAATATTATTCGATATATGTTTTTCAGCGAAAAATTGTTTCAGCAATTTTAATGCGATGTCTTTGTTTACTGGCACCAAGTGTCGATCCGAAACTGTCACGAAAATGCGGAAAAGATCGACCTCTAAATGCTGCAGACCGAGAAGTTGAAGTACCTATAAAGAGCCGAATAGTTTCTATATTGCATTTTATTGTATTTGCACATTTTAACTTGAATTTTAGATATGGTCACAAAAAAAAAAAGGATAAATGAAAAGTTTATTTGGGTTTGGTGGTGAACAAACCAGAAGAAAATACAACTGTTTTGGAAGCAATACTCTTTAGTGACCCACCTGATATAAAAGGAACTTCAACCTCAAACAACCAGTATGTATCTTTTTGTCTGTCATAAGTGCAAAAATAAAACTATTTTTTTTTAGAAGTTCAAATTATTTCGCATTAATCAAGGACTTTTTCAAGCACACTCTTACCATGTCTGGAAATGCTTCTTCAAATGCAGCAACACTATCAGCTATACTTCGTTCCAAACCCCATAATTCGATGATCACATGGAAATGATCGAATGACAATCTGGATCTCGGAAGGGTGTCGCGTTGTATTCGTAACTTTATTGGAAATGTTATATTTGTTTGCCGATTTGAAGCTTCCACTAATAATGGAGCTGGAAAGCGATCTGTTTCTAACAAATTTGCTGACAGCTTCAATGCGCAATCTCCTGACATCTATAAACATGATGTTTTTTATGTTGAAAGATGCTTTTTTTTTTTTTTTATTTTTGTAGGGTAATGTGCTTCAAGAAGTTACAGATATTAGCTTCTTGAAAGCATTATCAGAGCATACATCATAAGATTGCGTAGAATTCGGCAACCGGCAGTTGTATATGCCAACTTGGTCAGCATCAACTGGAACTGTGTGTATAATTATCACATCCGGAATTTCATGCAAATATCCCAGATTTATTATACGGGGCTTTAATTCTGCTGCATTATCATCTTGATCGTCTACGTAAATCCGTAAATGAGCAGTTGCAAGACGTGGAGGAATGTCCGTGTCGCTGATCGTTATTGGTAAAATATAAAGTGAACGTTTTTCACGATCGAGGCTTTTTAAGCTGGATACCACACCAGTAGTATCGTTGATGGCAAATATCTGCAAATATATCTTCAGTAGAAGTTGAAGTAAAGAAAACTTTACAAATCAGTTAAATTAATAAAAGTATTATTTCACTAATGTATCATTAGTCCACTAGCATTATACTGCAAAAGCTCATCTGTGAAATTGAAATAGTTAAAAAAAAAAAAAAAAAAATGGAAATAAGAATGTTTTTGCTACATGCAATGGCGAAATGAAAGAAGAATAAGTACGAACAGTGCTCATAAATTCAGACTATTCATGTATCGAAGGCTACATTTTTCAGGTGGATTAATCTAGAAGAATTTTGAACTTCGCAACTAATCTCAAACCATTGGTCAAGGTTCAAAATAATAATGAAAACGTGCAACCAATTATAACCTGAGACAGATATGTATCAGCAATTCTGTACTTAAAAGTTGGCTGGTTCTCCGGAACATCATTGTTAATCACATGTAGCTTCATTATAACTGTACGTGGTGGTGAATTCTCCAAGATATAACCAATAGAAGCAGAAGAATACAGTAACGGTGCGTTATCATTCACGTTACTCACTGTTACTGTAACCGTAGTCCGAGAACGTATAATATTATCCTGGATAAGAGCAATCTGCAAGCGATAACCGGCTCTTTGTTCATAATCTACAGGGCCACACAAATGAAGCGCAGTGGAGCTGATGCAAAAGGGCTGAAAAACTTTTCATTTGTATCAGTTTCGCAACAGCTCTTAATAAAATGTATTTCTTAGAACAGAAACAATCTCTTCAAGCAATCAATTTTTGAAAATTACAATCAGTAATTCATATCTTTGCTTACAGTTGAAAAAAAAAGCTACCTGTCTAGCATTATAGCCACTTCCATCTTCAACGATTTCAAGACGACATTTTGGTGGCAGATGCTCCAAAATAATGAAATTTATGGAGTTATTACTATCCTCAGACAGTGAAAAGTTGTAATGAGATCGCAATACAGGTAGTGCCTTCGTGTTCTTCAATTCGATTTGCACATTGCAACTGTAATAACCTGTTGCAGACAAAACATTTAAATTTTTAAAAAGCTTGAACACTCCTTCTGAAACTTAGGACACATAAACAGAAATAAAATAGGAATATATTATTGATGAGCTAATCAGAAAACTTTGTGAATTTGCAGGCGACTAACAAATCTGCTCGAAAGTCTGCATTGCGCGAAAGTTGTCCAGTAGCGAAAATTTGTACCACTACAACTCCAGTTGTTCCGTTCCAACTTTCTTTGACAGACATTTCCCCTGTGCGACCATTTATATCAATCAGGTCATTCGGAACCATACGGTACGAAATTTTCTTATGGTTATTTCCATTTAGATACATGGCTTCTACCTTCCCAATTATTGTACCTGAAATCGACTAACTCATTTACAGTGTTTGATTCCATAACTTACTTGATCATTTTATTATTGGTATTAATGATAATGATTATTATTATTGCTCTTTGATTATTATTATCGTTATCAATAAATTATCATCATTTTTTATTACTATCATTTCTTATTACTATGCCATTTTTCATTATTATTATTCGTTAGTAATATTATTTTCATTATTGTTATTGATTATTTGATCTTTAATAAGGAAATATTACCTTTCAAAGCAGATGCGCTAATTTTGAAACTTTGCTGCACTTCTGGGAAATGTAGTTCGGATTCGACATCTAGTTGCACGAAAATTTCAACTTGCAGAACTTCAGAATATGCTCCCCTTCGGAAACTTTCTGGAAGTGATCCTTGATGCATCGTATCTAAAGTTTCAGAATTGCTGGCCAGCACGCGAAGCAAATAGCTGCTAGCTGTTTCGTAGCGAAATTCAGAAGATACATATAACGTTCCAAACGTAGCGTTTATAGCGAACGGTAATTCATCAGCAGGATCCGAAAGCAAGTGATAAACGATGAGAGCGTTTGATCCGGAATCCATGTCAACGGCAGAGAGATGCGCGATTACGGTACCCACTGGTGAATTTGAGGATATCTAAAATGATCACTGAAAGCCATTCAGAAAGCACAAATCAAATGACGTCTTTTAAGACGTGAAACAGGACGGATGCACGTGAAATGAGATGAAAATGCTCAAAGGTCTGAAGTACCGTATACTGCACATAATTATCCTCAAACACAGGTACGTTATCGTTTTCATCGACCACTTCAACAACGACTTCTGCAGTATCATTGAGCGAGGGAAAACCAGAATCCGTTGCTATTATCAAAAAATGGTAGTTACTAGATTCCTCGTAATCTACGTGTCCTGTCGTTATTACGGTTCCTAAAGGTTCCCGGCAAAATCTTTTATCAACAAATTATTAATACATAGAAATTTATTATAAGTTGTTTTCTAGTAAATAACCAAAGGAATAAAATGTAAAATAGACGTTGGAAACTGAATAACAGCTTGTTCAATTTCAAGAATTTGCACTATAGTGTAACATAACTTCAGAGAGTTCAGAAAAAAAAACCTGTCGTTGGATCAACTGCAAATGGCAAAGTGTCCATATCATAAATGATACGATACGTTATACGACCATTTAGACCATTATCAAGATCATTCGCTACGACTACACCAACTAATGTCTGAGAACGACAATTCTCTTGAATCGAAAATTCGTACCTAGAATAGCTTAGACAATATTAGTGTTCATTTAGATTCCGATCGATTTTAAAATTGCAATTAATCCATAAAAAAAAATCCGCTTATTCCACTTTTTTCACCGAAACGAATCATACATCTTATATATTTTTTACAATGAACATGATGAATAGGTAATATAATACTGAAATAGTATTACATTACCTGGAAGCAGGTCGCGATCAGTTCATATAACCTCAATGTACACCCATTGGGAGATGGAATGAGAAGAAACTGACAGCAAATTTGATTTTAAAAAGTGCACAAATTCGTTGAAATGACTTGCAATGTTTTCGTAACTACCTTTTAAATGAGAACTGTGGTCGATAAGTGTTTGGTCCCGTAAATGCAATGGAAACAATAGCTTTGACAGGATTTCTCTCATTACTTGCTATAGCAGAGAGGACGACTCGATGTCCCGGTGAAACTTCAGTTAGCGCTACGTTTGTGAACAGATAACCATTCCGATCTGTCGTGAAACGGCTATCATTCACTACCATAACTGTCTGAAAATTTTTGAAAATGAATGATCAGCCAAGAAAGCAATAGAATGTACAGTTGAGTAATTTAAAAGTGAAAATTTGAAGATCAGTGTAGAACTTGGAGTTGTGTGAAATATTCCTTGGACAAGACAGAATTAACTAACATCAGAAAACGGTAGACGGCCAATTGCTGTACCAGAATCAACACCGGGAAGCAGAGCAAACTCGTAATAAGGCACTGTTCCATTGGTTTCATTAAAATGGCTAATGTAGATGTAGACAGTGGCCTGAAATAACCCTCTCTTAGTTAATTATTTATTCATTCTAAATATCGGAATGACTTACATTGCTGTTTTTTGGTGGAAATCCATAATCACTAGCAAAGGCATTACATTCCACGGTGTTATTCACAAATTCTTCCAAAGAAGCTGCTGAGAAAATGTGCCCAGTGGATGGCTCAACCATGAACAAATCACTGTTACACTGTAAATCGTAACGCACTTGTCCATTTAATTCTGCATCTGCGTCAACTGCCAAAATTTGTCCAATTTCGGCAAAAATTTTCTGTAATTTTTTAAAATTAAAATTTCATTTTTGGATTACTAGAGCAACATAATATATTTTGAACTAGTCAGTACATTTACTTTTAACTCCGCATATTTTTGGCACGACAACTTTACAAGTTTGAAAGAAAAATTCCAACTTTTCAAAACTCACGGAATGAGCAGGAACTGAAAATTTGTAAAATAAGTCGCTGAATACGGGAGCATTATCGTTAATATCTTCTACTGCGATGGTTAATGATGTGCGCACTTCCCATAGACCATCCCAAGCTTTAACTTTTACTGAATATTCACTTCTCTACAAATATTTCAAGCTCATTATGGAAGACTCACTTTACTGGATTTATACGCACATGGACCAGTGATTTTTATTTTACTAAGCTTCTTTTTGCACGCTATTTGGAGAAGAAAAATATTTCATACGTACTTTTTCTCGATCAACTTCTTTCGCTAGGCTAATCCAACCAGTCTGTTGATCAATTGAGAAACTGTCAGCACTGTTACCTTCCAAGCCATAAATAAGGCTACTGTTAACATCAGCATCATAACTTGTTACCTGTATAAGATTTTGATAATAATCTAAAATTTCAACCAAACAAAATCGCAGGAAATAATATGAGTATTTTTTTTACCTGAATTATCGGCGTCCCCAAAAGACTATTTTCTTTAACTGTACCGTAAAATAAATTTGAAAAACGTGGTGAATTGTCGTTTTTATCTAACACTTCAACCTGGAACAAAAGTTAAGTTGATGAAATAGCCATATTTGTTTATTCGCTTATCACTTGTTAATCATTAACACTAAATTGATCAGTAGTATATCAAAATTACAAAAAGCGCAACCCACATCAAAGCCCTGAGAATTAAACAGAATTAAATTATTTTGACTCAGTTTTGAAGATCCTGATGAATTGGGCAGAAAATCAATTGAAAAGTTTCATCTAAAACGGCCGACTATCGTAGAACTAATTATTCAATGATTAACTTATCTAGCTGATCCAAAATTGTAAATTTTACTCATAAATTGTATTCATAAGCAATACCTTCACAAACACTGTCTCTGATAGTTGTGGATCACCGTGATCCTTTGCAATAACATGTAAAAGATATTCCCTGGAGTGTTCAGCATCCAAACCAGAAATGGTGAAGATTTCCCCCGATTCTTCATTGATCTTGAAGTATTCCCATGTATTCGAATCATCCATAACAAAACTGTATGAAATTTTTCCGTTCAGACCAGAGTCAGAATCCTTGGCGGTGATTTTTGCTATCAGTTCATTACTTTCACCATTTTCTGCTACCACCGCAGAATAGAAGGCCTGGAAAAACTTGTCTTTTTCCTCCTTTTATTCGAGACTACTTTTATAGTGAAATTTTTGCCTAATGATAATGCAATTTAAATGTGGCATTTCGGATGGCTTGTGACTGTCAGATCTTTTACAAAAGCTCAGATTTTCTAAATTTCAGTTAAAAGTTGAAGGTGAAACCTTTTCAAAATAAGGCTTATTATCATTAATATCCACAACATTCACAATAAAATTTGCATATGAAACCATTGGTTGGCTATGCTGATCGACAGCAGCAATCCATAGTTCATATTGTCTTCGAAATTCATAATCTACTCGATCTCTTAAAATTTCAGTCTTTCAATAAATTGGTCAATCTTGATAAAATCTAAACACTGATTTATAGAGAGGATACTTAATAATCTCGATCATAAGTTCGTGGCTATGTTTGACAATGATAAACACCATTATCATGATGATAACATGAATTACAACATGTACTATATAGCTTAAGGAGGGAAGAAATGAACTGTGAATTATTATCCTGAAAAGTTAAACTTATTTAGCAGTAACAAAAACTAGCTTAATTTAAAAAGGCAGTTTCAATCCAGTAGCTACCTATAACTTTTGAATAGTGCTTACGTAGTAAACAATTCTCCCGAATTAGGGTCGAGATGAAAATGATGAAGTGGATCACCACTAACAATAGAAAGTAATATTCCTCCACTGGATACGTTAAAAGATTGAACGATAAATTTTGTTATCAGAGTATTCGATTCGTGTTCTCTGACCATGAAATCCTGTTGTAAACTTTTCTGAAAATTCTTCAAAAATCAAAAGCACTGAAGATGAGTTCCAATAATAAAATCTGCATAAAATTCACTAGTAAATAGTAGAAAACGACCTCAAAAATGGGAAATCTCTTAGCTTCGGATACATAAAATCCCAATCCAACGGATGTCGTCAAGTTTCCACGATCGGAAACTATAGCGGTGACCGAATAATCTCGTTTGATCAGTTCTCGGGTGACAGTAATGACACCACTTTGGTTAATTTGGAAATATGACTCGTCTGGCCCACTAAGATTATAATGTAGCACATCATTTTCATCGAGATCATACGCTGATAATATATATATTACATCATCTAAAATGAAGATGATCTCATGGAAGACAAACTGCCTTATGGATTTCTATGTTCTTACTTAATTAGATAGACTCTAATTGTGCTAATGCTACTATCTTCTTTTTCTAGAAATATCGCAGCCATTTTTTATTTTATATTATAAAGCAAATAATAGAATCAAAATCTCACTCATCAAATGAGCACTGAGATAAAAGCTATCTAAAATAATAATAATTCTGGTTGAAATCTCGGTGTTTTCTGTAATTTGCGACTTTTAGTACCAGAAACTTAATGTCGGACTTTTGTGGCTTGTTAGCAAAAGCATTCTACGACACCTTTTTTAAAAGTATTCGGAATGAAGACATCAAGCTGTTCATTCAGAATGATAGGTGTATTATCATTCTGATCCACCACTCGAATTCGTACCACTGTGGAACTTGAACGTGTCATAAAATTTCCATTATCATGAGCTATTACTTCTAGGATCCAATCTGACTGGTATTCACGATCCAACATTTCTGACCTTTTGATACATCCTGTTTTCGAGTTGATAGAAAATGGAACCATGTCTGCATCGGTAAGACTGTATCTATAATTCTGAGGTAAATCTGCAATCAAATTTACGTCCTTTTAACTGTTATAGCTTACCTTAATGAATTTCAGGGATGTTTAGCTTCGACAATAAAAGAGAAGAAAACTGAAAAACTGCGGTAAATAAGAAAATGAAAGTGTTTGTATGACTTCTGAACAGTGGAAAACTATTCTTCCAATCATTCAGGTAGACGATTAATTCATTCTTCCATTTATTTCAGTGCTTTATCTTTATCTGTACACAGCACTTATTTACAAACCCCAACTCCAGTTTAGTTAGAAAAGCATTACACTGAAGTAATGAAAGGACCCTGAAAACAGCATGTGTTTCCTGACTGGAAGGGACTCTTACCTTATCATCGAGAATTCTCGGTCATCTCTATCTAGTGCTTTTAAGCAGAGTAGCACTTCGTTACTCTTAACAGGCTCGTTCTCCGTCACTTCAGCGTAATACTGAGGCTGCTCAAAGATCGGTGCATTGTCGTTCACATCCAGCACTATTACGCTAACCGTACACGTTGAACTGGAACGTTTCGGAACACTTACGTCACTGACTTGCAGAACTAGTTCGTAGCGGCTCTGGGATTCACGATCCAGTGGTTCTGTGATCTGCAGATCACCTGTTTGTGGTGTTACCCGAAAGAGCGAGCTGTTGCCCTGTAATTAATTAACTGTCTTAAAATCCAAACAAATCTTTCTCCAACATTTGCCACCTTTCGTCTTTGCAACCCTTTTGTATTTCATTAAATCTGCTGGTAATTACATGTTAAGACAAGTAAAGAGATAACCTGCAAAAGGGAGTAAGAGAGCGTTCCGTTCAAATCCGAATCTGCCGGAACGGCCCTCAGTGTTCCAATAGTAACCGGATAAGTCGCCTGAATGTTTTCACCGACGTACAGTGTTCTATGAATACCGCCAAGAAATCGCGGAATTCTGGCGTTGATATTCAAAATTTCAATAAAAATGATGCTGAAATGAAGGTCATTCTTTTGTTTTCAATCATTTCTTATTCATGGCCCTTATCAAATTATTGATTGATCTTTTTTTGTCTTGGTCAATTAATTGTTCAAGACGCATTCTCCTTTTCTAAGCAACTAAAATTGTCGTGAAAATTGCTACTGAATCTATTGCCTTAGTCACTAATTATTTGACTGATAACACTTGATAGCTTTCATTTGTTTCACTTCCGACCTTTTGTTTTTGCTCTTACTATAAAAGTCTAGTGACATTCATGTGAAGCTTAATGATTCAGATCCTAAAAGTTCACCATATCAAAGGGAGAGATAACTCTTAGAATCTTCCTGCAATAATGTAGCAGATAGACGAATAGTCCTAATGATAAATGATAATCAAACAGAAATCCATAGTGTTAAAACTGATAACGAGGAAATTTTTGCTTCTGCTAAAATTTCACCTAATCTGTTTCTTAGCGTTATTCTTAAATCGCATCGAAATTGTCAATTTGTGATCTGATTTTTTAGCGTCATTTAAACGTTTCTTTGTTGTAATCGTCCCATTCGTAGGAGATATTCGAAAATAATTTTCTTCATTTCCCGATTCAATTTTAAATGATGCGTTTGTCACAGTACCCTTAATAAAAGAGAATGCCAGCTTCATAGTTAAAAGAATTAGTTAAAAAGCAAACTGTATTAGTAAATAATAAAAGAAAAGTTTGGGATGAGTTTAAAATTTTGAAATAATTTCAGTGATTCAGTAAGATTGCATGGGATTTACTAAAAGTGCTGCTTCTCACAAGAAAAATAACAACACAATCATTTTTAGAAATGTCTAAATTCTTTTTAAACTTCATGAACATACAGAAATAAGCTGCGACACAATATGGCCAACTGGAGCATTTTCTGGAATTTTTGCATGGTAAAAGCTTTTCAACTTTGATAAATCCTGCTTAGAAGCCAGGATTTTTATAGTTACTGAAATGACTGTCGATAACCTCTCCGATATACCATAATCTTTTGCTTCAATCAATAAATTGTAATCCTTTTGTTCTTCATCATTAATTTGTTCACGTACCTAGAATGAACTAAATTTTAATTATTTTAGAATTTTAAAACTTTCAGTGAATTACAACCTTTAATTAATACAATAGCAACAATTAACATTGTTTTACTTTTCTATCGCTTAAATTCAACACCCTCTTTAACAATAATACAACTGCGATTAGAATTTTGATCCAAGTGGTTTTCTTTTTATAAGGGTAAATATTTTTTTATAAGGGTACTAACTAAAATTACAGGCTAATCAATGGTGAATCTGAGTTTTCTGACCGGGACGTTATTAGAGAGAAAGGTCACATGCCAAATGAAAGCAGTAAATCTATAATACCAGTAGATATCCAAGGACTGGATTTATGGTAAATAAGCCTTCAGGATGTGACCACGGTAAAATTCGATACTGTAACTGGCCGTTGTGATCTAGGTCAGGATCCATAGCATGAGCTAGACCAATAACGGTGCCTGATGGTACTCCTTGGAAAATGAAGAAAGTAGATGGTGAAACGAACAAAGGTGCATTGTCATTTACATCCAGAACTATCACTTTTACTGTTGTTGTTCCTTTAAATGCTAAAATACCAAATTATCTTAAGTAACTGTTATAGCACAGGCTTTGGACAACTGATGGATTTAACTGTTAAAATCACTATTTTACTTCTTCAGCTACTAGCTAGATTTGATATTTCATGAATATTAAAATTTCATTTGCTTCCTTTTATACAACTAACGAAGCAACATTGGAAAATTTGGAACTGATGTTAAAGTTTATTTCCTTATAATTTACCTTATTTCAATGTTTTGTAGCGTACAATTATTAGTCATTGCAATTCGTATTCAAAACGGCAATTAAACGTAGTCCTACTACTGCTGTTTTGGGCTGAATTAGCATGTAAAAATTTACTTTTTTCTGGTAATCTTTGATCATAAACGGTAATGTTTAGCTGATGGATGGGTATATGTTCTCGATCAAGAGGTGCTACGAGAAAAATACGTCCATCAGGTTTGATCCCAAACCAACTTTGTTCATTGCCGATTGTAGAAATTTCATAAACGAACTCATTTACTAAAAAAAATTTTAAAGAATTAAATGAAACTTCAGGAAAGCTTGGTATCAGACTTAAAAGGTCTAGAACTCTTACTACAATAAGCGATATAGTTTTTTTTTTTTTTATCTAACAGATGTTTTAAAAAAGCTAATTCGTCAATTTCACGANCATCTAACAGATGTTTTAAAAAAAGCTAATCCGTCAATTTCACGAACCAGTATCTAAATCATCAATTTCAAGCTGAAGAAGCACTTGACCAACTGGAGCATCTTCATAAACTTTCACTTCGTAGCTACTGGAACTAAATTTTGGTTCATTATCGTTCCTATCAATAATATACAGGAAAATATAACATTCCGCTGATGCATTTTGCTTTCCGTTAGATAATGCTTTGAACTGGTAGAGATTCCTCTGAAAATGAAACTCTGACGGACAGGAGATAATCCATTCAAATTGATCCCTTTTGATTTTTGGATTGCTAAAATGGAATTTAAACTTTTTTTTACGCATGAAAAATAATCTTATTTCAGCATAAAACTATATAAACAATATATACTTTTTCATAATCAAATGGTGCAGTAGCGGTTATAATTCCAGTGGCACTGTTAACCGATATGCCATCTGGATGTCCTCGAAGTGTGTAGTTTCTTGGATAATTATCACCTTCTAAGCTGTTCACTTTTAAAATCCCAACAAATGTGCCAGGTGGCGAATTTTCAGGAAGCATCAAATCAATTCGGTTCCGCGAACAGAATAATACATTATTATAAGATTGAGTGACAGAAATTAGTACAGTGATTATTTTGAATATCTCTTTGTAGCTATGATCTTCTAACCTGATATCCAGGTATGTTTCCGATACCTGTAATAGAAAGAATTTATTAGAGATACTATGCTCTTCAGGGCTAATCTTTTCGTAGTGGCACCTCCGTACACACTTACTTTCACTTCATTTTTTGTTCGAATAACTCCATTTTTATCAATCATAAAATTGTCATCTTCATCCAATAATTCAAATTTCAATGTCCCATCATTAGCAATTCTTCCTACGATAGATCCCACTGGTAGTCCTTCTTTAATCGTGAATTCATAATACGATTCAAGGTTATCAATGCTCTTTTCTGTCACTGTTACTAGCAATTGAACCTGAAATGTCATTCATATAATCTCTGCTGAAGGAGGTTCAACCACAAAGAAATGTGCGGAAATTTTGAAAATAACCATTGGATATTTGGGCATGTGAAAAGAAAATTTTGCTGATTGCATTACATTAATATTTCGAACTTCTCCGATACATAATTGTTTTTTTCTATCCGATTGATAGAAGTTGAAATGAATGATGTCCCCTCAACATGATCATTCATTTTTGACACAGGAAATGTGTCTCATTGACATTGATTTGATTTCAAATAAAAATTCATTCATTCATCATTCTCGGAGTCATAATTTGCATTCTAAACAGCTCGCTTCTCGCACCCTTGCTGTACCTTTCTGTTTGTTGATATTTCTGTGCCAATAAAAACTATGACTACCAAACCAAATAAATGAATAACTTGTAATTGACTTTGCAATTTCAAACTAGATTTCAAAATTTGATAAAAGAAACAGACTTATTTATAAGAAACATTTTTGAGATTTCATATTTGTATGTTGCAGAATAGGTGCAAATACCTTAACCACTCAAAACAGACATCCAGAAGACTCTGAGTAGGATAAGCAAAGATTAACAAAAAAGCAATTTTTTTTTTTCAGTGATATTTTTGATATTATTCTTAAAATTTGTCCACTAATACAACGAATGTTTGTTGAATTCAATTTCTTTTTTTTTTCACCGATTTACAATAACAATCGGTGGCAATAGTTGTATGTGTAGTGAAAATTACGCGTAATTATTCACAGTTCACTTACGGCCCATTAATTGAATGCATCATTTCTTCTTTTCGCGAAAACTTTCCTCAACAGTATTTTATTGTGCCAAGCATGACGACAACAATGACAACCGATGCTATTCAATGCGATTTTTAAACGTTAATTCATTTTTTTTTTTTTTTTCGTAACTTTGCAATAAACGATAGGATGCACATTTCAATCATTAAATTGGTTCATTTTTCCAGTTTTTATGGAATTTTAACTTGTTTAAATTTTGCATTTAATTTAAGATGATTGCGTAGAAGCTATTAGACTAATGAGAGATCCTGAAATGAACAAAAAAAAAAAAAGATGGGATCAATAAATTTTTTCGTGCAGAAAAGGCAGTTGTAATTGAGAGTAATCAAAACTATCTCGCTAAATTCTACTAACTATTTCCTTCTCAATAATTAAGTGATTTATTTAATTTAAATCGCTCATTAAACAAACAAAGTTAATGAACAAATTATATTTTCCTCACAGACTACAATTTTATTGTTCAACAAACAACAAATGATTCTTTTGCGGTGACCTCAGCAGCATAATTAGTCTTCCTTTTCTCTCTCGACCCCAACAACCACTCTTCATGCACCATCCCACATCTCTCTAATTCCTGAACGGTAGCAGAAATAATTATAGAAGAAAAGATGCAGTGTTAAATTGCGGATAAGTGAAAAAAGAGATCTCTTGTTGAGCTAAAGAGTAGTTTGCTTATATAGTAGTAAAAAGAAAAGCAGCCTAAATAGTTTTTTTTTGAAATCCCAGACTTGGCTCCATTACTTCCTACTTTTTTTTTTTTTTTTTTTATTCAAAAAAACCTCGCTCTAACAATTTTTCAGTTTAGTTGGCTGTCTCATTCTGTCAAAAAGACAAAACTTTGAATAGAATTGACTTAAATTGAACCGAAGAAATTAGCTTTCAATTCGTAAATGACTTCTAATCCTTACAACTAACAGACTGAGTGTTAAATAAACACAATATGGGAAAGGAATTGCCTTAGGCTTTGTAATATTTGATTTAAAAAATTTCTTCTTTCGATATTGGATTCTTTTATTTCTTGAACTCTTTCCTCACGAGACAATTAGGATGACGAGATTTTACAAAATTTCCCTGGAAATAAAGGATTCTACGTTTGACTCATACTCCATCTTTGCTTGCAAATTTTGCGGATAATATATCTGCATTAATACCAAATGAGGAACTGAGAAAGACAGCTGAATGAACTAACAACTACAATTATTTCGGTCGTGTCGCTTAGTCTTCCTGTACAAAAAAATGCAATTTCAGGTCATTTTTTTCAAATCCTCCTTCAATATCTACAAACTTATCAGCATTTAATTACTTGCAACTGTTACAGTGATTTTTTCCCGTTAATATCAACAATTTGGCTTTCCCTTTCTTCACTTCGTATTTCGATATTGGCATAAATAAAAATGGTTTACTTCCAGTCCCCAATCTCTCTCTGTGTTACATATCCATGCATGTATTCCAAATTCTCATTGCCAAAGTGACGATAAACAAGCGGCTAGGCCATAAGTGGACAGGAAATGTGAAGGAGAGGTGCATTTGATTACTCTGTACAAAGGTCTCATTCACGTCCATACAACAACTAGGTACTACAGGTGCTCATACTATTGTTCGACACATTGTTGAACTAAATGTGACGAACTCCTCGTAATTGGATGAAGAAAATCTGTGGAAAAGAGGGAAGACGGATTGTGACGACAGATGAAGTTTCCCCTTCCAAATCATTTGCAGGCAATCAACCATCTCCAAATCAATGTTCACGCTGAAGATTCGGTTGAAAGAAGTTTGTTAGGAAATTCATCTCTGAGCAGACTGTACGTTGAGAGATACGGTTTCTTCTATACGATAAATTAGACTGCTCTGAAGACAGAAAGAGAGAGGTATGTCTGTGGACTATCCATAAAAGGTTTTTCGCACTGATCCTCACTCACAGTATTCGCACCTGTTCAGATAGGCTCTCGGCATCTTATAAATGAGCCTGAATGATCGAAGTGGACAAATAAATCAAATGACAAAATCAACAAATTCTGCTTCATGACCGAGCAACAACTCAACATAAAACGGTCAGAAAGATGGGCTGAGGTCATAGCAAACTCATATTCACATGCAAATGCAACTGCAAACAACGTGCTCTCACGCATAATGCACACGTCGATTACTTCTATACTCCTGCTTGCACGAACAAGATAGGTAAACAATGCACAGGTGAAAGCAAATATTGACCTATGGCATTTGGGAATGATGCGAGACAACTCTAATTTTAAAGTCATTCAAGCGACAGTGTCGCTTCGACAAATGCAACACCGAAATGTTTTTCAAAACAAAAATTTCCAATTAATTAATATGAGAGAATTAATCTTATCAGTAATGATTATCCTTTCCAATAACTTCCTGTTCATTCTGACATTTGTTTTATTACAGTTAGTGAAATTCAAAGATTTCTCAATGAAATTAAACCTACTGTAATCGTTTTGGTGAAACCTTCCGACAATATCGTGATTTCCATATTCGCCAAACCACAGTCCGGTCTCCGGTTTACTCTTAACTGCCCGGTTTGACGATCAACATCAGCCCATTGTATACTATCCATATGTTGCTCATTTTTAAACGAAGTTATAAAGTATTCAACCACAGCTCCAGTTTCTGCTGCTATGGTACCAAATACCGTACCAGGTTGGATATCCTGGTCGATCCGATATTGCTCCTGGAATTCAATCTGCTTTCGTAGACCCATATTAACCGGAATCAAAATGAAGTGAAGTTCGATGCTCTTCTGCAATTTATCGTTATCTCGATACCTGAAATATTCTTTATTGAAGAATGGTTCACAAAAGAAGCATGACAATTTAAAAAATTTTAGGTCAATCTTACTGACCTTAATCATCTTCGAGCTGTTTTTTCCTGTTTTTAAAGAAATCTTAAGCACGAACTCACCCCACTCCATCGTTTCGATCGTAAACTAAGACTGAAAAATGTTGCAAGTCCCCAGTGAATGGACTGACTGTGAAACCATTGTCATTTATTTCTGAAACAATCTCTGCATTCTTCACAACTTTATAACCAATTGTGCCATTTAAACCAGCATCCTTGTCAAAACAATTCCACGGAATGAACGATGATTCCGATCCAACTAGTATCGCTTTAGTTCCAAAGCACTCCGGAAAGTTATCATTTTCATCGTCCACCTGAACCGAAATAATCTTCTTCATCGAGTCATTGCTTCCTGCTACAACAAGGCGATAGGAGCTGACTTTTTCACGATCTAGCACTTCGTCACAAACTAAATCTTGTCCTTCAAAGTGGAAGGTTTTTCCGCGCGGTATTTGGCGTAGCAATTGTAAACTATTCCCAAACGCTTCTATTTTAGCACAAACTTTATTAACATTGTTGTTTTCCTGAAAATATTTGGATACTTTAGACTTGAAAAATTTTCAGTGAAGATTTAGATCTCATCAAATTTTGAATAGATTTGAAGGTGAATCAATGTCACAAGAAAACAAAGTTTACAGCACCTTGATATGAATTGTATTTGCATCAGCGCCAGACTTCTCGTTCCTTTTCTCTATTACAACAACCCCAAAAGTTAAATTATTAGAAGTTGATGTTGTTTCAGCCTTAACGATCAGTTCAAGCCGTTGTCCAATATGTGCATCGATAACTTCCGTTAAAAATATGCTCCCATCAATAGAATCAATCCAAAATAGTACGAAATTCGTGTGACTACCGTAATGCGAATCACCATAACTTAATGAATACAGTACTTCTGCTCCGCATGCAACAGCATGAACTTGTGTAATCACTTTTCCAAATAAGCTATTATCAATTTCAATATCAGTTCTCGGGTAATTAATGAAATTAGGTATGCAATCATCTTCTGCAGCAGTGTGAACAAAAACGAAAGTGGCACTAGAAAGTGGCGGAGTGCCTCTATCCGTTGCAATTATGGTGATATTGTAGACATGATTTGGAGCCAAAGAGCCGTTCCGTGTTAGGATACCGGAAATTTCATCTATCTAAAAAAATTATGGATCATTTAGAGTCAAAGAAAGCCTGAAGTTAAAACAGGCCTTGGCTCCAGGTCAAATTCAAACCTGGGTTGGTTCAAACTGAATCATAAAAAACAATGTAATTTCGTTCATTTCCTCAACATTTAAACATAAAATTTTAGAAATTTCAAGAGTTTAAATAAATGTTGAGATAAAATTATGAAAGGAAAATCTGAAAAATAACCTTAAACGGAAGCCATTTCTGTTGTAACTTGTATCTTACTTCACCATTTAATACAGAATCTAAGTCTGCTGCCTTTACTTTACCAACAAAAGAATCTTCTATACTTGAAGAAGCATAGAAATGATGATATTCTTGCTCCCAATGAGGCTCATTGTCGTTTGAGTCGATTACTTCAACCACTACTATACATTCAGTCCTCAACAACCCTCCATCCGTAACAATTACTGTTACATTGTGAAACTGAGCCAACTCGAAATCCAAGACCGATAATGCTCGAATCTAATGTTTTATGGTTTTGAAATTACTAGAAGCTTAAATAGAATTATGAATTATTACAGGAGGCGAAGAAATCAACTTGTAAGAGTGAGGACAATTTTCGTATTGACATTTAAATTAGTATAGCAAATCAACTGCACTATTCAAAAAACTTACTATTCCGATATGAGGATCAATACTAAATGTCTTCTCGCTGTCATAAGTCAGTTCATAAAATAGTGTCCCGTTTGGACCACTATCATTGTCAAAAGCGTTGAAAAATCCCACAATCGCACCAGGGATATTATTTTCGGGAATGAGAAATTTACTATTTAGAGGACACTGCGGCACGTTATCATTAATGTCCTGAAAGAGTAAATCTCTCTCAAACAAGTGATATGATAACTATATGATGTGGGAATATGCATGAGAAGGAGAAATTTCTTCTTGTAGACAACATCTCTTTGCTAGTCAGTTTTCGAACAATTTCCTTTCTTCATTTTATCAGAAGGATTCGTCATTTAGAAGTGATTTGCCTATTTTTCATAAATTTGTTTTTTTTTTTCTTTTAAGAAAAAGAGAGTTTCTGAATTTTGCTTTGTTGAGAAAGAGTAGTATTTTACCTCAACATAAAGCTGAAGCAAGAAATCATGTTTGTTTGAAATTGATTTTTTCTCTAAATTAAATGCTGTAACAGAAATTGACAGGTGATTCAAGATTTCATAATCGATCATGGATGCAACAAAAACTTCGCCAGAAGGCAGAACTTGAATTGGATAATTCTCCGCATTTGCGGATGTCCGGAATTCAAAATGTTGGGTTGTATTCTTGGGAGTTAAATTTGTTAGAATTGTTCCCAGAGGTACATCTTCTGGTATGCACAATGTGATCACTGGAGGAAATGTATAGATCTGAAATGAAAATTGACCGATTCAAACTCAAACTGATTTGACAGAGTTAGCAGGAATCTTATCAGATATAATCAGAGAAATGAAAAGGCGATGCTCAAAGGGCAAGAAATGCAAGAACACAAATGAAGTAACAGAGAAGAAAGACATTCCGGTTGCTATAATTTCAGAAACAAAAAAAAGCAATTAATCTTGTTCACAAACTAAACAAGGCGATGAAGGATTCTCGGAGTAATCTTGTATATTATATGAATTCATATAAGCTGAAGAAATTAATTCACTGGCATATAATTAAGTCCAAAAATTTTATACTAAATATGAATTTAGCAAAATGCAAAATATATTTTTTTAAATGTTTAATTAGAACTGCAATAGAAAGGTGGCGCGATAATTACTTTAGAATGAAGTTTGAAAAGAGACTCTCACTGACTGATTTACATGAGGACAGTTTTAAAGAGAAAACTTACTGATTCATCTCCCTTAATTTCCACCACAACTTTGATTGTGCTGTGTCTTGGTTGTTCACCTCCATCAGTTGCAGTAACATGGAACTGCAACTGATTCAAGCCATCAGGAAACTTCAGCAACCGTATAATACCAATTTCAGAATCAATGCCGAAGAAGTTACTGTTGATACTGTAAGTAACAAGACCATTGGGACCGTCATCTGGATCGTAACACGACAGCCGAAATAATTCTCTTCCAATGTCTCTCTCACGAGCATCAATAATAAAATGAACTGCTCCGTCAAGTTCACAGATCGGAGAATTATCATTCTGATCGAGAATTTTCAGTGTTCCTTGACGCATTCCAGTAGACCATTCACCATCCGCATACACTGTGAAACCAATTCTAGGCTCTACTTCTCGATCAAATGAACGACGAGCTCGAACATGACCCGTGAATTCATCGATCAGCAAATCGGTGGTGTTGATACGATAACGAATATTTTCCTACAGTTTTTTTTTAAATGAAATTTTTAATTAAATCAAGCTTCTATAATTTCAGTTCAATGAAACCAAAATTGAACCAAAGTTCAAATATATGAAAATGCACTAAGATACTTGAAAAAAAAAAAAACTTATATTAAATATAATAAGAGAAGTTTTAATACGAGGCAATTGAGTGTACTTTGTTTCCTGCTTTACTCAATTATAACTGTTTGAATAAAGAAAGGAGAACGGATTTTTTCCTTTAATAAAAGCAGTTAGATGTTTTTTTAAAGTCTTTGTAATGACTCACAGCTGCTGGATAGACCGAAAATGAGGCCAAGACTTTTTCCGGGAAAGAATTCTCGTTGATTTCAATGGACCAGTTGTTAGCTGCGTTAAATTGCGGTATTTGTCGCACGCTGTCCAGCAACCATATATGAACAGTAGCATTATTACGTGATAAACGCCCACCGTTATCTTTTGCGCCCACAGTAACCTAAAGCGACATAGTAATACGAAGTTGTATATTTCTTGATTACACTGATTTAAATTTAAAAGAAAAGATTAAAAGTTAACCTTGATTTTCTGCCCAAAGTCAAGTAAATCAGCATGGACTGCCAGATTCATCCTACCAGTTGCATGGTCCAATTCCAAGAAACTTGGTGCAGTATGATAAAGTAAGTATGAAATTTGAGAAAACTGATGACTGTCATCATCAAACGCTTCTAGCTGCACCAAATGGGTACCCGCTGGATCACCACGTATAATGTAACCGTGGTATTCAAGTTGCGCAAAATATGGGTCATTGTCGTTTACATCCTGGAAGCAGTTAGTTCGTAGCTATTCAACCTTCATACCTGCTTTAGAAACTGTTTCTAAGTGTTCTCTAGTTCAAGCTTCTTATGTTATCGTTAATGAAAATTGCTTTCAAAGGTTGATTAGAAAAGTGCTATGCTCAAGCAGAATAACAGATTGGCATGAGTAGGCTAACAACGAACGATAATTAGCAGCATAACAATTAATTAAGAAAAGGGTAATATAGTAGTTGTTTGCTATTTGATACAACGAGAACTATGAGTAGATTATAAGAATTAGTTTCATGACTAGAGGAGGTTTTCTCCCTAGATGGTTGGATTTATTGGGGAACAGAAAATAATGAAAGCTTGGGATTATACGCAGAGCAGCGCTATGAGAAGCACAAGAAAATATTAACCAAGACATTGATAATAAGAAGAGCAGTGGAACTTCGGGATGGAGTACCATGGTCGACAGCAGTGATACTTATTTTATGCTGTTTTTCAGTTTCTCGATCAAGCTTTTTCCGTAACAACACCTCTCCAGAAGATTCTTTGACCATAAAAAGGTGTCTTTTAACAGAACTTTCCATGTTATACGAAATAACACTGTTATTTCCATGATCCTGAAAAAGAACTACTGTTGCTGATGATTTCATAAAATACCTATACATAGCAGAGTCTATTTCCAGTTCACAGCCTATAATTTACTCTAGCTACTAAGTATTTCATATGTTTTATTATTGTTCCACTATAATACATTTACCTAATGAGCAACATATTTGAAAGATCACCTTATCAGTTGCAGTAACTTTAAAGATGACAGAAAGTGGTGGAGCATCTTCCGACACTTCAATTTCGTAAAAAGGAAATGAGAACTGCGGTTCATGGTCATTCACATCGATAATTGCAACTTGAATTATGCAAATCGAGAATTTGTCACTGGGCGCAGCTTTCCGTATCATTACTTCAACTTTGTAATTCCATTTTGTATGATTTGGCCATGTTTGGGAAAGTGTCACAATACCTATTAATTCATAGCAGGTTAGTCTCCACAGGGAACGAATTGTTCTATATACCATTCTCTTGTTCAATTTCTTAGTGTCCAGTCGGGAAAGATAAAGAAAAGTAGTATTTTCTTATCGAAAGAGTGAATAATACTTGGTTTTCGACCGTTATTTCTCAGTGGTGAATTAAAAGAGTCGAAAATGAGGAAAATTAGGATAGGACTTACTCATTTGCTTGTTAATCATACTGCTTCATCAATTTAACTGAAAACAAGGTCAAATTTACCTGTTTTATTGCCAACCGAAAATAGCTCGTCATTTGCGCTATTCTCAATTATCGAAAAATGCAACTCTCCCTCGGCAAGGGCTTGGATTGCAGCGACAAATGAACCCGCAGCTGCATTTTCCATAATATCAACTTTTAGCAATTTTTCTCGAAGTATTGGAGCAGTGTCATTTAATTTCAACACAAAAATCTGAAAACCAACGAGTTTCATCAGTGCATCAAATCTTCGTGCACTGCATTCTGCACTGCTTGTCACGTCTTTCAAAGCGTCATCTCTTATCTCAAATCGCTTTACATACATAATTCTCAAAATACTTACCGTTAAAGTACGTTCGCAAAAACGTGGTGGCACACCATCATCTGTTGCACGAAATTTGAGCAAAAATTGCTCGATCGGCTTATCCACTAATCGATTTTGTCGCAAAATACCGTAATTTTTGCCATTTTCTAATCGGAAATAATTTTCGTTATTACCATCTACCAATGATAACCGAACATTTTGTCCAGCATCTTCATCATTTGTTGTTATCACAGCAACTGTTGAACCCACAGCTGTTTCTGAACTTACTGATGCAAATTTTGAACCAGTTGGATAAGTCCTGCAAAATATCCAGAGTTTAGCAAATGAAGACAAAATAACTTTGAAAGTGAAAGCAATCTAAGGTGAATTGCCTGAAGTTCATATTCGGATCATGTAAATTGTTGTTACTGAGATTTATATAAACCAGAGTGTGGCCAACTAATTTTGGATCGCCATGATCTTCTGCCTCCACTGCTAAAACGCACATTCCTCCGCAATTTTGCAAACAGTCTTCTCTTGGACAGTCCAGTCCACTGGCCTGTTAAATAACAGCTTTATTCTTGTAATATCAGCTTGGCTTTGAAAAAAAAATTTTTTTCTATTGTTGAATCAAGTGATAATGAAACAAAGGACGGCATATAGCATCGGTATATTGTTGCACAAGGTTTCGAGAGTTTTTAAAAATATTCGTAAACACTAATTTAAGAAATACTGCGTTTGTGTTATTTTAGAAGCAACAAGTTTTGTTGCAAAAAATTTTTGAGATGAATTTAAGTTTTCCTCCCCACCTGAACACTTATCGCACCCGTGTCGGGATCAACCTGAAAATGCTTTGAGAGATTTGATGCAAAGCGATAAGTGATACGACCGTTATCACCGACATCTGCATCAGTAGCCTCAACTCGCAGTACCACTACATCAGGTTGTACCGATTCATTCAGCTGAACATCGTAGCGTGATTGACGAAATGTTGGCGGATTGTCATTTGCATCTAGTACATTCACGTAGACCACGCAATGGCCAGTGCTAAGAAAAGGTTTAATTTGTAGGTGATTTTTTTCCTCAACTTTAAAGAAACTACCATGAGTAGGATAAGCTAGCATCCAACTTTACCAAGTGCAAAAATCTTTTCCTCAGTGTTCAGAGAAGCAAATTATTCAATATTTAAATATGAAATATTTCTTCAGTATTGATTACATAGGTTAAATTGGTGAGTAATCGAACGAATTTCTGTGTATATCTTATCACGAAATTAAGAAAGGTAAAAGAACCGAGGTGGATTGCCTCCATCATATGCTGAAATGTTGAGAACGAATAGATCTTTCGTCTCACGGTCTAGTTTTGCCAATAGTTCCAATAGTAAAACATCTCCACCAGTACTGTTTGAAGACCTTACTAATGCAAAGAATTCTTTTTCGTCCTGAAAAAAAAAAAGAATCGTTTAGAATCTTTGATCTTTTGAAAGTTTTGCTAATAACTCCAGATCTATAAAACCGACTGACCTTAAGTTCGTAATTCACAATTGTTCCATTCTCAGCCAAATCCGGATCACTTGCTGGTTGCAGGCGTATTCGACCTCCTATAACTGCTGATTCAACAATTGATACTTCCTAGAAAAAAAGTAACAAAAAAAAAAAACATTTCAAATTTTGATTGGAAACATTTATTCGATTTTTCAAATTCAGTTCTTTGTTGATCGTTTGTTTTGGTACAGTGAACATGCATTCCGAAATTTTACTTAACTTTGTATTGGTTTTATTTACGATTAAAATCGTTTGTTTTGGTTTTAGGTAATAAGGACACTTTTCTAAATCTTGCGCTGGCGCAATTTTCGAGCAGCACGGTGATAAACAAATTGAGTAAAGCCATAAACCATAAATTTATGAATGCTGAACACCTGTAGCGACAATCCACTACCTGAACCCATTATTCTTATGAGCTTTCATTCTCACTAATTATCTCCCTTTCAGGTCCTTGGCAATTACGAATCTCTTGCCGTTGTGTTGGCGGAAGAAACATATATAATTAACACTTCCGATCAATGGCCTCGCTCTACTAAACCGTTCTTTGAAATAACGAATAACCATCTAATCATCGAATTTATTTGTCGTTTTAATCATAAAAAATGCCATATTTTTCAGCTCTTTTGAGACAATTAAATTGGAAATTATTGTCTGCATAGGTTCATAGATTACAGCTGTGAAATTTAAATTGTTCCTTTCATGTAATAAATATATCTTGCTGAATTGCTTTCTGTTAAAAATTTACTAGAAGCTAAGTTATTAAAAGAACCGTTCGTTATGATTTGTTTTTAATTACAACAAAAAAATTGTTCAGAAGATGAACGATTGATTGGAAGGCTGAAAAACCGCTCGTAAATTTTCACAGAGAAAATGAATAAGAGTGCACACACAAATTGGCCAAAATAATAGCTAATGAAAGCGGTCGATACCGCTGCTTGGCCACTTGGCAATTATGGTGATTAATTCATCATATATATGCCCTATCTGAGACAGAGGAAATGCGCAACTGACTAACCAGAAATCTTGATGGGAATGTAGGGCTATTATCATTGATATCAAGTACATTAATTCGAACTGTTATGATTCTCTCCTGTTCAGCAGTTAAAAACAAAATTATTGTTCCATTAGGTGTAATTGTTTCTCGATCTAATGATGCAGAAGTACGAATTTCACCAGTTTGAATATCTACCGATACAAACTGGTTATGGCCATTTAGTCGGTAACTGAGATTTGTTTCGAGCGTAATTTTGCCGATCAATGTGCCTTCTGGCGCATCTGCAAGAGGAAAAAGGATGAAGTATTTCAGGAAGAGAGGCTGAAGGCAATATTTTCTAATTCAATTTTAGTTTCATCCTAATTTTCGGACTAAATCAGAAATTGTTTAATTGGCAATATATGTATCACTCAATTGTTAAGTTTCTGTTAAAATTATTGATGAGGGTTGCATGGAATGAAACAAAGAAAGTAATTAAGAGCAAAAGCTGTTGCAGTAATTACAAACTACAGCAGTGCATTTTTAGTTCCACTATTTAAGGAAAAATTATACCTTCGGGCACCTCAAAATCGTAATTTAGTTCTGAGAATAATCGAACGGGAATGATAAGATAATATAGGAGGGATATTTGAAGAACACATTGCATTCCACACACCCAATTGACACTGATACTTTAATATTTAAAGAAGAAGACAAACTGCAAAATGCAAATATTCTTGATAAAAGCTGTTCGAAGTGCGTCGCATGATAAACAGCGTTTGAGATAAGATTATGTTTTAAGATAAGACAAGGCGACATTTCCCGCATTTCTCTGCTACTTCCCTCATGCTATCTCATGTTTCGGCATATGCCGTATATTCGTAATATTTTCACGAACACTAGTCAAGTGATAAAGTCAGTAGAGCGGCTACAACAATATCCAAGGAGGATGAATTGCTAGAATAAATTCTAAGTAAAGCCAAAATTTTTGAAGTGTAAAAGTTGCAAGAGAACTTCGAAATTTGGGAAGCTGAGTCTAGTCACTTAAGAAGTACTCAGGCAAGGAATCTTCAAAAGTATAGATATGGTTAATTGATCCAAAAGTATTAATCCAGTAATCGAAAAGAAATACTTCGTAANTAGTCACTTAAGAAGTACTCAGGCAAGGAATCTTCAAAAGTATAGATGTGGTTAATTGATCCAAAAGTATTAATCCAGTAATCGAAAAGAAATACTTCGTAAATATATTTTAAGTGAAGGAAATAATCACACACAATGCTTTTATTTGATTTGCTTCCTACTGAAAGTCGCAAGCTTTGTTTATGATGAAAGACCTACATTGAGAAATCAAAAGCCATTCATATTTGCTATTTAGTTATCAACCATACTTCATAGTTAAATCATCTTGAAATGAAAAAAATAAGACAACTATGTGTTAAGCGAGCATAAATTTTCAAACAACTTCTTTTTTTGAGAGGAAAAAGGACGAGAAAAATGAGCCAAACAAGTTTTCCTTATTTAAATTTTGCCTTCAAACAAACAGCACAAGTAATTCTTTTCGATCATCTCTTTGTTGGTGCAATTGAATGGACCGAAAAAGTGACGAATGTGTCGATGGATAAATTGTTAAGGATAGGATTAGATGGTTGGATGAATGATAATAGATAAATATCCACCAGTAGAGGTACCCACCTGTAATCTAATCTAATCGTATAATCATGAAACAAACCCAAATGACGTGTTGCTGTTTGTATTTATATACACTCTATAAGATTATTTGAGAAGTGAGATTCAAATTAGACTTTGTACTCGCCGTAAAAATTAAAAATGATCATATATATCGAGTCAAATGATCACAGATGTGTCAGATAATCCTTTACTAATTAGTCATTATGCTTCTTCTCAACTAAGATGAATTGAAGTAGGGATTGTACTGGCTTGCAAATTGTAAAATCTGATACGGTAAAGAAACTTATCAGACAGAATTCATTTATGAAGGAGGACATGGGCTCTGTGCACTTCGTCGTCTAGATTCTTAGAAGTGACGAAGAATCAAAAAGGTCAGGCAATATTTCGAATATATGTCAAGTAGCTGAGACGAATGGTCCCAAAAGGTAAGTTGCCATTGTCAGCCCTAGTAGGTGGGTAAGCTGGGCGGAACTGAGCTGGTGACCATTGGGCGTGTCTCCTGCCGTCTCGTTAGGTGTCCTTTCCGCAGCTGTTAACAGAGGTCAAAAGAGGGCGGTAGCCGAGAAATGTCACTTGTGAAAATGACCTTCGGAGGACTGCGGTACACGACGTTTCCGGTCCTGAGCACTTCAGGTGTGACGAAAAACTGATATGAAGATTAAATTTGCATAGAAACCGCAAGACGGAGCTTGTTTAGTTTCTCGAGAGTTATGAGCTACTCGCATTTGATTATGCTGTGTAATTTAACATATCGTCGTTTGAAAGCTCTTTATAGCTCGAGATCGAGTATACAGATCGAGTTCCGTCTCAACACGAGGGTTATCTTTTACTTCAGTCCACAGGTAAATTTACGTAGCATTTCTTCATTACTTGAAACAAATTTATTCTTTAATGCCCGTATGGAACATGTATATCTCTTGTACATCATTCTTATTTGTTATCACGTTATCATCTTATTTGTTATCATGATTTCAAGTGAAAAAAGAATTTAATTTTACATCAATTTGTAATTTGCTTCTGCACAGAATTTTTTTTTTTTTAATATTTCATCGCTTTTCCACTTAACAGCACTCATTTATGGTACAAGGATCGAAAACGAAAATTTCCTCCACTTCTCCTAAAGTTAATTTAAAGTAGTACATCAATAACTTTTTTTTTTTTTTTTTTTTTTTTCAGTGAATTCTGCCTATATTAAATTTCGTTCGAACATTTGATTCTAATTGAACTCAAAAGTCTCGTGACGTATAAGCAACCGAAAACATATCTGCTTTTGTATTTGAGTGCTCATGCTAAATTTAGTCTGTTTTTCGCCAACTTTATTTTTATTGTTATTTTTTTGAAAATGTTTGAAAGCATAAAAAGTAAAATGTGAAAACAGTGAGAATAAAACAGCGAACCTATAGGAAATTCATCAGTGCAACATTTCGTCTGTAATAATTTATTGAGAAATGCTAACTTATTTTTGCGCATAAAATAGAAATAATTCGAATGTTACCAATAAAAAGCAACTGAGCAAAGGAGTCATATTTTGAGTAAGGAGGACTAATAGATTGATTCTACGAGAATTATCTCGAGGAAAATATGACTCTTAATGGCTAACAAATTCAATGCGGCTTTGGTGCAAACAAATCGGAAAGTTGTTAGTTTATTAGACAAGAGCTCCGGAAAGCGAGGACAGGGAAGTGAAATTCATCACTATTATCGAACAACTAATCTTCGAGGTCCTTTGAACGAAAAATTCAAAAGTTTATCCATCTCCCTCCCATCCTGCATGCCAGTAACTGTGTTGAAAAGCAACACTATATCGTTTGTGTCGGTTGCTGCTGCTCGAATTGTCGTTTCGTTCCAATGAGTCAACAGATGCAAGGACGAAACTCATTCTTTCCTGAGTATTTATGGAATTCCTTTCTCCCAGCCGAAAAAAATTGCGGGCAACGACATGAGAAGAACAGAAGGACCCAAACAGAGAACGTCGGAATTGAGCAGAAAAACACCATCTCAACACACTGATCCTCCCTGGTTCTCTCGAAGTTTTCTTTTCAGGTCTATGAAACCAGTATTGCATGATTCTAATCGAGTTGGAATCACTCGTAAACATTAGCAATGCCGATGATGTTAAGCCGGATTATCAGCAACACTGCCCTGCAATACTCCAAGTATCAGTTTCTCTGTGATATGCTCCACTTTGTGTTGACGAAACTTCAGTCTTCTAATTACTATAAGTCATCATCCAAGCTCATTTTGTATAAACAAACTTCTTCTCACATCAAGTAACTGTTAGCTATTTACAATTGCAAACATTCAAGATGGACAACTTCAAAGGAAAATAAATTGCCCTAGTTGCTTTCCCAATGCATTAATTAATTAGACCTTCTCTTGACATTAAAAAATATGAAGGTGAACTGCGTGGTCCGGCTGGTATAAGTGAATTAGACGACTTCTTAAAGAAGCGGACTAATAATGCAAACATGAAAAAACGACCATTCTCAAAACGATGAAAGATTTCTAGAAATTATAACAGTACGACATGAAGAGTCGCCAATGCAATATAAAATATATCTTAATATTAAGCAAAAAAAAAATTTAGGAGTTTGAGTTCATTTCACAAATTACATTTTCTTTTAAATTTGAGCAAGTTTCCAAAATTTTCGCTTGAGCATAACGAAAAGGTGTATAACTGCATTTTGGAAAGGTATGTCTGATTAGGAATCCAAAAATTCCATTCCGAAGTGCAAAATTCAATAAAAAAAAAAAGAAAAAATGCGAAGAAAGTGTAAAAATCCCTCAATTTTTGCTCCCTACTAAATCGCAACTGTTGATTCTTTTTATTCCTTTGCACTAAAACCTCAAACATTCTTGAGGAGAGCACTCAAATGCAAGAAAGGAGAAGAAAGAGCACAGATTCCGGTAAACCGGTTAAAAAAGTACATCAGGTTGCCATATATTACTTATATTTGCTATACCACAACCTACCACATTCTTCACAATAAACCGTAACAAGTTTTCCATTTAGATTGAAAACCAATAAATGCAGAAGGTTTCCGTACTTTTATATCGTCCAAAGAATTCTTCGGTAGCACGGTTAATTATCAGTAAGTAACTATGATATTAGTAATGTTTCGAGAGGTAAAACAATGAGTATGAGACTAAGAATAGACTAAAAATCTGAAAGACTGCAAGTCAAGTTTAAACCGAGAAAAACGTCAGAGAGTCGAGAAATGGCTTGATTTCGACTTAAGAAACAGAAAAAGCGATTCCAATAAAAGAATGAAATTGTCCAGAATTAATTAATTAGAACATTTAAAGCAACACCTATCGACTTGGCCAGCTATAAACGGTCCAGCACTGAGGATGATCGACAGATACGTGACACGTCATGAGAGCACGGTGCTAATTTCTACGCCAGTATGCACTGTGTTAATGGAAGTTGAGTCACCTGTTACGTGTGTTCAGGTGTCACTCACAGAAAATGTGAGTGCACTTTCACTGGACTACACGATTTTTATTCCGGAAATAGTCTGAGAACTCTCGGAAGAAATTCGTCAAAACGTGACGACAGTCAAAGGTCAATTAGTGCAAACTGAGCAGGCTCTACTTCGTGTGCATCTCTGCGTGCTCTTCCATAGTGCACGCTTTCGCGAATGTTCCCAAACCCTTTTAAATGTGCTTCCCTATCCCTTACTTCTCATTTCTTCTCTTGTGGTGGTGTTGGTGCTTCTGTCGAATATCTTATGGGTACGTGATTCCCGTACGTGTGCTAACCTTCGTGTCTCGTTTCACTTGAACCTAGACGTAGATGTAGACACAAGGATTCAGATGCTGATTCAGTGTGGTTTTTCTCAATCATTCTGCGCAAATTTAAACCAGTGTGGGATCACCGGATCGAGACTTATGATCATTGCTTAATTCCAACTTCCATATACAATAAGCACACATTCTTCTGTTAATATAAAGTACCATGTTTGCAGTAGGACTTATGGTATACGTTATCTCGCAAATTATTCTCAGGAAACCTCGGGATAACTTCTCTTTTATCTCAGTATCAGTAACTATTCTGTTTACACTTTACAGTGTAATTGGTCATTATTCAGAGCACTGTTATCGTTGAAGTGCTGTTTAAAGGCTATTAAAAACAATGGGTAAGTCAAATGCTGTTGGGATCGATCTCGGTACAACTTATTCATGCGTTGGTGTGTTTATGCATGGCAAAGTGGAAATCATCGCCAACGATCAAGGTATTTTCTTTTTATCGTCATAATACTTCGAACTGTCTGACGTTAGACCTGGTTACTGTCTCTTACGCGTTAGGTAAGAGGTTAGACAGATTGCCTGAGATTAGTATTTTTAAGTAGATGGGTAAAAAGTTTACTTAGCTATTAGTTTTTTCTTTTTCTTTCTGATATTTTCTTCAACTTTGGCCACACAAAAAGAATTGCTAATTAAGTTTTATACTGATAAATAGCAATATAACTTTCCTTATACTGGAAATTTCAATTCTGAATGGGTTTGAAAGTAAGTTCTGGTCCTGACTGCGTTGCAGGAAATCGAACAACACCATCATATGTTGCATTCACTGATACCGAACGGTTAATTGGTGATGCGGCGAAAAATCAAGTTGCTATGAATCCACATAACACTGTTTTCGGTATGCTTATGCGCGCATTACATGAATATCATTTGTGTACTATATACTACGCCAGATAATAAAGGAAGCATCCCTGTTCTACACATACCAATTGCAACAGATTTTCATGCTGCTAAAAGCTGTATTAATTTGAAGATGCAAAACGGCTGATCGGTAGAAAATTTGATGATCCTGCGGTACAGTCAGACATGAAGCACTGGCCCTTCAAAGTCGTCAGTGCTGATGGAGGCAAGCCAAAAGTTCAGGTGGAATATAAAGGTGAAACAAAAACATTCACACCGGAAGAAATTTCTTCTATGGTTTTAGGGAAAATGAAAGAAACGGCAGAAGCATTCCTTGGTCATTCTGTAAAGGTGCTCGTTCTTCTTGTTTGCTTTCTGAAATAGTTACCTAAAAGTTGACTAACAGCTGAGGTTGAAGTGCGGGATAATTTTGTATATTGCGTTAATTCTACAAAAATACACATATCTTAATTTAGAGATCTATTACATTTCCTTGCTGTGTGGTTGAGGCAGCAGAATTAAATTTTCTACGTTTTCGATATATTAGCAAAAACTGCCAGCAAATTGACGTTGACTGGATTTTTTTTTTAATATCAAATGGCATATTTTAGGATGCTGTGGTAACTGTGCCAGCATATTTCAATGATTCGCAGCGGCAGGCCACCAAAGATGCAGGCGCCATTGCTGGCTTAAACGTCCTTCGGATCATTAATGAACCAACTGCTGCCGCTATTGCATATGGTCTAGATAAAAAGGTTCGGTTGATATACTCCTTGACATTGTTAACTTTTTTCAAGTAATTATAGATGGGTTTTTTTCTCATTCGAAGATATCATACTCTCGATTTGTGCGCAGGATTTATTAGAAAACAAGTTATTTATTGTATCTTTGCTTGTTTCTAGGGCCATGGTGAGCATAACGTATTAATTTTTGACCTCGGTGGCGGTACCTTTGACGTGTCGATTTTGACAATTGAGGATGGCATCTTTGAAGTGAAGTCAACTGCCGGCGACACTCATCTTGGAGGTTTGTGATTAAAGCTGCCTATTTTTTTTTTCTAAGATTGTTCTTAAAGGACTCTCATTGGAAATATCCTTGAGAAAGCAAATTTGGAACTGTTAATAGGATAGCATCAAGGTTCGAAGTTATACATTGGAGTTTTTTATTATAATTTAAAATATGACAAATACAGGAGAAGATTTCGATAACCGCATGGTAAATCACTTCGTTAACGAATTTAAACGAAAAAACAAAAAGGATTTAACAACAAATCCCCGTGCACTACGCCGTCTTCGCACTGCATGTGAACGCGCTAAACGTACATTGTCGAGCTCCTCCCAAGCAAGGTAGTGTATTATTTTATGTTGCGAATATGCTATTTTACATTCGGTTTACATATGTATGCATTTTCATTAAACTGTGTTATATTGATCTGGTCCAGAAATTTTCCAGTAATACTTAAATTCACTTCATATTAATCGGGCTTATTTCAGTATCGAAATTGACTCACTCTTCGAGGGGACCGATTTTTATACCAGTATCACTCGAGCCCGTTTTGAAGAGCTGTGTGCTGATTTGTTCCGTTCAACCATGGATCCGGTTGAAAAAGCATTACGTGATGCTAAGATGGACAAGGCACAAATGCATGATATTGTTTTGGTTGGAGGTTCTACTCGTATCCCAAAAGTTCAAAAACTTTTGTCCGACTTCTTTTCTGGCAAGGAATTGAATAAAAGTATCAATCCAGATGAGGTATAATTTAGTTTGATCTTCATGCTAGGTTATAATGCACGAACAATGTTCCCCTCTTGTAGTTTACTACATATCACTCGTGTGAAATTTATACTGCAGGCCGTTGCTTATGGTGCCGCAGTGCAAGCAGCAATTTTATCAGGCGATAAATCAGATGCCGTACAAGATTTACTGCTGTTGGATGTTGCGCCGCTTTCATTGGGTATCGAAACAGCTGGTGGTGTGATGACTGCGCTAATAAAAAGGAATACAACCATCCCAACAAAAACATCGCAAACCTTCACTACCTATTCAGACAATCAACCTGGAGTACTTATTCAAGTATGCCAGCTCATACTTAGCCTATAAGAATCACAAAATCGTGGAACATTTTTCCATCTTAAAATTTGGAAAGAGGAAAAAAGAAAAAAGCGCAACTTCAGGTTTACGAAGGTGAACGCGCGATGACGAGAGATAACAATTTGTTGGGTAAATTCGAACTTTCTGGAATTCCTCCTGCTCCCCGTGGTGTACCACAAATTGAAGTCACTTTTGATATCGACGCAAACGGTATTCTAAATGTCTCTGCGCAAGATAAATCCACAGGGAAGCACAATAAGATTACAATTACCAATGATAAAGGCCGTTTATCGAAGGATGAAATTGAAAGAATGGTTCAGGAAGCCGAGAAATACAAGGCCGATGACGATGCACAAAAAGACCGCGTAGCAGCGAAAAACGCTTTAGAATCATATGCTTTTAACATGAAGCAAACCATTGAGGATGAGAAGGTAGGTGTTAGCCGGTCGTAGAAATTTACGAAGGGGATAATTCCTGAACCTGTAGAAGTCACAATAATCTATTACTCTTGACATTCAAAAAAATTCAAGAAAACTTGTAGAAGCTCCTAAGTACTCTAGTTTTCTTATGTTTCGTTATTAGCAATCAGCAATGTATTAGAAGTCCTATTCTCAGTACACTGGAAGTGAAGATTTTTTAAAAACAATATTGTAGTTGAAAGGCAAAATCTCATCGGATGATCGCAGGAAAATTGAAGACAAATGTAACGAAGTCATCAGATGGTTGGATAGTAACCAGACGGCTGAAAAAGATGAATTCGAACATCAGCAGAAAGAATTGGAAGCTATTTGCAATCCAATCATTACAAAGATGTATCAGAGTGCCGGTGGCATGCCTGGTGGTAAATGAATTTATGTTGCAAAACAGCCATATTTTGGTGGATTGTTTTTAAATTTAACTGAATTTTACTAAACAAAAAAGTGCTCTGGGTGTTTTCCTAGTCCTTTTATTAGTTGGCGATTCATTTCACTTTGAAAAAAGCCTAAGCAATTTATAAACGATGCTTTTTTCACCTAAAATCACGATACCCAGACACCATTTTTTTTAGTTTTCAATCCTGACAAAACCTAAAAAAAAAAATCCTTCGCTGTGGAATATTCAACCATCAGCGAGAAATATCAGAGATACTCTCCGAGCCTCATACAAGCAGTGAACCTCCTCTATCGCAAAGAAGTCAATCGATTAGACATTATTCATTGGGAATCTTTTTTTTCCTTTTCCACGATCCACTTCAGCATTTTTTGAGTTTGGTTTTATTATAAATAGCTAATTTTGAAAAGAATTATGCAGAAATTACAATTCCTTTATCCATTCTAGGAATGCCGGGCGGTGCGCCAGGCGGTGGTTCTCAAGGAAGTGGACCAACAATCGAAGAAGTTGACTGAGACATCTGATCTATGCTGTTTCTGAAGAAGTGACTTGTTCATAAACTAATTTACTAATAAAATTGATTTCATCGATGGTTTGAATTTCCTTTACGTGAGCGCACTGTAACAGTTTCATTAAAGGAGACATCGTACAAATAAGACGAAAATGAGACAGGTTGCATATTTCTCTTCGAGAAACGAATACGATAACCTATTTATAAAAAGCTGTATTTTTATGAGTCTGTATAACAGATTATGAGCTGTGTGACCTATGCACATAACATAACAAGTGATACGAAGGCCATTCAGTTCATCCAGCAAGGGAAGTAGCAGGATTTTCCAATTCACTGGATACTGATAAGATAGCACGAATCAGCACACACTTGCAGCCTATCTGTGAGATGATTAGCCCTCTTGGAACTTAAGCGTCACACTTTTCTCCTTCCAGCAACACCTCGGAAATCTCAGTACAATGAGAAGTGTGAGAAAAATCTGATAGCTTAGTTTAACGCAAATCCTCGATTACGCTTGCAGACCGACCTTCGAGAACATTCTATGGCCACTCAATGAGGCACTCTCTGGAACATTCTTCCATCTGTGATACCTGTCTGACCTCTCATCTGAATATGCAGTCACTTGTTATCATTTGTATGCTGCCAGCATCACTCACACACTCTCTCACAGCAGTCTGCTCACTGAACATTCTATAGCCTTCTAGAACATTCCTTGAGTTTTATATAAAATGCAGCTGAGGGGAGACCGCATCATTTGTGAGTTTTCTCGGTACGCTGTTCGGTTCGGTTCGGTGCTCTGCTACTGTGATGCGGATGTGTGGTGCGTGTTGTTGGTGCGGGTGCGTGCAGTAGGTGCTGGTCGTCACGTGTACAGTCACTTCGTTGGTGTAACACTGTGCTTTTGCAGGACTTCTGTTGGTTGTTGAATATAATCCAATATCGATTAAAGGAAGAGAGCGAAAATGTCAAAGAACGCAATCGGCATTGATCTTGGGACTACTTACTCGTGCGTGGGTGTTTTCATGCACGGTAAAGTGGAAATCATTGCTAACGATCAAGGTTGATCTTTTCCGCTACTTTTGCCCTCAACTTTCGGTAAGGGGCGCTTTTAAAGATCTATGGTCAGAGGAGATATTGTAAGTTGACGAGTGGCACGACTGCTACCATTTATTTACCTGTCATTGCGAATTATTTTCGAATTCTCTTTGATCCTCTAATACTGTCTTGAAGGCGTTTATTGTGTCTAAATTTTAGGTAATCGAACAACACCATCATATGTGGCATTTACCGATACTGAACGTCTTATTGGTGATGCAGCCAAAAATCAGGTTGCGATGAATCCGCACAATACTGTTTTCGGTAATTTAGTTATGTACTCTACTTTAAGTAATTGGGATTGTGTAATGTTTGGCTGTCGCTAGAGTCGGTTTTTAGGATCGGTTTTTACAGATTTTCATTTCAGATGCGAAACGATTGATCGGCCGTAAATTTGATGATGGATCAGTACAGTCAGACATGAAACATTGGCCGTTTAAAGTTATGAATGCTGGTGGAGGCAAGCCAAAAGTTCAAGTGGAGTATAAGGGGGAGACGAAAACTTTCACGCCGGAGGAAATTTCTTCAATGGTTTTAGTTAAAATGAAAGAAACAGCTGAGGCATTTCTTGGTCACGCAGTCAAGGATGCTGTGATCACAGTTCCAGCTTATTTCAATGACTCACAGCGACAGGCAACGAAAGATTCGGGTGCCATTGCGGGTTTGAACGTTCTGCGTATTATCAACGAACCAACCGCAGCAGCTATTGCATATGGGTTGGACAAGAAGGTGCGTTAAATTGAATGCAGGAGATTGCATTGGAACTCTGATCATTAATATACAAAAATGGAGTTCGTTTGTTTTTGCAGGGCCATGGTGAGCGTAATGTCCTTATATTTGACCTTGGTGGTGGCACATTTGATGTGTCTATCCTGACTATAGAGGATGGTATTTTCGAAGTGAAATCTACTGCTGGTGACACTCATCTTGGAGGTACATTGATTTCAGGATTAAGCATTGAGATTAACATTTTTAAGAGACCTAAGTATATGGTAATGTCTGATGACTGGTTTTTTTAGGCGAAGATTTCGATAACCGCATGGTGAATCATTTCGTTGCGGAATTCAAGCGTAAACACAAGAAGGATTTGGCTTCAAACCCTCGTGCCCTTCGTCGCTTACGTACTGCATGCGAAAGAGCAAAAAGAACACTCTCTAGTTCGTCACAAGCTAGGTTCGGATTTCTTTCTTACTTTTATTTAAGAGGGATGTATAGCTTGATTTGGATATTGCTTGGAAGTGCAACCTGGTATTTTCAGTATCGAAATTGATTCGCTATTCGAGGGCATTGATTTCTACACTAATATTACTCGTGCTCGCTTTGAAGAACTTTGTGCTGATCTTTTCCGCTCAACAATGGATCCAGTTGAGAAAGCATTGCGTGATGCCAAGATGGATAAGGCACAAGTTCATGATATTGTACTGGTGGGTGGGTCAACTCGTATCCCGAAAGTGCAGAAACTGCTCTCGGATTTCTTCTCTGGCAAAGAATTGAACAAAAGTATCAACCCTGATGAGGTTAGTGTCATTTGCCTGAATGTTTTTCAACTTGATCCTTCTGGGAGTTTTTTCGTTCTATCTGACTTTACATCGCGGGTAATTTTAGGCTGTGGCATATGGTGCTGCTGTCCAGGCAGCTATCCTCTCTGGTGATAAGTCAGAAGCCGTACAAGATTTGTTATTGCTCGACGTCGCACCGCTTTCACTTGGTATCGAGACTGCTGGTGGTGTTATGACTGCTCTCATTAAGCGAAACACTACCATCCCGACGAAAACGTCGCAAACCTTTACCACCTACTCTGATAATCAGCCAGGTGTTCTTATTCAGGTTCGCATTCTGATATCGTTTTGAATGTTGTGCATGTTATCCTTTTTTCTCTCCTGGAAATATGAACGCGAAATAGCACCCAAGAAGAACTAACTTTCAGGTTTATGAAGGCGAACGTGCTATGACCAAGGACAATAATTTGCTCGGTAAATTTGAGTTGTCTGGAATCCCGCCTGCTCCTCGTGGTGTGCCACAAATAGAAGTTACTTTTGATATTGATGCAAACGGTATCTTGAATGTTTCTGCGCAAGACAAATCTACTGGTAAACAAAATAAGATAACTATTACTAATGACAAGGGAAGGTTATCGAAGGATGAGATCGAACGGATGGTGCAAGAAGCTGAGAAATATAAGGCAGATGATGAAGCTCAGAAAGACCGTATTGCGGCAAAGAATGCTCTTGAATCATATGCGTTCAATATGAAGCAAACAATTGAGGATGAAAAGGTAATATTAGTGGTTAGCATAGATTTGGGAGTTTGTGGGTCTTCAAATTATGTAGAAGAATTGTTTGTCTGTTTTCAGCTGAGGGACAAACTATCTGAGGAGGATAAGAAGAAGATCCAGGAGAAGTGTGATGAGACGGTCAGGTGGTTGGATGGGAATCAGACAGCTGAGAAGGATGAGTTTGAGCATCGTCAGAAAGAGTTGGAAGCAGTTTGCAATCCAATCATTACGAAACTGTACCAGAGTGCTGGTGGTATGCCCGGAGGTAATGTTTTGTGTGAATTTGATAGCAGATATATTGTGGATAATGCATACATCTGTTAGCGTTTGGTTGGATGATGAACTGTTATGACTTTTTCGAGTATTAGGAATATTTCAGGAATGCCTGGTGGTATGCCTGGTGGAGCTCCAGGTGGAGGTTCGGGTGGCAGTGGACCAACAATTGAAGAAGTTGATTAGATGACTTTGTCGTTGATAACTGACGATCTCATCCTTGCTGCTTGATATACCTCTCATTGTTATTTGTTTTAAGTATGGACTTTAAATTCAGTTTCTTTGACAAATTGTTATTGTATCGGGGGTGGTCGAGCTAGGCAGTGTCTGGTGTCATTATGTTTTGCCGCTGTATTTTCTCACTCATTAAGGATTCATTATATCTGTAAGTAAATTATAATTGATTAATTGGTCTTGTGTATAGTACAATGAGAGCGAAAGGTGGGAGAGTGCGACAAAATGGGTAGTGGGTTCGGGTAATACAGGTTTCCACATTGGATCCGATGAGCGTCATGGAGGCGGACGAGTTTATTTGGGCACGGAGAAGATGCCGAACGTTGGGGTTGTTGGTTCGTGTCATGAACAACTTAGTGTTGTCAACGGCGAGAACAGTTTAGGATGGTTGCGACTGTGAGATTTAGAGTTGGCGGGCAGACAGCTATAGGCCAGCTCTTTGTTAGAAGCTACGCAATGCTGGCGCTGCGCCGTGTTTGGCTTCTTGGTTTGCGCTTTTAACCTCGATGAAACTTTTATTGTCTTTTAGGAGTTACAGCGGTGTAGAACGAAATTAAAAGTGAAAATGCAGGAGTTTGTAAAGATATACGACCCTTCACATATAACATAACTGGAACTCCTACATGTCATCATCATCATCACTTCTTCGCTGTGCCTGCTTCTCGAGTTTGATCAGATCATCAATGCGAAGGATTGTTATTGCAGCCTCTGTCGCAAACTTCAGACTCTTGACTTTACTCATCAGTGGCTCGAGAACACCTGCCTCCTTGTTATCACGAATTTCGCCGTTCTCCAAATCCAAACCCGCCCTAAAGGAAACAGAACCGGATATTCCGTTAGTTGCTGCACAATTTCAACAAACCATGAAATGATATACACCTGAACCAAAAATATTCCTTGCCTTTCTCATTTTTAAAATGTAGGCCTCAGTGCCATAAGAGATCGGACTAATTCGGATTCTCCTTTACCTGGATTAGATAATTATTAAGTTAAAAACTAATCAGTCCTACGCGATAAAATCCAGGCGTACCATTTCAAATGGGCAAGTTCTTTTACTTGTTGTGCTTTATTGTGAAATGCTCGCAGCTTCGCGACCAATTCTGTTGAATCTTTGGCAGCATTCGAGGCCAATACCTTCGGTATGACAAGCAACGAATTAGCAAATTCAGCTACGGCAAGCTGTTCACGACTTGACTGCAAGAAAATGATATTTTCAAATCAAAATAATTTGCGGAGCATACAAAGTATTCAAAAATTAATTCATAAAATTCTATGCATGCACTTACTAGAAATAAAATTTACATAAACATCAATTTGAAACCCAAAATAAAGAAATCAGAAGTTGCACAAGAACAAAAACTCACTAGAGTAGTGGCAAATGCTTCAAGATAAACATTCAGCGAAGCTTCCACTGCTCCGCCACCAACAACCAATTTTTTACTTTCAAGTACTCGCTGAACAACACAAAGAGCATCATGAAGTGATCGTTCCATTTCATCAAGCATCACATCATTTGGCCCACTAAAATAAATTATACTTTGATAAGTTTTGAGCTCATAAAAACTAAGAGCCCTAGTCGATGAAAACACCAGATCCAATAAATATGGAAGAAGGCTCTATATCTTTCTGCTTAAATTCACAGAAAAATTTTCTAACATTTGTCACGACACAAACATGCGCAAAGAAACGACCATAGTTATAAGACAGGTATTTCCTTCAGTTGTAAGAAGATTTTGTTTAGATTGGCATAAAGTTAAATTTAACCAAATATTTTACCGCAGAATAATGGAGGATGAAGTCCGAGCTTTTGGTCCTTTAATAAGGATAAGTTCATCATCGGAAATTCTTTCTTGAACTACTTCATCAGCCATACCCAACTGTGAGGCCTCGAATGCTTCTGCACCTTCCAGGGTTGCCAAAGATGACATGAGCGTAGCTGAAACATATAAGACGGCATGCTTTTTAATTTTTAGCCCAACATAACAAAAGAATCCAGCTTTCTCAAAACCATAAACTCTTGGAACTCATTCAGTACCTCACTGCTGAAATAATAACATTTACTATAGTTTATTAAATTACCAGAACAATCCTTAAATATTCACATGTCAAAATGTTTTGAAAAGATGAAATTTGGAATATAATTATTTTTTGTGCATTTCTAAATCCTGGACTTGTTCACTCATTTGTAAATTATGAAACTAGAAAATCCCAAACTCGCTTCACACAAATGAAATAGCTCGAATTTTTTTAACGTAACAAAATGATGTCAAAGTTAATGGGAAGATTCAAACAACATCGTTCTAAGTGAAACACTATATCTATCACCAAAAAAGTCAACGAAATTGCTTAAGATTGTTGCATTACCTCCAGTAGCTTTAGCAATGCGTTTCAAGTCAATTTTTTTGCATCGTCGAACTGCCATTGCACCTGCTTCCACAAACTGTTTTAAGCAAAGATCATCGATTCCACCTGTCGTTAACACCACATTGGCTCCAGCTTTTAAAATTTTTTCGATTCTTCGTTTCGTAATTTCATATTCTCTATAATCATACTTTCTACAATAATTTTAAGGTATCTCCACAAAGTTCTGAATAAAAAAACACGGGGAAAACTTACTCACGACGAAATGCTTCAAGCTCTGTTGGGTCTTCAACTACAACCGATATTCCAAGATGCATTTTCACCTTTTGGAGTGAAAAGTCCAAACATGCAATCTTCGCATTGTGGACAATACGAGGCATAGCTAAATGTAACAATGATTTAGAGAAAGCATAACAAATAAAGAATCAAGGGAGATAAAAACCTCTAGTTTGGTCCAGAGAGGATAAAACAATAAACCTTATTTATGGTGATGTATTTATTACTCATCTAGAAATGTCCCTTGATTAACACTTCAGGGTCTACAGAATCATATGGCTTTAAAGTTACAACAAAATCGACACAATAAAAAGCTAACAATGAAGACCAAGCAAGGAAAGGAGAGCCAGGAAAGTTTGCCAGAAGTGGGTTGTAAAAACTCATTTTAAAAATTACCTTGACTAGCAACAGTACAATTCAACGCATAGCCTTTAATAAGAACGCTTTCACGTACTGATTTCCCATGAGCTTTTAACACGTTGACAGCCTTGACTGGATACGTAACTTTACCTTGAACGTCAATTACCTTCACTAGTTCAGCTGCTTCCACAACCATGCCAGCAAAGAAATCCGCATCCCTAAAAAAATATTGAAGTAAAGAAGCAACTACGGAGAAGGAAAGCGTTAGCATTAACAGACATATAAAAATGAAGGAGTTCATACGCTCTAATATAAAGATAAACAGAACGGCGATATAAGAATAAATACAATGCGTGTATTTATCAAAAATAAAAACATAAATTAGTTTGGTAATTAGGCTAATATCCCGTATGCTGCTAATACAAGGAAAAGAATGAAATTGAACTGGAATAAGTAAAAATTGGAGAGCGAATTTTCCTAAACTGTATCTATAATTAGTAAAGGATTATAAGAAAAAAAAGTAAAAAAAAAAAAGGAAACACACGGTCCAATGACTTTTGAAGACATTGCTGTTTTTGCAGCTTCGCTAATCGACTGTCGACCGAGCTCCTGCGATCCAAAAGACAAATTGTCCTGCGGGAGAAAATTTATGAAATTTCCACTAACTAATAGACGACAATTATTCAATATATATTTTCTTGACTACTCCAAGTTTCTTTAATATCAATAGAAATATTAATATTAACGAATCTTTAGCATTAATAGCAACATCTACCTGCATATAACGCACAGACTCTTTGCAAGCTAACCGATAACCATTAATAACAGTTGTGGGATGAACCTGCTGTTTGACTAATTCGTCAGCAGATTTAAGTAATTCAGCCGCTATAATAACTACAGATGTTGTTCCATCGCCGACCTTAAATAATCCTTCTAAAATTAATGATTAAAATGATTTTAAATGAAAATGTCAGTGGAAAACAAGGAGACCAGCAGGTATTAGTTATAGTGGCATTTTTTCTTTTTTAATATAAATTCGACCATTTAAATCAGAGAAATCATTCAGATAGAAAACAATACTGCTCATCTATTACTTCTTCATCTTGCAACTGAGCTAATTCAACCAGGACTTTCGCAGCTGGATGCTCAACTTCTATTTGTTTAAGGATTGTCGCGCCGTCGTTTGTTACTATCACATCCTGCAGTTAGAAACGCAAATTTCTTGGAAAATTTGATCAGGAGGCAGATAACGAGAAATTTCAAAGACTTTCTTGTTCTGATCTTCAGAACCATTCCTCCAGAGGTAAAAATGCTGTCATAAAGCAACTAAATATAAAAATATGCAACGCTAAGACAAGGGTTCACAACATTCGCAGGAAGAATAAAAATGGAGCCTTACCCCAACATCATCCACAAGCATCTTATCCAGCCCAACTGGACCAAGCGAAGATTTTACAATGTTTGCTATTGCTGATGCAGCCATGACTGAAATCGTGAGAGTCTACTGTCGAAATGAAAGATTTTTACTGAGTCTTCTTGGACGTGCAAAGGTTTACAAAGAGCAATCTTTTTAATAATCTTATGCGAATAAAGCAATACAAACAAAGAAATGTGCCCTTCAAAAACGATACCATTCTGCGTCCGGACGGATTGACCTGAAGTGCGTTTGCCAGTAACAGCAAGGAGTCTTTCTCCACCAGATGCCATATTTCCTATATAAATAATCATAACTGAATACTTAAATACTCAAATTCAACAGGAAATGCCACTTCCCACCCCACAATCCCTCACTCGACCACCTCAACAACCCAGCTTTCCTCTCTTTCTCCTACTCACCTCATCCATATGAGCTGTGATATTACGAACCAAGCGTGGAGTGGTATGAAACGACTGTCCCATCAGCAAGACTTCACTTTCTTTCCTCATTTTCGAGTGTCTCTTTTCCTCTCCGCTTTTTCAGTTCTTCTTATTTCCAGGAATCTTGCAATGTGACATGATGACGACATTGTTATTTCGTATGATTCCGAAACATAACGAATACAGCAGTGGTGAGTACAGTAAGATGCCGAATTGTACCGATGGGATCACATGGATCATGAATGTAATTGGAATTTTACTTTTGAATATTTGTTGACTCAGAAATCTTTGGAAACATGAAGCAGTTTCTGAAGACCTTCCGAACTGCTATCTACATGTAAAGGGTGCATATTTCGAATGCGGTTAGTTTACGGAACAGAAAACGGAAAAATTGCAATGTATGTTTGCAAATGCAGCTTTAATTTAAGATTTTCGGCGATTGTGTCGATACAAATTTGAAATTAATTGGCTTTATTATTGGATTTATATCATTGTTTTTATGGCTTCTACCGCTAATTCCACAGCTTTTGCAAAACTTTCGTTCCAAACGATGTGATGGTCTTTCTATATATTTTATTCTTTTTTGGTATGTTCGTTATATCACACTACATTGTGGTTGAGAAACTTGCACTATTTTAGATGGATATAGGTTTCGAGTACAGATTTTAGTCAGAAAGTTTCAACATTTATATCTAGATCTAGATATTTATTACGAAAGACTAGTTTGTTTTTTGCATATATTTGCTTTGTTTTCCGATGTGTTCAACATACAAAATGAATTTTGCCTTTTAGATAAATACGTGATTTCCCTCAATAATTGATTCATTTTTAGGATTGTTGGTGATTCATGCAATATGGTTGGAGCAGTGATCACAAATCAACAACCTCTTCAAAAAATTATTGGTGTTTACTATGTCTTCCAGGTGCTCTAAGATTTTAAGATCTTGTCTGAACATTTTTCTAAATTGCATGCAGAAATAATTTTGACTTCACAGAGCCATTTTTAGGACATGGTTATTCTTAGTCAATATTTTTATTACAGTAGCATCTATCCTCATCGATTGCGAAGTATGTCTTCAACTTTTGTTTTTTATCCACACAATTATTTTCGGAATTTTCATTAAAAGAATGTCTCAGAAGGATTAATTTTTCATTTAACAGTCTTTTTGTCAGTTAGAGCTATGTTGCTTTTTTCTTTTATTTTATCTCCATTTATGGTAGCCTGTTTCATACAAATTGTCAGCTTCGGCACGAAGTAATCCAATAACTAGTCCGACGGCAATAGTACCAGGCATTTTTGTTGGACTTTTCATGGGTGGAGCACTACTTTCAAGTGGTCAGACATCGAATCAACTTGATTACCAACATTATAAAGTGCCACCTGGAAAAAGAAAGTTGTTTTCTACAGAAATGCTTGGTGGACCACCATTTTTTTACGGCTATTACGACTTGGTTAGCTTGATTCTATACCTAACATTTTTCATATCTTTTTTTAAAGTTTTGCTTAAAAAGTAATGAAAGTAATTGTAATTTATGCGTCTCTTGCTAGTAGAGAAGAGAAAAATTATCCGTTAATTTCCAGATGGGCTATATAATTGGTTCTGTAGCAGCAACATGCTACTTTGCGGGTCGAATCCCGCAGCTGTTAAAAAATTATTACCGGCAGTCTTGTGAAGGTATCGTACTTTAAGAACAAGATCAATTTCTCTTCCTCATGAAGTTGTAATGTGTCAATTTAAGGTGAAGCAGTATAAAGAATACATTTAATGTAAAATAGAAAGGTGATTTCCAGTGGTACTCTCAATAATTTACTGACTAAATTTCTAACGAATGACGATATATTTAGAGCTGTTAAGCAAAACTTTGTGTTTCGATTTATGTAATTTAGAAGACTGTATATATATATATATATAATAATTATATATATATATATATATATATATAAAATATTGTATTCATATCAATAGATCAAAAGCCTCAAAGGCTGAATCTGTACAAATCACTGTGATAATCCACTGTTTAGAGTTTTCTTACATTATTTTCCAGGTGTGTCACTAATTATGTTTTATATAATTATAGCAGCAAATGCAACGTATGGATTATCTGTAAGTTTTTGCTGTTGAAATTGCATCACTGAGTTTTGAAGACTAAATTATTAGAAACAAAAATGTTTGAAAGAAAGAAATATCAGCATGTGACAAAATAAATTGTAACATATCAAGCGTGAAATTTTATTAAGAAGTTAAACAAAGTATTTAATTAGCAGTAGATGTCAAAGATCGTTTTTTGCACAAGTCTATTTAAGTTTGTTTAATCTGTTTATTTGCTGTCCATGTTTTATGTTGCTACCTTTTAGTAGCAGACAAAAAACAGAGAGCATTTCATCATTTCATTGTTATTTGTCACATCATATTCATTTTTAAATTTCCATGGATTTCAGGTTTTGTTAGAGGCAACCAGTTGGCATTACGTTTTGCGCCATTTACCATGGTTGGCAGGTAGCTTTGGTTGTTGTGTTATTGATGTGATAATGGTTATACAGCACATCTATTACGATCGATTAAATCATCTGAAGGATGTGTTAGAACGTGAGGCGCTCTTGGAAGACGAAGGCTGATGTGCATTGGTTTATTAGCTTATGGATTTTTTAATCTGCGATTTTTAATCCTTGAGTGACTTTTTTTTAAGCGATGGTTTTTGGGATTTTTTGAGGAGTGTAATCCAACTTAAATTATGAAGATTAAAAAAAGCATTTAGCTTTTACTAACATAAATTTTGAATTTTTCTATTACCTTTAAATAAGAAGTAGATGAATTTTTTGTTCTGGCTTTTTTTTTCTTTTATTTTTTGTAATTGTCAGTGTTTTATGTATACAGTGTTCTATTGCATTTTCTGTTTTTTGTAATAATTGTTCATTTTTTGGATGTACTATTTATGTGTGTTAAAAGACAAAAAAATGGCCGACTGAATCTCATTTTAGCTAATAATTATTTTTCATTGACTTCATATACAGTTGTCATGAATAATCCGAATTTCATTTCCTTTCATAAATTCGTATACTCTCACAGTCGTTTTTGATTATTGCTTTTTTTTTTTGACAATATTTCTCTTGATATTTTCAAAACTAGAAGTTATTTGCGGTGTAGAAGGAGAAGGAGCTGAACTGATCAATCCTCGCTTTCCAAGTTCAAGTCTTGGGTGGTTATTCTTCTAACTCTTTTATATCGTATCGGAAATATCTGGCAAAGGGCGTCCAGAAATGAAACATAAGAAGGATAAAGAAGTTAAACCAACGGTTATCTCATTGGAGCGTTTATATATTTAGCGTTGTTATGACGTCAAATTTTGGTTTTTCTTTCCCTATTTCCTTCTTTTCTGTATATTTAATGTTGAATTGGTTTAGTTCTGTTTATTACTTTGACGCTTTTTTATTTTGTTTCATTACTTGGTTTCTTTTCAGTAGCAAGGAATTTTTATGAAAGGAACCAATTTCTTGGGAATGATTTATTTCAAATAACTCTCGTAGTTTCTTGGTGGCTGAGGAGCACTAGAGTATTGCTTGTTGTGACAGTGTAGTTGATGCTTCAACTTTTCTGTTGCAGGAAACTATTCGAAGTTTGCATTTTACAGTATTTTTATTCACTTTAACCTTCACTCACTTCCTTACGTAGCCATTTACATAGTAGATGAAATAAGTATCATGGAATACAAGCAATGCCATTTAGTAAAGTCACTGAGTCTTAGCAAATAAGGTTTCTCCAGTTTACAACTTACTGCCAAAAGTGAACAAGGGCAATAGAAAAATTCTTAATAGCAGGGAAGGAAATATTGCATAATGACTGGGATTGGTAGTGCAGAGCAACGAATAAAGGGGTTGGTTTCGGTGGGTAAGGCTCGATGTGACGCAGATCCTCACGTATGCAAGTTTGAAGGCGCGGTAGTTGGTGGAAGATATAGTAAAATAAGACAAAAGTGAAACAATCACTTCTTTGTGTCTGCAAAAAGTTCTCTCTTAATGTGCGAGGAGCAAGTAGCAAAGAAACATGCAAATTAGTTGGTTTCATGTTCGTGTAAATAAATTCATTCTTTTATTTCAATTTTGTTTAGCTTTCATTCACTGGTTAACTTCTGTTAGAAAATGGGAGACGTTCCACAATGTGTTCTGTATGAGCATGCCGTTGGATATGTTTTGCTGCGTGTTACCGAGTTCGAAGATATCGGCACAGGTATTCCTCAGGTTGGTGTTATTTCTGTTTCTACTACATGCTAGCTTTCAGTGGGATCTCTAGTTTCTTCCTGCATTTTTATTATTTCAGGTGGAAGAATCGATTGCTGATGTGCAGAAATTTTGTTCAGTTGTTAAAGTCGAAGCTTTCGAGCCTTTTAAGAATACCGAGTCCGCGCTGGAAAATTGTAACAAACTGTCGGAAAGTAAGTTCTCTTTTTGCCCTTAGTCACTTACTTTACTGTAATGAATTTAAGTTTTGTAAAATAATCTAACAAATTAAAGTTTTGAAATTGCTGCTATGAAAAGACTTATCTGAGGTTCCTTTCTCAGTCTAAATATTATTGCACATATCTGGTCTCAAGTTATTATTGCAGAAAATATTAAAATATGTTGAAAAGTGGAAAAAAAGTCACGGCAAATCTTTTCCAGGTCAGCTTCATCCAGATTTGCTCAATTTCTTGGAAGCAAATTTACCGAGAAGAAAGAAAAGAACAGTTACACTTGCCGTTGGTGATCCGAAATTAGCTAGCGCTATAAGCGAACAAATTACTGGTGTAAAATGTCAAATTTCTGGAATTGTTCCAGAACTTATGCGTGGCATACGTATACATTTTGGGCATCTTGCCAAAGACTTACCTCATCATTCATTATCAAAAGCTCAGATTTCACTTGGACATAGTTATTCGCGGAAAAAAGTATTGTTAATTTACATCTCTTAATTCAATTTCGGGTCAGAATGAAGGGCTAGCTCTGACAAATACTGCTTTATATTCTTTCATAGATTCTTATTTAGTTTTAGCTTAATTTTACGAAATTCTGCTTTGTGTAAATATATGCTGTTTTGAAGGTGAAATTTGATATCCATCGGGTAGATAACATGGTAATCCAATCAATTGCACTTTTGGATCAGCTTGATAAGGATGTTAATCTCTTCGGTATGAGGATTCGAGAATGGTAAGTTGGTAAGAAATATGTTTTTGGTGAAGAATTCGTGAATTCTGTTATCTAAGCGGTTAGAGGAATTTTCTCGTTCGAGGAATGACGACAACTTTAAAAGTTTGAGTTTCCAGGTATTCATATCATTTTCCTGAGCTTTTCAAACTGGTTCCTGAACAGTTTGCTTATATAAAATGTGCATCTACTATAATGGATCGAAAGAATCTTGACGACCAAGTGGTGGAGAAGTTGAATGGTTTCTGCTTGCTTGTAACTTTGTTTTTGTTTCTTGATCTTGAAATCAATGCTGGTTATGGGTTGCACTTAGGTCTATAGTGTGAACACTCCATTGGTTTCCTAGTGAGAACTGTTTAGATGTTCTGTCATTATTTTGAAGTTGGGAGCTTTTCACAATATCTCTTAAACAGTGCAATTAAGAAAAGGCTAAAATTCTCTAATTATGTATATCTCTAAGAGAAGTCGAAGTTCCATTTTATTGGTTCTTATATTAATAGTTTATTGTTAAATTAAGATGATGAAATGACTAGCATCATGTGTTTGTTTCAGTTATCTCTAAGTGGTGCCAATATCAGAGGAAAGTCTTTATAGTGACATGATGCCAGGATTTTGAAGTCGATTTTATGGGGAATATCATGACTGACATCTGCTAAGATGAAGAATTATTGTTCTCTTTTAGAAATTTTGGGTGATAATGATAAAGTAGCAGAAGTGGTAGAGGCTGCACGAACTTCTATGGGAATGGATATTTCTGACCTTGATTTACTTAACGTTGATCGCTTCGCGAAGCGTGTTGATGAGTTAATGGTTTATCGCCAAAAACTTCATAATTACGTTAAAGAACGTATGCATTCATGCGCGCCATCTCTTTCAGCACTAATTGGAGAACAAGTAATAGAATTTGTGGTTAATTGCGAGTTGTTTTGCTGAGGAAGATTGTTTACTTGATGCATTTTAAATTAGTAGTGGATTTAGAAATACATTGATAAATTTAAACATTTCGAATTAATGATTTCATCTCGAAAGTATTAAGAGAATTCCATTTGCACTTTTATAACTTGATTTCAAATGTTCGCGAACAATTTCAGTGCCATTTCATATTTTGACCATTCAGCAACTCTTTGTTACTGCCTTTTTTTTTTTTTTTTTTTTGCATTTTTTATATTCAGGTTGGCGCTCGTCTGATCTCACACGCAGGAAGTTTAACAAATCTAGCAAAATATCCGGCATCAACAGTGCAAATTCTTGGGGCGGAAAAAGCGCTTTTCCGCGCGCTAAAAACAAGATGCATGTTTCTTTCTCATTTTTGTCGCTCTGAAAATATTTGTGTATCATTACATTAATATTCTTTGATTCTGAAGTTATTGTTGTTATTTTTTATATTTTCTTTATCTTTTTTTCCTTCTTTAAAGCTGAATCTTCGTATATTGCAGCAAATACACCGAAATACGGTCTCCTCTTTCACTCTTCATTCATTGGTCGCGCATCTACCAAAAACAAGGGTCGCATATCGCGATTTCTCGCTAATAAATGCACAGTGGCATCTCGTATTGACTGTTTCTCAGATGTGCCGGTGGCAACATATGGTGAACACCTCAAGCAACAGGTTTTTTATTTCTATAATTGTGACGATAATGAAGGTAATTACAGTGATTATTATAAATCCCGGAAATTCCCAATGAATGTTCGAAATCAAATTTGGATTTTCACTTTTTTCCACATACCAAGATAGTATGTCTAAGTACGTTTTGCTTTGATGAAATGAAAACGAACTCATCTAACATTTCATTTTTGTCAAATTTTTAATATTTGAGGTTGAAGATCGTTTGAAATTTTTGGAGAATGGTACAATTCCGAAGAAGAATTTAGACGTAATGAAGGAGGCTATTGAAGAAGCCGTTACTGTAAAAACAAAGGTTAGGCCTAGTTGCTGGAATGAAATGAGTTTGGAATTGCAGTGATTTATTTGGATTTTATTTGTAGATTCTGAAAAAAAGAAAGAAAGAGGCGAAAAGAGCGAAAAGAGCAGCTGAGCAGCAAGTGGTTGAAAAATTTGATACAACTGAAGTTTCTAAGGTAGATATCGATACAACAGAAGTGGATGAAGAAATTCAAGAACAGGTGCGGCGACATTTCTGATTATGGCCCGAGTTTGGGAAAATTTATTTTGTTGTTCAGTTGTGAGCTGCAAATTTTCGAACATTATCTTAAGCTTTCAAATTCGTTTGTTAATAGTATTTTAAAATATGGAGGTGTCAGCTTTCCTTCTGTCGGGTAGTAAAATTGAAATAAGTTAGTTTCGTTTGTTTTATTTACCAAGTTAATTGTATGTGTTTCTTATGTATTACTTTCTAGAAAGCGAAGAGGCCGAAGTTAGTGTTGCATGAAGAAAGTATGAACGGTCAAGGGAAGACAGACAATGATGAAAGCATTATTGAGAGTAGGCATAAGAAGAAAAAGAAAAAAGCGGATTCGAGTTTAATGGATGAACCCAAGGACATCATAGAAACTTGCGGTTAATTTTATTATGATTTGTAAAACTTAATTAGCGGTGTTTCCGGTATTTCTTGGTCCTTTTCTACTTTTCTGATGTTCGAGCGATTTTTTTTTTTGTTTCTTTAAGTTAAAAGAGAGAAATACCTCATTTATGATCCAGGTCGATTGTGTGTTTCACTTTTTCTCCATATGTCTCCATCTCTCACTTTCAGCATAAAAACTTACGGTTACTTATATTGTACCACTGTCTTTAAACATGTTTTTGTACGCTACCATTAACAGCACCATAAGTCTGTGATTTTTGGGCGAATAAGGCGCTTATTGTCAAAATTAAATGACACTGATCACCAGACCCACTCATTTTAAGTAAAGTAAGTGTTCAGAAGCTTTGACGAAATAATCCGGATCGTAATATGAAATTGTTGGGGTATCTGCTTTGTAAGTTTTAAATTTCTAAAAGAGTGTTTGTTTAGAAGTGGTAAATGGGGAAGGCAGCTCGAAGAAGAAGAAGTCAACAAAGAAGGATAATTTACATGCAGAAGAAAAAGATGGTGAATTGGTTGAATCTCAGGAAACCCTTTCAATTTTAGATGATGAGGGGGCGCGCAAAAAGAAGAAGAAGAAACGTTCGGTAGAATGACATTTTGAATGATGGGTCTCTTTCTGTGTGTCACTTGCAGTTTTTTTTTTTTGTGTTATTTTTTGGAGCTTTGAAATCATTCCATTGGAAGCACAGTTCTGTTAAATTTATTCCTTATACTGTTTTGGAGTCGGGGTCTTTTTTATAGGAGATTTACTTGTTGTCAAGGGGGATTCAAAATGCATCTAGATGAAGGGCAAAAAAAAGTTGGTTTTAAAGCTCTTTTTTTTGTGATTCAAGATCAGAAAATAAACTTGTTGAAAATTGTTTGCCGGCACAATATCCAACTGCTTATTTCCCAGGAAGGTTAGGGAGGGAGGAACAGGGTGCCAAACTTACCACTTCTCAGACTTACGCAGGGTCGAAGTTTCGTGATATGCCTAATGTTACAGGTGATTCGTCATTTCTGATTCTGATTCGGGAGTAAAACATAAAAGTGGCAATGGTTTAGATGTTTGGACTTCTCTCTTTTCATCCACTGGCATTATTTTTAGGTCGCACTAGAAAAGGTTTTGGATCGGTGACATATAGTTCTTTCGATGCACTCCTAGCTTGTCTTACTGCAGAATGTTTTGTGTTTTATGTTTTGGTATGCTTTTCTTTGAAGTTTGGTGTAACATTTTTGTTAACGTCTAGACAAAGTTATTTGAAGTGGAGTTACATAGGTCCAGTGGAAAGGGATTTCCATTGATAATGACCTATTTGACGTGCTGATGAGGTACCAACTAAGATGTTTGAATTTGCATGAGTCGAGATAGTTTCCTTAACGGCTGGTCCAATTGAGCCTGTGTAGCTTTTGAAAATGCATTAGGGAGATGTAAGTTGTGCAACTTGGAGCTTGACGACGTCATCATCTTTGTTTGTTGAACTATTTATTCACACATTCTCACACAATGTTCTCCTTTTACGTATATGAGATTTTAAATGGCACTTCTGGCCAAGATTATGGCTCGAAGCCTATTATGGCCGATGCAACTTCGTTTCAGCCACTTTTTCATCCTCGAAAAGGGATCGATACTTGCAATGGCTTCTGATGTTCAGGAGAACGCAGCGCATACACAGAGCAGTGTAAAACATGCACAATCCATCTAGAACATGCCGCGCTGCAAGAAGTTAGCCTAACTTGACCTGCATTTGGATCCCTCCCTTCCCTTCCATTGTTTCATCTCGAGTTAACTCCCCTGGTTACTGTTCCAGTCCATTTCCGCTCCTCCCGCGGTTCTCCTAAACCGATGATGCCATTGGCTTCCTAATCTACCCACCCGACTGTGTAGATTTCTTTTTTACTGGATTCTGCCCTCTCCAGATTTTGCTTCAGCATCCTACTTTTCGTTTCAGGAATACATTCAAGCTTCCGCAAATTCAACTTCCTTGCATGCATCACTTTCATTTCCTCCATCACAAACTGCTTCAAAAGTGTTTCTCCTTTCTAAAATATCTGGTTCTTTCCATCTATCCCGAAGTCAGTATGAAGATTTAATTTTTGCTGTTCTAACTTCCGTTTCTGGACCGCTTATCATTTCTTGAATTTTAATTAAGAAAGCACCTCTTCAAATGGTAACTTGTGGTCTTCTGTGTGATTTTTATGTTAATTGGTCATATATCGATATTTATCTTTGGGTAAACATTAGACGCTGAAGTGTCTTAGAAATGAACAATCATTCCGCTAACAGCATGGGGTCTATACAGAAACAGAAGGAAAGGTAACGAGAACGAGCATCACTTAGCAACAACAACACTCATACAGCAATTTGTGTCCAACTAGACAGTCATGAAAAAAATTATGCAATCATTTCTCGGTTTCAGTCCCACCTGGTTCCGTTATTTTGCTTTCATTAACTGCTGGATTGAAAATTCATTGGAACTAGTTGGACACAGGTTTGGAGCATGATGAATGATCGATCCGTACTATAAAATTAGGAAAATATGTGACACCATTGCTAATAGAGATTGCTGCTGCCAAAAATCATATCTTGTCTCGTTTGAGATGGAAATCCTCTGACCGACCACTGAAACAGCGTGTTCTGCTTTTACTAATCATCGCTCAGAAGGCTTTTATTTTTTCAGAATTTCAAACTAATTTGTAGATTTTTACTGATTAAAGCTTATAGTGGTCATTGGTCATGGAACTAATCTCTACCAGAAAACTACACCTTACTTTTCACTTACTTTCATTGTCACATATCAATTCCCTCAGACAATCTTAGAAGACATGTATTTATTCCAAACATCTGCTTGAAACTTCTAATGTACCTACTTTCGCCACCACGAACTTTCCTTCTTACCTCATGCAAATAATTTAGCTTCAAGCAGTTAGATTGCTTACTTAGATGATCTACAATTTCCCCTTATTTGATTTGTTGAAAATGGTCCATAACAAATACTAAAGCGATTTTTGCTTAGAAATAGAGCATTTGCTCTTTAAAAATGCAACATTTTTTCACTTTCATGAAATTTAGTAAAGGTAACTCTCACGGAACTTCTTGGGGCAAAATTTGACTGTAAACTAGTTTGTTGTAGGATTACGAATTATCGACAATTCGTATATGTTTGCATGTCTGCCTTCCTTGCGGCACAAAAGTATTAAATTTCATATATCTTAGCAATTTATCATTCTGTCCAAACACAGAATCTTTATTGTCGTTTCTCCATGAGGAATTTGCTCAGTCTTAAAAATTGTCTTATGACTTAGTAAAGCTTTCATGGTGGCATGTAGGTTTATAAATTGTCCCCTTCTTCTCCACCGTTTAGTAATATGATTTCCTGAATGACATTGTAGATCGATTTCTGCTTTTCTTACTGCTGACCTTGCAAGAGTGACCTTTGACTATTTATCTGTCAATATGACTTAAATTATGCAGACACTGACTGTGACAGTTTTAGAGGATAAGTCAACCAAATGCTGTAGTGAACTTGTATCTTTGAAGCATCAAGTTTCAAACAATATAGTTAATGATCACTGAAACTGAGCTCTTAGCTTTGAAATTTTGTTATGCATAATATGAAGTAAATTTCATCCAATAGAGAATTTTTTTTCCGGTGTTTTGGATTTCTTTAAATTTAAGGAATGAAACTAATCTTTCAAGCCTCAGTAGTTTTCGACTGCATTAAACTGGAAGATCTAATTCTCAATGAAGCCAGTGTTAGTTTTAACAAGGATTTCTATTTATTAAAAAGCTATTTTACAAAAGACTTCACTGTGGGTCATTAATTTGGTTATTTGATCATAATTATCGTTGAATGGAGAAGATGATTGATAGGATATAATATTATTGCAAACCAAGGGATAGAAATTATGTCCAGAAATAAGTACGAGCTAGGAAGATACATTTGAAATTTGAAGGACGAGATTTGGAAATGGAAATTACCCCTTTTAAAGGATTTTAATTTCAGCAGTCTGGAATATTTCCCGTTTAATATTATAACGATAAATTTGAGCGTGGCATACTGACAGATGCTGCTGAGAATTCATAAATCATGCTTTTCAGTTGCCAACATTGCGATACACACACGTTCGAAGTAGCGCGATATTTGCCAGTGATTAAAATTAGAAGTAAAAGAAATAATTCTGTCCTGTTTGGACGATATGGCTGCTCAATCGGTAAATATGCGTTGGTTGAACCTCATTCGTTACTGCTAATGAGAGGAAAAAATCATGCTGATGCAGTCTTCTAATCAGAATACACTTTTTGACACGAACTGTCCAGCGAATGTGTCGTGAAATATCCCTCGAAAGACTTTTCTTAGCACTAGCATCGGAAAATACTTCTAGGAAAGAGACGAATTAATCACCAAATAATTGAGAAGTTATTTTCTTCTTTTAATATCACCTTGTGGTAAAATAGGTTTCGATGTAGCTTCATCCACTAATTTCCTAGCTTCTCACCATCCTTCAAGTAAATTGTTTTTAGAAAACGCAGGGATCAATCGGCAGACATTTTTGAACATCGTCTACTTACGAAATTTTACAGGATTTACGGGCTCCTTCATATTATTGCCAAAGTAAAGTAATAGCATTCCTATATTACATTACAATTTTAGTCATGTTTAACTTCTAAATTTTTAACTGATTTTAAAGAGCGGCCGAATACCGGACCACACTTCGGATTATCGAGTTGCCGTTTTTGGTGCCGGTGGTGTCGGCAAATCATCTATTGTGTTGCGTTTTATCAAAGGAACATTTAATGAAAACTACGTTCCGACAATCGAAGATACTTTTCGGCAGGCTAGTCTACTATAACAAATATAGTTAGTAACTTGCGACAGGAAATTTTAACTGATTTGTGAAAAAACCATGCATCTTCCATAATTCGACCTAAGTCGCAGGTACAGAACAGATAAAAGCTCTCCCTTATCCAAAAATCGATCCAACTTATTTTCTGATCATAACGCGACTAATCTGACCTTGGATAATTCTTAATATTCAAAACAAACTGCTGCTCTTTAAATTATCTAATTTCTTAACGATGGCAATGCCTAATTCGCTTGGCTGATGAAAGCATTTTCCTAAAAAATTCTAACTTCCCTGCGATGCTCCACTGTTGTTTAGGATCTCTAAGTCAGATTTTAGTTGGAGTGATCAGTAGTGAATAATCTGTTTTCTCTTACTCATCTACATTTTTCTTCACTAATTTAATATTCGAAGCAAAATCTTCATTTGTGCACTCTTTTTTTTTTTTTTTTTTTTGAAAAACAAAAAAAAAAAAGTCTTTTCATTTTATTCATCGATAAGATAAAAAGTAAATTAGAAAATCAAAATGTATCTTCAGTTAGTTTGCGGAGAGGGTTGAAGACTTGTGTATATAAACTAGGACTGAGGACAGGAATGCCTAGGTGGATGAGGCTTAGTGCCTAACAAACTTTCACTACAATCATTATTCCAGCAGCATAGTTTAGATAAAATCAGCATTTGGAATTTTGCTTCTATCCTATCAAGAATTGGCGCAAATGTAAAAAGTTTCGCTTACTTTTCCCATAATCAACAATGGCTTTCAGTAAAATATTTACGATAAAGGTTTCAAAATAGAATTAAGGGATTTTAAATCAGCGTTTTTTCTTTTTCTTTTTTTTTAAGCTATGGAGAAAAAAAAAAAGAAATGACGAAGTGAAAGACATCCAGCCTGNTCTTTTTTTTTTTTTTAAGCTATGGAGGAAAAAAAAAGAAATGACGAAGTGAAATACATCCAGCCTGAAAGACTGGAAATGACTATTCCAGGTGATAAGCTGCAATCACAAGAATGTATGTACATTACAAATCACCGACACAACAGGCAGTCATCAATTTCCCGCTATGCAACGACTCTCGATCAGCAAAGGAAATGCTTTTGTATTGGTATATTCCATAACAAGGTTGTCTGTATTTATTTTTTTAACATGTAGCTCCTTGGAGAGCTACATAAAGAACCTCGTACCACACTTTCAATCACTTTGATAAAATTATTATTCGAAAGAAAACTATGATTAATTTGCAATGATTATTTAACTGATCGATTCAGGGAAGTGTACAGCAGTTTAACGGCACGGCATAAGGGATCGTCTGTCTAATTTATTAAAATAATCTTATAGCAAAAACTGCTTCTGCCATTTGCAACGATGAGAGGATCGCCTGTTTTCAACATTTCAATTTTCAGCAAGCAAAGTTTGGAAGAGCTTGGACCCATAATATTGATGTTGAAAGAAGTAAAAGGTGAAAGCGTCACCGAAGTGCCTATTATACTTGTTGGCAATAAAAAGGATGAGGATCAGGTAATCAATTCATTTCATCACTTTTCTCTAAAAAAAATATTCCAGGACAGAATTTCTTCACTTAATTGATAAATTTGTTAAAAATTTGAAAATACTACTTATTGTATTAAAGAGGGTGTAAGGACTTTTCGTCATCTTGGTTCTGAATAAAAGTCACAATTTTGAGCGGCGTGAGGTAAGCTCGGAACTTGGACAAAAGTTGGCAACGAAGTGGGGAACTGGTTTTATCGAAACGAGTGCCAAAGATAATGAAAATATTACCGAATTATTTCAACGACTCTTAGCAATGGAAAAGAAACGAACTTTAGCACTGACAATGGATGAAGAAAGCGGTAAAAGTGGAGCAAAAAGGAAGTGTTCTCTAATGTAGCTGTAGAAAATCGTTAACTTTTAAACTTCAAATTTGAAAATTTAGAAATTGCTTTTGTTAAGGAGGTGTAATAATTATTCTACAAGGGAAATTAGGTTTATTTGTCACCTATTCAGTCAAATAAAGTATGTAGAAATCTCTTCGGTGCTCGAAATTGTATTACTCTTCCGTTGCAATTTATATTTATTGCCTGTTATCTGTTTTTTCTTTAATTTGATATACAAACAGCTTTGTTTCAATTATATCAATATTGTATGGTTATCACTTCTTGTTATTTTTTCGTTACATCTCTTTTAGATCAAAAAGGTGAAACCAGTGATGATGCATTTGTGATAGGTAGAATAACTTCATCAGCTTTTTCTCACTGAACTAGATGGACACCTAATTCGACACCAGAGTAGCACTAGTCAATTGGTAATATTAATTACACATATAGCCGTCACTATTGCTATAACTTGTTACATTAATATCGGTAAAAAAGTGGAATGTACTATGTATGGGCAATGATACAATTTTATTAGTTTTGGTTGTAGTCGTCTGCCTCCTTTCTCTTTTTCATTTTTTTATTCTATTATTATCAGTTCGAGAAAGCTAGTCATGTAAACCATCACGCTAGGCATTTCAGGTGGAACTCAATTTGCACAAGCCTCATTTATCCTTACATTCATCCGCTTATAATAACAGTGATTCTTATCAATTTCTTAGTCTTTAAGCACTAGTCTCGCATTGAAAGTCTCTTAAACGAAATTTGTATCTCTTAAATCTCTGACACAGTTCAGCAGGAACGGTGAAATTTGACAATAGTTTAAGAAAGCCGCCGTACTTGTTCCACTTCTTTTGAAATAAAGACTCCTCTCAAGTTATTGTAATCAACCTGACGCTCAAGAACTGAACACTTCTCTTCCGACTTGAAATATTGCTAAAATTCGAAAAAAGAACCTATCTTATTTTACCTAATGAATTCTAAAAATTCCACTGATTACCACAAAAAAAAAAAACATATATATATAAAATCTAAGAAGCCATTTTTCTTTTCTCGTGCAATAGTTCACACTTGCAAAGCTAATATCACACAAATGTTCGCTGGTATTTGATCTCGATAACAGTTTATAACGAAAATTACAGTTTTTCCGAGGCACAAATCATATGTCATCTTTTTTATTATGTTTTACAACACAAAATCAACCTGAAAGTAACAACATGGAAAAAAAAGGTTGGGTAAGTGGGAGTAAAACAGTTAAGCAATATTGTAAAACAAAGAGTGCATATGTATTCCAAACAGCATCACTGAACTGAAAACTCTTCCCACACTGGGCTTCAAGGTTAAATCAATTATCGGGTGAAGAGAGGATGAAACTATGTACTGAGATCAGCATTAGTCTTTTGCATTGTAGATTTACAAATTATGGAAAAACAAATTGCCAACCTTTTCTGAAAAATGAGACTGTGTTTCGCATAAAATTTAAATGAAAAATAACTACAAGAATTAAAAATCAATTTGATATTAATTTTCGGCAATTTCTTATCAAACAAGATTACGACACCAAGAAAAATTATCGACATATATCTCATTGTAGTACAGACATAGTCGTGGTTTCAATGTTCTAGTTCTTTTTTTTTTAAACCAATCGAAGGGATCACTGGATTATATTCTGATGATCAGTGAACTAAAAGTACCATCTTATTCAAAAATCTAAATTCACTTCGAAATTCAAACTGAAGGTTTGCTGACTTTTAATTCTAGAAAATTTAAATAATTCAGACGTAAAAATTCTCACTTAGAGGAAATGGTCTGCTAAATGAATAACTAAAAAAAAAAAAAAAAAAAAAAAAAATAAATACGTATTGTTTGCCTACTCTAATTATTAACCTTGAACTTCCCTTCTTCTTTCTTGTTCGTCATCCTCAACACCAGCAACACCTCCAAAACGTAGTTGTCCACCAGCTAGCAGTTGCCGAAAAAGAATTGTAACATATACCAAAACAACAAATGTGATAAAAATATCATCCACCATACCAAGTACGCCAAATGCTGCTTCTGGTAATATATCAAACGGGCTTAGAATATAAACGGCAACACCGAAAAGACATAAAAAGACACGGATCCGAAACATAAACATCAATCCATCGACTGAGATTAGAGCACGGAACATATACGGGACAAGTACAGGCAAATCCCGAATATAATCGATAACCTGAAAAACTGGACAATGGATTAGTTGCGAGAAACTAGAGAAGTAATTCCCTTTTATTAATACGTAATAAATAAGAGAAAAAAAATTATTATCCAACCTATTCGACATACTTTTCCTTTTCTCTGACCCTATAGGAACCTTATGAACTTTAGAAAAAGCTGAACTGATACATCTTTCATTTAATCTGGTCATAACCTAACTCCTGCCTTCAACTGCCACTATAGAACAAGTGAAAAATGCTTATCCTTTTTGAAACAAAAAGTATTTATACAGAAAACGCTTTGATAGAATCTCCAAATTTTATAATTTAATTCCATCCACTTGGAAATAAAAAAATTAATTTAGAAGAAACAAGCATACTGGTCTTCTTTCGTTCGAAAACCTCCGATTATAGTCAGTTAGCCGTTCATCACATCGTAATGCTTCATCAGCACTATTTTCTCGCTCACCTTCTACTGGTATAGGTATTAGTAAATTTACCTAAAATTGGTAAAGTCGGAAAAACGAGAAGTGATTTATTCCTCATAATTGTTAATAAAATCGTTAATCAATTTGATACTGCAAGTAAAGTCGAGAAAAACGTACAATTTCTCTACACACGGCACATTTTACAGGAGTAATTAATGAAGCACTGTGTTGCCAGTAACCATAAATGCAACTGCCTGCAAGACTGCAACAAACATTAAAACTTTTATCAATTTCATATGCCGATTAGAAAATAAGCAAAAATCAAAATAAACTACGTCTTTCATGCAATCCATAATATGATAGAGAAAAATGGATATTTTCTGCTGTAATGGATATAGTCAGCAAGTGCAGGAACTCACAACAAAACAGATGACCACAATTTGTAATAACAGCAAATGAGGCTTGCGCAAAACATATTGGACAAGTGCGGTCATCTCCAAACCGTCGCAATGCTCTCAGCCTACTCTAAAATTCAAAAAATGCATACAATGGTGAGAAATACCTTAACTCTGCTAGCAACTAATACGGATATGTACTTTTCGTTAAAAAAAAGATAAGAAATTAAAAAAAAAAAAAAAACACAATAAAATGTACTTCGCTAGAACTAGAGTGTGACTGTTCTGATTCCGTGCTACTCGAAAATGCACGTCTAAACTCAGCTATAGTCGTTTCCAGAGTTGGATGAATATTCCTTTGCTGATGCCTAAAAGTCGAAATTATGTCAAGAAGAGCAATAAATCAGTTTTGCTTCCATCATCGGAAAATCATATCTCATACAAAATTGTCATTCAAATACCCTACGTAAAAAAAAGCAAGCAAAAAATAGTTTTTTACGGAAACCACAACAAAAATAAGGAAAAGAAGCTTACTGTTGTCGATAGTATGCAAAAAACACTATGGCAATAAGAGCACATAAAAAAGTGAATATCATAATGATTTCATTGTCGAAACCGGAAAAGTATATGATAAGTAAATTTGAAATCAATTTTTCGTTCTAAAATCTCAGGAAATAAATCAGCTTCCCCAAATAACTCTCGTAAAGACATAAGAAGTAAAATAATTAATGCTCTTATTCCAAAAACGTGAGAAAAAAGTGATGGCAGCATTACTTATCACTTCTTGACTTCAATTATCATTAAATTTATTTCCTCCCATCTAAAAAGTCATATAAAACGAAACTTCTCAAATCCATGCGGCAAATGCAGCCATTTGATTCCACTTTTCTTCAAGAATGTCCTTGTAAACTAATACTTCCTAATTAAATTATGCTGAAATAACGAGTCACCTTCAATAAGTTGTAACTCCGTAACACTGGCACGCACCATCATCACCTTCATTAGTTTCAATACAATAGCTTTTCGATGACGCATCGGTGGAATAAAATAATTTTCATAATACAAAGAGCAACGAGTTACACCTGAAAATGATTGCTCCCAAATAACCTGACGAACTTTTTGGATTTAACGATGCTATTTCCGAACAGCCACCAGCAAACTACTTTCAGAAACTAAATTTAGTAGCAGTGAATTTCAAAATATTACTGATAGCTGGTAATGGCCTTTCCACTACTTACTTCGCTTAACAAATAACAAAGACTACTGACAAGAACAACACGCAACCCAGACTCTTCGAGAATGGTTTATTTTCAGCCCCTCTGTCTGAATGAAACTCGATCCGAATATCACTTCATCAGTTGTGTCACCATTAAATAACTGAGACTGAGCCACGGCACAATTGAAAGACGTGTAGATGCCACAGGAAGGATTATCTAGAGCAAAACTCGTTGTCAGAAACCTCCCACTCCCGGCGACATTTCATTTAAAACTCTTAATTTCACGCGATAGACTATGGCCCGATCCTCTGACTTATGGCTGTGTTATCGTCATCTTTCATCTACAGCTGGCTTTGTCCTATGCAATAGACAGAATTGCTCACTTGAAGAACACTTCAGCATTTACCAAAAATTTCCCAACCGGAAGGAAAGAGGGAGAAGGATGAAGTGCTCCTTTTCGCATTTGTAAGTTCCATCGCTCCCATCCCACTACTGCAATGAAATGAAATCTGTCTCCATCCCAATCGACCATTTGTCAAATTCATCTTCACCGATCATCATATTTCATGTATTAGTCAGTTAAATTGTTTCCGTAATACAGCAAAATCAAACTAAGGAGTCACTTTCGCTAACAAAAAATCCATCAGTTTATTGGACGGTTGGGATGACTTCAAATCATTCTTCAGGTATGAAAACCGCCCTTTTCTGGTTCAAATTTTGAGTTCTTTTTTTTCAAATCAAGTCCACAGGTAGCATTTTACTAGATAAAATTGAACTTGTAACCTACTATATTTCGACAAAATTCCCTTTTCGCCTTCCATATGTATGACGAGCTTACCATCCCACAAGAATCACTACATGTATTCATTTATCACAACTTTCTAAAGTGAAATGAAGTTAGGTGATGAAATTTAGCAACTTTTTTTCAACTTTCAATTTCAAATACACAGTGCACACTTTATTTGCTCCTCTGCGTTTTCAGATGCAATCTTTATTAATTTTTGACTACATTGGTAAGATCATAACCAGTTTCACAATAAATTCAATCTTATACATTTACACTGCTCATGAATAAATTTATAAATCTTCACATATTTATTTTTCAGAAGTCAACCTTGTTTGTAAAACAAAAAAGTTTTTATAATAGCACCAGTCAATAATCTTTTCACCATAACACATAAGCATGTCCCACATGAGTTGCCAAACTATGCGTAATATTTATTTTTACTTTGAAAAAAACGTAGCAAAATAATTTATGAAGAAACTACTCACAAACAAAGTCAGTCTGCACACATTTGTGGACAGTTCACTTCACGTTTACCGATACCATCCTGAGTATAACGTCAAAATCCCTCCAAGCAAATATCAGAATGTGAGCCCAAAGATGGAAAATACATAAGGTTTCTTCGGGAAAGATTAGTTCAGAAAGAATAGCAAAGAGCATTAGCGGGAAAGCAGCCATTAATTAAACTGTTATATGTAGCTAACATGCCCAAAGACGCTCAAATTTTGGAGAAACTGCATTTTTTTCGCAAAATAAAGGGATGTGAAGTGTGACAAATAGAAATGACAAACTTTCGGTCACTGAATCCTTTACTACCGAAGAGTTACTGGATATATTCCTCATATTTCTCACACTGTAGAGAGAAGAAATCACAGCATTATTTTCGGTTTATAGTGTTCTAGCTCTTATAAATCCTCTATAGTAGTAGTAACTAACACATCAAATGCAGCAATACCACTCGGATGGACTGTTGATCCTAATCATGCCTCGTGGATTCTAATTTGTCTTTTGCCTCGTTGATTTTAGCAGCCAGATAGGGTGAGCCACCACGATCAGGATGATTGGCAACCATTATTCGCTTGTGCGCTTCTTTCACTTTCGATGCTGGAGCGCTGGGTGATATGCCAAGGATTAATGCCGCTTCGCGTCGTGTCATAATTGGCTCGAAACCACCACGGTAGTACTTTGAGATACTATTTGTAACCGGTAGTGTTTTTGCAATTTTCAAGAATGCCGCACGATTCCGCAACATTATACGTCCAACTAGTCCAATAGCAACCATACTAACGCCACCAACAATTAGTGCAGAAGACATCTTTAGACCGCGTTAAATTTAAAATTCATAAATCCACTGAAAATATAACAATATCCTAACTGAACGTGATTTAGCTCAAAACTGAAACAAAATAATGTGCATAATAGCTGAAGCCAATAATAAACACACAAAGCAACTATCTGTGTAGATATATACTGTCCAAACTCGTTTCTTTCGAAAATCTTATTTCTGCATCATGTTTAAAGTGCAAAGATTTCTGTACTCCTAAGCCTATTAATAAAAAGTGGACAAGTGTCAAGGCAGCACCAATGCCAGAAACGATTAGGCAAAGGAATCGAGTGTGTGCTGCTGAAGAGCAAATAACCCACTAACTCTTATATCACAAGACAACCAATTTAAAAAAGGTCATTTTTTCTGTAAAAAAAGCTTCAGCAAACAATCCTTAACAGGTAGAATCCCATCCAAAGAAAATACAGACCACGACCCTTAAAGAGAATACAGTGGGTTGCAATACAGAGCCTGTTCCACGCTTCAACTTTACGGCGATTAATAACAAATATTATTCAAAAAGAACAAAATGTCATGAATTCCTACAGCCGAAAAAAGAGCTTTAATAAACGGAACAAGTCACAAAGAAATCAGCTAGGCATAAATACTGCAGTGCAGATCTCAAACTGCTGCTGTACAATAATTAAATTTTTGAGCAAAATAATTTATTTTTAGCAATGAAAACTGAACACAGAAGTAAGAATGATATGATCACACAAATAGAAAGACGAGAAATTAAATAAAATTAAATTAAAAAGAGATTTATTCTTATGTTCTATACCTCCAGAAAAAAATATAAGTATATATAGGTATGGAATCACCGCACTACGAAAAGATCACAATATATCTTTTCTGGACAATTTTTCTGCTCTTCGATTGTTACTTTCACTCCATTCTCTATTTTCCTCCATAAACAATCAGAAGAGATTTTTTCTGGCTTCCTAATATAACATATTTCTTTTTTCTTTCTAATCTCTTTCTGAAAACTCTTTGCTCCCTTCCAAAATAAGCAATACACTGGATGCCGTTATTTCTTTCTTCATGTTTTTTTCAGCAGCTTATTCGTTTTCCGACTGTTACTTTCCCTCTATTTCCACATTAAATTTCAATCGCAAACTACAAATCATTTGGGGCTATAGTCTCTTTTTCATCTGATTCCAACGACCTTACTTCATCCGATGTGCACCGTGCTTCTCCGCTATAAAAATTTTTAAAGAAGAGTTTCTGATCTTCTCGCACATCAGAGCCGCTAACTGCTGTCCCTAGGTCGTCAGGATCTTCGCTCACATTTAGCATCGATTCACCGAGATGAGGTGTAACTCGAACTCCAACTGCTTGTAGTACTTCGGTCAACTTCCGGGAGTAATCCAGATGACCTTTTACCTTAAAAAGAAAGATGACTCTAAAGTCAGAATAATTTATGGTTTACATACATCTTAATTTACGCTCTCTAGTAAAAGTATTAATTATAATAACCAAAGCTTAAAAAGCAGTTCATGGTCAAGGAATGATATTCTTTAAAAAAGGAAGGAAAAAAAAAACAAACTAAGTGTGAAAGATTGAAATTGACAATTTTCTTTTCCCTTTTGCATGTTATAGGACCCGTCCCAGCGATCGTAAACTGCACACTCATTGTACGATAAATAAACCTGTAAGTTGTATTTAAATCCATTTTAGAAACCCCTACCAACAAACCGTTGCTTATATTAAATGCTATACAATTGTGCTCGAAAAAGAAAAATAAGAGTAAAACAACAAGACTGAGTTTAAAATCAGAATACCAAAATAAATTTCAGAGCCTACCTCAATAACCAATCATTGTTACAATAACCATTTATAATTCGTCCTCCAACAACTCGACTAATTTGTTGCCATTGAATAGGGGATGCTGATACAGGTGCCCCAAGAAGCACTACATCATTTACTATTCCTGAAATCTTTTCAATTTGATCCATAACTACTGAGTATAAACAAAAAAGATTTCTGTCATAAGAAAAATGCAGAGGTAAGATCTGTTACGACTAACAACATTTATCGTTCCAAAACTATTCGACAAATTTTCAGTCCGTTTGATTCTTACTTGAATTTGATTTTCTTTAAAACTCACCAAAACATGTACTCCGTTTGGTCATTGCCATTAAACAATGGAAAATCACACGTGCACCAAGTGAAAATCCTATCAAGGTAATAGGACGGTTACCATGGGCACGACTTAGTAGTACTTCAGCTAACTGCTCCCCGACCTGCAATATTAATCCCAGTCTAAATATTTTTGAAAACTTTAACTAAAGATTCCATTCCGTGATACTCATAACAATCAATTTAGCGCCATTTATTTACCTCAGTTATACTGTCTCTAGAATTATAACATGCGATGTCATCACTGAAAGTTTGGTCCTTATTACTTAATGGAAGCAATCATCCGTAAGGTACATACAAACTATAAAAATTCATGCCTCAGCAGCTCTTCTTACGCAAACGTTCCACGGGTTATCAATTACACTAGAAGCAGAAAGCAGCGCCACTGGCCAAGCAACAGCTGCAACTAGGCCTGAAATTATTCGACTCAATCTGAGGAACGGTACACTTTAGGAATTTTTACAAGGCCTCAAACCACTCTTTAATATACTGCCTATCAGAAACAAGAGGGGGTGTACAAAAAATTTACCAGCAAACGCAGTTTCTAAAAGGGTGTGCTGAACAGCAGCTGATACTGCAAAAGACATCAAATAATCAATTGCACGTCCCAGTTCTACTAAATATTTGCTTTCATAACGCAGAACATATTGTTCGCGTGACATCCACAAATGTCTCCACTGTTGTTGAAAAACACGTTCTTCCTGCTGAATCGAACAAAAATTTAATTAAAATGTAGGTCCGAAGAGATTTTAATCACAACTACAACTATCTCTACTAAATGACGAAGCATTTAACTAATGTTTGCTAAATTTTAAACTGTAAGTAGCGACAACAGCTCCCAACATAAAACCCAAATCTAGACGTGATTAAACCAAGAAAGCCGTTGTGCTATCAAAACTTATAAGATTATCAATCAGTAATATCTATAAATGAGGAGGCTAACTTTTAACAGTTTAAACAAACAAATAACATATGTCATTTTTTCTTCTGATTTTCATTCCAAACATAAAAGAAAAACATTATTACAAGAATTCGATTTCAGCTGAAAGAAAATTTGAGCACTTGAGGAGAAAACAGTTGAAAATTCACATCTTCAATCCATCCACTAACTGCTAAGACACAGTGCAAGCTTCGTCCTTCAGAAATAGGCTGAATTAAAAATTCTTCAATCGCACCGACTCGTTTCCGCATTTTGTAACCTGACACAGAAGAATGACAAAATCATAATAAAAATCAGCTGAAGAACTTTTGAGCTAATATCAGCACCAATTATGAATGCATTGCTTCGAGGAATTCAATATTTAAAGTACGCTGCAAGCTCATAAAGAATATTTAAAAAAAAAAAACATAATTATAAGAGCTGCTAAAAAAAAAAAGTGTGGATTAACGAAATTTTTTATTAAAATAAATTATTTTTTGTCTAAAGGAAATTTACTAACTTATATGCAAAATTTACAAGCACTGCAAAATCTTTTTTTTTTTTTCAAATCACTGTAAACAACTTACCCGTTAATCCCGCACCAGCCACTCCGAATATCGATCCAAGCACGGTAGCACCTGCTGTTGTCGCGATACCTGCTGCTGCTCCAGCACCAATTACAGCTCCAGCACCCGTTGCCACCAATGGCGCTGCTAAACCACCTGTGACTCCTGAAATTCAAGTAATAAATAAAACGAAAACGAGAAATCTTTCAAGGATATGAAAAAAGCGTTTAATTAAAATTTCAAAATCTTGGGGAAGACTTTACCTACTAAGATACCACCAACACTACTCGCTGCTGCAATCATAAAATATCGTTTAATCTTCTTCAATCTTGTCGCTCTAGCTCTTACCATTTTTTGTTCTCTGGAAAAAAAAAAAAAAAAAAAAAAATGAATTTCGCGTCTTTTATTTAGATACGATATGTAATATGCCATGCAATAAATAATTACCAAAATACAGAGCATTTTACCTGTAAAAACCACCATAAGCAAATGTAATATTAGGTCTAAATGATACTACTTATTACCATGCAGCTATACAGGTCATGCATACAGTCACAATTTTTTTTAAATCATTACTTACACAAATTTACTATGAAACAGCAATGAGATTCCACAAACAATATCCATGTGGTGAGAAGCAGATATAACTTTACGTAATTTACTATAGAGTAATTATCAAACAATAGTAAATGAGGCAAGAGATCGACGGAAAATAATGAGAAGAAAAAGAAGCTTTCACTGTTTTCGTTTACTGTCATGGCATAAACAAAGCATTTCTGAGGATATGAACCTACCTCTTCAGGCAGTCAAGAACATACAAATATAGTATAAAGAAAGTAAAGAAAAACTTAACCCGTTGATTTCGTCCTTTCTAATAATGATTTCGATGAAGCCATTAACAAGTAATAAGAAATGACAAATGTGTGACTTTTGAAATAACTGGTGAATTTCAGGGTACTTCAAATTAAAAAGATTACTTTTCAACGGCACCACTTACTTAAGTAATAAGAAATGACAAATGTTTGACTTTTGAAATAACTGGTGAATTTCAGGGTACTTCAAATTAAAAAGATTACTTTTCAACGGCACTTACTTACTTTCTTCGTAACGATGCTCCGTAACTGTGTCAACTAGTGCATCTTCCACCTGAAATGCAGCTTCATTTTAATAATTTTCTTTTCCTGAATTACTGAGAACTTGAGGACCTAACATAAGTTCTCATAATTTTAAATTCAATGCATAGATCAATATAATCAAAAAAACAAACATCTTCAAAGTCGTCCCATCGCAACGCCAAAAGTGCACAAATATGACGCAACAAAACACGATGACGACAATCGTAAGTGCCTGCGAATACATTAATCCTATGAAAAAAAGTGTTTTGGATATATCTGTAAGAGAGATTTCCAATGTTTGAATGTAAATTGGAAAAAATATGAATTTTGCATATTAGATTAAAATTTGGAAAAAAATTTCACCATTTTACATTTCCATTCCTAAAATATCATCTTAAAACTGTTAAAAAATATCTTTTTCATCCAATTTATCCAGATCCCTCGCATAAAGATTAAAGGAAAATGAACAAACCGTGTTCAGTAAAAGCAGCTAAAAGAGAGGCCAGAATGACCGAGGCTCCTTTTTGTTCCACGAAAGGATCATTTTTAACAAGAGTCACAAATGTTGCTATGTCATCTGTTGCACCTTCACCCTAAAGGCATATAGTTCTTAGGATTTAACCTTAAATTTTTTAACCTTAGAAATTAATTATCAAATTGATGCCAAACATTTAACTCTGAATAACTAGTCTTCAGCAAAAAGAAGGGTTATATGATTTGATACAGTAAGTAAAGAAAGGGAAGAATACTAAATTTAAAATAACTAGTGAGATCAAAATCTCCAGATTTTATTACTCATATGGAAAGAAAGGGAAATGCTGAAATAAAATATAACACGAAATGAAGCATAATAAAAGTAACCCTAAGATGATGGCGTACGGTCGCATTTGTTCGTTCTGGTAGTGCTGCATATTTGAGTATTTTCTCCAACGCTTGCGTGCAAAACTCACTAAAATTCGAACTTGCCCAAATAAAACTATTAAATTAAATCTCTCTTCCACTACAAAAACTTTTAGTTACTTGTTATAGTAATGGTTAAATGAAAGCTAATCATTATGGCGGAGAAAATCCTTTGCAACTGACTCAAGTAGAATCCTTTTCAACTAATTTATTCTACATCACTTCGTATTCATGATTAAGGAAGGCACGGCAAGATTTAATTATTAACCACAGTATATCTAACAGCAGAACTCACATATCGTTCAAATTATCATTATCCTGCCAGAAATCGAGCCTTAGTACTGAAGCAATCAAATCAACCAAAGCAAAACATGCAGCACTACTTAACTGGTTACGCAATACTATCGATGAATTTACAAATATAGCAGCATTTGCATTTTCACTGCTCCCAAGAGATGCATCTAAAGCAATTCACTTTAAATGGTCCATAGTGTGTCATATTTATTTCATAACTTTTGATTTCTCTTGTCAAGATTATAATTGTAATCGTGATCAGAACAAATTCCAATGTGGTAATTACAGTTACTCCCTTTTTGTCAAAGGAGAATAACGATAATACTTGACTGATGCTTTTGAGTCATAAAAAAAATTAAGTCGACAAAAACATAGCAGTATTACACTGAAAAATGATTCCGAATTATCAACGGAAGGAAAGGGGAACTGACTGTGCAGTAGAAAAAAAAAAAAAAAAAAAAAACCACTGAAGCTAAAAGATTTAGATTACAGCGAAGTATCTAGTTTCTACTTTTTTTCCCCAATTACTAAATTCATAAGATTGAGATTTAATGGAAAGCGAACATGGTCAAAGAAACAGATGGGATTTTTTTTGGCTTCAATAAAAATAGGGAAAGAAAAGCTAACACGAAAAACGCTTCTATAAAAAAATATGGTTATCTGTGACAGAACTTTGAGGTCAGAATACTCATCCTTTTGTAAAAAAAAGAAAAACCTGCTATATAAAAAATCATCCCATGAGTAATAAAACAAACCTGAAAGATCTATTCTCGGAAACAATGACTCGAATGTATTTTCCTGCAAACTTTCACCTCCTGAACTCGTCATTGTCAACTATAACACTTTCTCCGTATATTATACCTACAGTTGTCGAAACATTGGCTTTACTGAATTAACCTTTCCCAAACATAACATGATCGTTTATAGCCTGCCATAAAACATTAATTAGGATCCTGCACCTACTTCAGTATATTTTGTCGTGGAAACCTAAGAAGTGAATTATGATGCAGTTTGGAAATATGCGGCCGGATAACCCCCCCTGAAAGTTTGTCAGAAAACAACGACAACCATAAGCCTCTTTCGATATACCAAAGGTGACTGAATAAATTTGTACATCTTAGTTAAAAAATGTCGACAGAACCTGGAATTTCTGTTCCACATTGCTGGACTCTTCAATACAGAAAAGAGCATAACTTTCTCGTCAAGAATATAAAAGATGCAAAAATAACTTTAATTCATAGTTAATTCATAACTAATACATAAACAGAAATCAAAAATATTAAAATGTTATAACTAAATTTGAAACAAACAACATTTCGCAGCTTTATCAAAAAAAAGTTTAAATTGAAATTAAAGTTTAAATGAAAATTAGTTAAACAAATAAATCACCCGAAACTTTCTTCCCTTAGCATTAATTCTTTATTCAAATGAATTTCTCAGATTTCAGATTTTCAACATAATGACAGCACTGAAGAAAAGTTAAGTTCGATGCAGTATAAACATGGAAAAACCGTGCCCAATTTAAAAAAAAAAAAAAAAAAAAGAAGGGTCATGAGAATAATGGTAAGGCAAAATGTTCCCAATCATCTCGTTATTCATCTACTATTAGCAGTTGAGTAATTATGACGATTAAACTCTTGGCTGAAAAGATAAATGGGATTTTCATAGCGCCACCAATCGTTCTTGCAATGAAAGCTGTGTTTTAGTTAAGCTTGCCAGATATGAAACCATCATATAATCCTGGAAAAAAAAGAGAGACTTACACAATATAAGCATATTTTCTTCAAGTAAGGCACTGCACTTCACAAAAACTGCCCTGTATTTCCGTTCTAAGCATAATATAAAAATCAAAAATCAAAGAAGAAAACATGACAAATTTATAGAGACTCACTCTCAAACTTGTTTTAACTAGTATATCCAATTTCTCATCAGACATACGAGCTGCAGCAGCACTAACAATATCCATCATACGTCGTCCCAAAGATGAATCAACGGGTAATTCTGGTTTATCAAGCACCTAAACTATAACTTGTCAGAAAGCTTTTATAAGTGAGAAAATGAAAAGTGAAAAGAAGAGCCCCGAATTTAGGCACCTGTGCATCGAAAATTTATTTCAAACAAAGGAGAAAAACCTTGTAATATTCATTAATATCGTTTCATCCATTAATTAAATACGTGGATATAGATANCAAGTAAGAAAATGAAAAGTGAAAAGAAGAGCCCCGAATTTAGGCACCTATGCATCGAAAATTTATTTCAAACAAAGGAGAAAAACCCTGTAATATTCATTAATATCATTTCATCCATTAATTAAATACGTGGATATAGATATACTCCCTATTTGTTGCAAAAGTGAGCAGACTGTGCCATCCCAAATAGAGAAATTATACAGTATATCACTGTATTTCAATACGATTACATCACTTTCTTTCTTAATAACCGAACCTCAGAGTGATCTATTCTAATGGAAGATGAATAACCCCCCTCCCAAAAAAAAAAAAAAAAAGATAATGACAACAAGGCTTACCTCATTCACATATTTTAAAAGCCTTTCCAACCAAATCACCATTTCAGCTGTACTTTTTTCCAGCTGTTCCAAACCGTTCTCTAGAACAACTTCACGCTGCTTATTACTATAAGCCGTACCACCCTGCACCAAGCTTAACGCAACACCTTCACCCGGAAAGGCATCGAATTCAACTTTTAAAGGATTAAAGATGGCACAATGCGGATCGCGAGTTCCAGGAATTCCAGCTTTAATCCTATGGATAAAATAAGTAGGAAATACGATAGGGACTACAGGATCCTGAACAATGAGTGTTTTGAATTACTTCGCTCATATGCAATCTGTTTAAAGTGCACAGCATAGAAACTGCACACTCCTGAATATTTTAAATAATCTTATTGTAATTCTTTGAAAAAAAAAAAATGAACAGTAAGAACCAACCTTAAATATGCTCTCACCGGCATTCGATAAATTTCGTCCGGTGAATTAAACGTAGTATCAACGGTAAGCAAAATCACTGGTGGTGGTTCTTTCTTGGCTGACGATTCACTGATTAAACGATTGTAGTAATCGTGATATGGTAAACAATGGATTGATAAATCGGCGTTCGTATAAAACCTGTACAATGTAAATCTATAATGTCGAAAACATATTTTTTTTTAAAAAATGGAGACGCTGACCAAATTTATAAGATCCATCTTTATTGATTTAATCTTCAAGCAATAAAGTTATTTCAGAAATTGGCGAATAGTTAAGACAAATTTTTCTCAATCAAATTGATATAGTCAGAAATAATATTTTTTCCATCACGTTTATATGTCAGTTCTCCGACTAAATTTTTTCGCTCCTTAGACGTATAAAAAGGTTTTATGTTAGTCAACTTCACGAAAATTATCAGTTTAGCCGACACCGTCTATAAATTCCTCCTATGATTATGTATCTATGATTAATCTATCCAACAAAGTACAGTGAGTTGTTTTTCAGAAGGTAAAAAAATTAAAACTCAGAAATAAAGGATACAACTAAATTAGTTATACCATCCAACTGGTTGCTCCGAGGGTGTTGCTCGCTTCATCATCATTAACATTGTTTGGTTGAAGCCATCATCTAATTCTGGTGTGTCTTCTTTTTGTTCTCTGAACGGTATCGCATAACAATTTGTCACCTAAAAATGAAGATTAAATAAATAAATGAATTCCAATAGTTGGAATACTGCAAATTTTATCTTCATACAATTTAATCAAATAATAAATGATAAGTGGACTTTAAACTCGCACAGTACTCTCTATTAATAACAACGCAAAAAAGGGAAAAATTATTTACATACCGCTAACGTCACCTCATAATGAGTACTTTGCAGCAGCAAACAGCGCATGCTAGTGCTCACCACACCAGCAAGAGCAGTCTTTCTTTCTCACGCTCTGTTAGTCTAAAATTTAAACTAAACACACTACCTGTATAGCATTTTTCTCATAGAATCCCATCAGTGTGCCCAGTGCTTTGTCATTAGCGCCCGGTTTATTTGAACGTCGTTCAAATGCATCCACAATAGTTAAATACACAACCGGATGTACTTTAACTGTCAGCGTCGAAGCCATCTTCCTACCACAGTCAGCTACCTTGAAAATGTCACGAAGATGATGTAGAAGAGTAACTTATGTGACACACAACTTGTTCCCAACAAATGAGTGAAACATCAGCATTTCTTACAGCCTATGCTTCCACACGTTATAAATGAAATGCTGTACAACTTCATCACGTCCCCTTGCATCCGTTTACAGAAAGAACAATTACAATTACAAGTACCAACCTCCTTGCAACCTAAATGGGACGAGAGAGCGGTCCCACCTTTAATAGACTTAGCAGCACGGCCTCTACGTACCGCAAAATACCAACTGGCAACTGGAATTTAGAGACTCGGCCTGTTTAAGGTACGCTACTGGGCTTGTGTGCTATGTCAGTATGGTTTGTTGTTCAGTCCAGGCCAAGTTGCATCAGTTCATGGTGAGGCACGTGAGGGTTCGTTACATTCCGGACGTTTTATCTGCACAGTTTGTGCAGTTAAAGTGAACTGGTCTTTGATGTGGTTTTTCCGTTCCTCCGAGCTGGGTTACTGGAAATGAACATGTTAGATCATCAGTTGGGAAGTTCGAGTTGTCTAGTCAGAAGCGTTCGTCGGTCTTGACTGAGATCACTACGACAAATACAAGCACAAGACTGCTGCTTTGACGTGCTCAAGTTGGTAGAGAAAAGAATGAAGAATACATGTGACTACAGCAGGTGATACTAAAATTGAAAAAATGAGATAATCTTTCTAGTTATTAAAAGTTAAAAGTATCTGCAGAAACAGTGCCAAAAAAAGGATGCTTAAAAATTATTCTTTAGTGCTATCCTGGAATCCTATGAAGTGGGACTGTGCAGAACTGTACAGATTTAGTATTTGTTTATCTGGTTATTTCCATATTTTTTAGAAACTGGGAAATATGAATACGTCTATTTTCCTTGATAATCGCTGTAATTTCAGGGCTGAAATGATTCAAAAAATAAAAATAAAGCAATAAGTTGCTTTTCTTGCTTCCGAACTCTTACTGCTACATTAAGCAGAGGTTTTTCTATGACCCCTACTTCAGTCACTTGTGGTCATCTGAGTATAGTGTAAGGTAGGAAGTAAAACATATATCAAGTAACGCAACGAGCCCTACTACTGCTCTGAAAATGTTCTGTTCATGTGATACAATCCAACCAAAAGTTGATGTCGATTTTGCACTTTCAACACTCCAATCCATTTTGTTACTACTTTGTAGGAGGAAGTTGTCATCTGGTGCAGGGGAAGGACACACGCACTCCCGTCAGCTGTGTCGTCGTACGCAAGTGTGAGTCAGAGAAGTTGAGTAAACACATCAGTCTATAAATTTACAACATCAGTTTATTAGTGTAGTGCCACACTGCTAAATGCTAAGAGAAAAAGACGAATAGTTTTTCGGCGGTTCCTTTCAGCCTTATTTAGTTTAGAGCAGTTCAGTTTTAATTCACTTCCGGAGCACGGAACTGTTGCTGTCCGAATTTTTTGAAGAAATTATGTTTGTATACAATAACTGATGTGACATGCCACTGTAGAATTGCGAAATTTTATCGGATTTGTAAATAAATGAGCGAACTATACTTGATAATTCAGTATTATTTGTTTATCAAATCATGCCTGCTCTAAAAGTAATTCCATTTTTCCACGTGGAAAATTATACTCATAGATTCAGAAACAAATTTCGTAAGAATTAGTTTGATTGAAAATTTTAAAATTTCATAAAACGAACTTCTTTTTTCACTCGATGGGCGTCTCATTCACTTAAGAAGAACAAGGCGAATGTAAAATTTTTGTCCTGAATTTCAAATCTCTCAGTTTATGATAGAAATTGGCATAATAAAAGAAAATATATTATAGGACCGGAATATTTCAAAATTCATAATATCGGCTTTACAAAGCNCGAATATATTATGGGACCGGAATATTTCAAAATTCATAATATCGGCTTTACAAAGCCAGTTCAACAATCAAGATCTTTAATAAAGCGGATAAATTAGAGAAAAAGTCATAGCATTTAAATTTATTCGTCCGGTGAGGTCGGTTCCAGTATTCGGTTTGCATTGTTTCGTTCTTCGGTTTTGATTTCAAAGCCAGTAGACAGATATTTAGTAGAAATCCGAAGGACCCTTAATTAATTCATCACATTTAAAAATTTGTTCCCTTGATCAATCCTCTGTTCAAACCTGAGCTGGTTTACAACAGACAATTAAGTCCTATTGCTAATTATAGATGGGTCACAATTCCACAAATGTATTCGAGAGTTGTTAAGTCTGCATTATTTCTACAAAAAATCTATTTGAAACTTTGCAGATCAGTATAGATGATGCGATCAGTTATTTGGGCATCTGAAACTTAAAAAAAAAAAAAAAATTAAAACTTGTTCCTAAATATGAGTTATGTGAGCTAGGTTCCCTAAATATGTCTGTTTATCAGACAAATGTGCAGGAAAAATTTCCGCTCAACTAATCCAAAGTAATGAGCAAGTCAAAAAAGTTTATGACTTTTGAAGAACAGTTCTGCCATCGTCGGAGCTTTTGTTGAAAAGTTGCTGATTAATTTTGTAGCGAATGAGAACATACAATAAATTGAATTAAAATTTACCAATTTTTGTGCAAATTTTCCTATGAAAACTTCATTAACTGAAGTAGTGCATTATTAAAGAATTGGTACCACATGAGTGGGACTTTTATAGAAAATGAGATTTAGTTTGTGGTCTATCTGAAAAGACATTTCAGCTAGTTCATCACAATAAATCTTTCTAAACAATTTTTTATCTATTCTTATTTATCGGTTTTCATTTTTTCTATAGAATTTGTAGCATCAAGAATTTTGGGGGAAAATTGATTCTGAGAGATTTGAATATGTTCGACTTTATCGAAAGATTTTATTAAATATTAAACCATTTATTTTTTTTTAACACTTCGAAATCTTTTATATTTTCAAACTTTATGAAAGTAAAATATGCTTTAAAGTCTACTGCTTATGTACTCCTTTCATGTTTTATCGCTTTATATACCATTTTCAAGGACTTCTTTCAATTTCCACTTTTTTTTTGAATTTCCAGAAATAATTTCTGTCTTCTATTTTCAGCATCACCAGTTTCAGTTAAATCTAATTCCAAATACTTCAATAGCAAAAAACAAACGAAGATGTCATCGTAAGTTGAAATTTATTTTCATCCATTTGTTGATAAATTAACAAAGATATATTTGCTTTACTTTTATTTTATGCAAACTTTTAATGGTTTCTGACACTCTTGTTTCCGCAGTGTTAAACGAAAAAGTTTAAGACAGGGAATTCATTAATTCTCCTTCTCAATGACAAAAACATCACTGAGAGAGTTAGCTGTTAGCATTGCGAGAGCGCACAAATCTAATTTGGACCAAAGGATTCGAATTTTTAATATTTAGTAGAAATGCCTATATCTTCATTCTTCATTATGGTGGCATTCCTCTCCGCAATTGTTGAAGTTCAAATTCTGCCTAGCTCTAAGTCTCTTCCAACTGACGCAGAAGAAGCTAGAGAAGGAGTTTCATTGATTAGCATAAGTTCAGATTTAAGTTATTTACTTTCAGTAAAGTCAAAGTAAAAGCATCTAAAAAAAAACCCCGAAGAAAATTAAATAGAACTTATAGCTTATCTAAAATACGAACTAACATAATCGGCGATCTGATAATAGCTAAATCTGTCCATTATTTCTTTCCTGCAATTTGATAACGATCTAATCAGGAGTGACTGCAAGAACTTGACATGAAGTAGAAATCAGTTGACAAATCATTCAACTTTTCACTGCAAAATCTGGAAAAAACTGGTAAAAAAGCTGGTTGATTTTTGAATATCATCTTTTCATCCCGATCTAACAACCGCCACTTTATTCCCATTTTGACTTTCAAGAGGAAGTGCTTGAAGGGAATAGTTTACAGAGAGGACATTTCCAGAATATTTAAACCAATGAAAGAGTTTGCTGCCAAATTTGTTAGTGCCGAATAATTCATAATACCACTTATCTGCCATCCATTTCCAAATGAATGATTGGAATTCATCTATCCTTTTTCTCATTTTGTTCGATTCGCTGTCCATTTCATTGCTTTCTAAAAGAACATTACTCTATTTGTCTGCGAAAGGTCGACCTAAAGGTCAGCTTGGGGCAGTTATACCACTTTCTGTCTTCTCACTGTCTATCGAATGTTTCAATACATTTAAAGGAAGAGGTAAGTGTTTTTTCTTGCTGAATTCTATGGAAATATGTCGAATTATTGAATTACGTAAAAAGTAAAGACCGTTCGAATACGACTCCTCAAGTGGTTGGAATTATTCTCAGCTGACAAATGAATCTGATCTGATATATCTAACTTGTACTTCCTTAATTCTTAGCACAAATTCCAGTGAAAAGTTGTAAGTTGTGCGTTCTGGCAATTTTGATCCTATAATTGCTGCCGAAATTCAATTTATCTATCATTTTAATTTCGAGATTCAAGAGAATGAAATGATTTCCTTAGCTTAGACATAGCAACATTATCTTACTCTGTCATAGCTTTAGAGTTATTAAAGAATTAGAATTTGGAGATTTTATGGTCCCAAATCGGGAAGAAATTTTAATATGGGATTTCTTGAAAATTTAATAAAATGGAAGCGTGAAGCTCTGCTCAAAATGAAATATTTTGTTCAAAATTGTGTTTTAAACAAAATATTTCAAAAAATTCAAACTGTTCAAAATTTCCTGAAATACCTCTTCCCTCACAATGTAATTCAGTTATCTAACGGTAAAATTAAAAGCGAAAGGTTTATTTCTTTCTTTCCCTTTGAAGTGTCATTTAATGAAGGGGCAACCAAATGCAAAACTTTATTTCGTAGAATCAAAGGTCAAATGTAATAAGCCATTTCGAAATGACTTTTAATCTCATAAAGCAGAAGAAAAAAGCGATAACTGTAACATTGCAAAAAAAAAAAAAAAAATTGTAGCATGATAAACATATGACTTGAGATTGACGTTTTACAAGTTTCTACTAAGAATTTTTGAAATTTTTATCGAAATATTCAATTTATCCTAAAACTTCTCAAATCGATGTTTTTGGAAACTGTTAGTGCAATTAAGCAATTATAACTCTGTTGATCCAAGTGACCAGATTTTGTTCATTGCATTAACCCTCGTGAAGGTTGCATGTTTGGCGGAAATGAAATTAAAGTGTTGGCTCAAATTTCATAGAATTGAAATAAAAATTTTTTCAGCTGCTTTTGGTTGCAATTTCTCCGAACTTTTTCTAATACCAAAATATATAGTAGACTATTACTGCCATCTAATATACAAAAAGGCTATAACTATCGCAGATAAGTTTAAACCGAATTTAATTATTTCAAATATTTCTGCAGCTTTGTACTAAATCTCCAGGAGACAAATGGTCTAGCTTTAAAATCTAAAATTCTCCTAGAACTTCAGCTAAATTACTTCTCCAGCCTCTCAGTCGTCTAATTTCATGATCTTACTTTTCCGCCTTCACATGATAATAATAACTTCGGCTTTACCAAATGTTTCTATGGATAGACATTCTTGATACTTTACACAGCGAAAAAGATCTTTAATATTCATTACACCTGCGCGAATGTAACATGTTTTGTTTTTCTTCTACAAATACCGAAGAACTGCAAAAAGTTCGGTATCAGCTGACTGATTTTGTGCAATCGTCGATGCGTCTTTTCTTGGAATTGGCGACACTTTCATCTTTTCTTCGATCAGTCACTTTTCAACAGTAACCTTTATTACCTGAGTTCATAGAATCCTAGCACTCCTTGTTCCCTCAAATTAATGCAGTTTGTTGACATCTCCGATGTCAACAAACTGCTGCTTATGGAACTTTGAACTTCGGTAAAAAGGTGGTATCATGACTGGCAGTAGCTTAAGAATTCAGTAGGTTAACTTTATTCTAGACGATGCTGAATATTCAATGCATTCCGGATTGCTTATTGCTTTAGCGACCCGTTGACTAGTCGAATCAAAAAACCCTCAGTCCCTTCCGTTCCTTGCACTCCCGCACTAGCAATTTTAATCCTGTGATGACCGTACGAACAACCCTGCGTAACTCCTACGTAACCGTCTGAACGCTGAGCTAACACGGATTTTGCTTCGCCTGAGGAAGTGCGAAACGCACTTCCGAACGCCTTGCCCTACTTTCCTCCAAACTACCCACAGTTCGTTCTCACTCTCGAGAAAGGACAGACGCTACTTGCTCTCTCCCAGCACTTTGTTCTAGTTGGCTTCCTCTACAACCAAAATGGACGTCATCAACTCAAATACAGGCTCTACTGATTTTGTCGAAGAAATCAGCGTTAATGCGTAAGTTCTCCCAAAGTGATGGTAAGATTTCTAGGCTTGTATCTTTGATACCGTACCAAGGATCGGAGGATAATGATGTTTTATATGTTAAGGAGAGTGGATCTGGTAAGACAACTGATGTCTAGAAGGTTAGTCAACATGTACAGATAAATATGTTCCAGCTCTGTTCAGGCTTATGAAAGAGGCCTAGTGCATGCAACAGATGAATGCAGGAATGGACAAGCATTTTCAGGAACACTCCTGACACAGGCTCCTAAATGCAAATATTCCGTTATTTTCATCTTTCGTGTCGATGTAACTGTCTAGCTATTCTTGAAGGCAATCACTTCGTTCCCACGCTTCCCCCTACACCATAAATAATTTCGAATTGATTTTATGGCTTCTCGAATTCCAGATGTTGTGCAGAATGCCTGGCTGAGCCTCACTTCCGTCTCTAGGGCTGCGAGCCGGATTGGGTTTCGGGACTGCAGATAGTCATGCTGAGACTTACCTTTCGTCGTTAGCAACTTCATGAGAGAGAGAAAGAGTGATGGGAGAAATTCTGAACAGTGTTCCACCAAGGCGAAAACGAAAGTCACTGATGCCAGGAGCTAGACTCGATTTGTGTTCAGAAAAGAAGTGGAGAATGAGAGAAGGTAAAGCCTAGGACGCATGCGTGGCGCTTGGCCAGACAACTCCTGTCACACTGTTAGCTCCCTCACTTCTCTTTCTAGATCCACGCATTAGGTAACGCAACTGCACCACCTTTGTTTTACTCACTGAGATCCTTCACTTCAGTCATGAGGTGTTGCAGCTTTTTCCGGAATTAGGAATGGTGCAGATCCGGCATGCCAAATGTTCCTACCGGGGGAGGAGTGAGAGGATGACCGGAGACAGTTGACGCTGCGCTTCTGCTTCTTTGCATTTGCTACGCCCCTATGGTTGCTAGTGATGAGACGAGAAGGGCAGTCTGCACAACTCGAATCTGTCTTCGTAGAAAAAGGGAGCAGACGGTGCCATCTGATTCTTCTCTCTCCGGACGGAAGTCTCCAGAAATCCACAGGTGTGCCTCACCTGCAAAGTGCTCGCTTTGCGGAACTTCCCTTTCAAAGTACTTTCAAGTCGTGACGTCATGCTGTGTCCTTGCAATGAAACATTATTGATTTGTGCGGAGGAGTTCATAAAGGAGGATTGATTGATTGGGAGTCCTTGAAGGAAGCTGCCAGGTTGTCAGGGGAGCTGCTAGCAAATCTATGGACGACAAATGAATTTTGTGTGGATGTCACTGGGTTCGGATCATTTCCGTATGACACAGAAGTAACCTGAAAGTCGAACTTACTGGACGGAGGATTCTAAACTGATGAAGCCGAGAAATAAGTACTGAAGGAAGTGTTGTTGCGTTCTTTCGAATAATGAATTTGATTTCAGGATGAGTGAAACAGCACAGGCACTGTTCAAGGAAATCGCTCCGGCGCATCGTATGCCGCATGCAAAGGTTACCGTGGTTGGTGTTGGCCAGGTTGGCATGGCATGCGCAGTTAGCATTATGCAAAAGGTTGCTATTTTGAGCTTGTTTCTAGTTGTTAGAATGAAAGTAGGGAAGAAGAAAGTCACCATTCTTTTCTCCTATCTAAGCCAAGAGTTCCTATTCAGCGTAAATTTTCTGATTAGGAAAATTCCAAAATTCTGACAGAAAGCTATAATACATAAGAATTTCTCAAATATAGCGGAACAATTTATTAGATTGAATCTTATGTGTATGTTACGCTAAATAAGATCGAATCTTAGATTATGCTGAATATTTGTGTGACACAGTGGTGATGTGTCATTTTTTTTTAATCCTTTCTAAATGTTAGCTGATAGTTTAAATAGCACACAGTAATCAGACATCATTTAAAATAGTTCAGCGTATGTACTTCAAGCGCACATTGTAACAGCCTGACATCAGGCTCACCTCATTTTCCTCGCGCATATTCCACTGTCCAAATATAACATATATATCGTTTCCTTTCAGTTTATGCTTNTTTAAAGACATCATTTAAAATAGTTCAGCGTATGTACTTCAAGCGCATATTGTAACAGCCTGACATCAGGCTCACCTCATTTTCCTCGCACATATTCCACTGTCCAAATATAACATATATATCGTTTCCTTTCAGTTTATGCTTAAAAAATATTTTATGCTCACAAATAACTTTTTTCACCACACACTTCAAATTTGATAGATGACATTGTGATTTAAGGAAATGTGTGGAAGTCAGTGAACTAAATTAGAGAGCACAGCACTTCAAGCACTTAGTGCACTTACAGCAACACTTTTTTGAAAGAGTGGAATAATTAGTTCTACTGAGTCTGTGATGAATCAATTCATGAAAGAGAGTATTAGTCATGATTTTTGCTTAGTATGTCTTTATAACAATTTATAATTTCGAATTTTGCAAAAAGAATGGATTCTTTATTTAGTAAAGTAAAATAAACTCAATGTTTAAATGTTTCTAGATTAGGAAATTGAAATCCTTTTAGTCTTCGCTTTTCTATTATGCCAAAACGACTAAAAGTTCGGGAACTATAGTATTAGATTAAATTTAACTTAAACCAGCTGATTGGAATTGTAGGTCGAAGATAGCAACGGATAATCAAATTGATTTGAGTTACTTCAAAACTTGGAATGATTACAAATATTGGTCGAGAAAAATTTTCTTAAATAAGCGTTTGTAGGGTATCGTTAGTGAGCTCTGTTTGGTAGATGTTGTAGCAGACAAGTTAAAGGGTGAAATGATGGATCTGCAACATGGAATTCCATTCATGAGTCCCTGTACCATCCGTGCCTCTGTCGGTAACTTTTTCAATCTATAATTATACATTATTTATAACTGTAATTATATAAAATCTTTTGTTCATTTTCTAATGTTTAAATAATAAAAAAATGTGTTAATTATAGTTATTGTGATATCACATTTCGTGATCTCCAAGTTGTTTTACCGTGTAGCTTGAAGGTTCGTGAACGAATTAATCCAAAGCTTTTAATTGCAGATTATGAAATCACCAAAGGGTCGAAGCTTTGCGTTGTGACAGCAGGTGTCCGTCAGCGTGAAGGTGAAAGTCGTCTCTCGCTAGTGCAGCGTAATGTAGACATTTTCAAGGGCATCATTCCCAAACTGGTTGCCAACTCTCCGGATGCTATGTTGCTGATTGTCTCCAATCCTGGTTTGCTATTTTCCTCTGCTACATTTTGCAGGGAAGGAAATAAAGAAACAGATTCACAGCATGCTTCACTCCTTGGGTATTTTCCATCAAATCGATATTGATTCTATGATTGTCGAATGTCTTGACAGGNAGTCTCAGACGTCGAATGTCTTGACAGGTGACACTCTACATATCACCGAATTTTATGCAAAATCTGAATATTTTTTCAGTCGACGTGCTTACATATGTTGCATGGAAAATCTCTGGATTACCACCGCATCGTGTATTTGGCAGTGGAACGAACTTGGATTCTGCTCGCTTCCGTTTCTTGCTTTCCGAGAAACTCGGAATTGCACCCACTAGCTGTCATGGATGGATTATTGGCGAACATGGCGACTCAAGCGGTAGGTGTTTTATTGTAAATCGCTACTATAGATGTTTTATTAAAAATTGCTTGCCATTTTTTCTGGTTAAAGGGTTAATATTTCTCTGATTTGCCGCTTGATTTTCGTTCAGTTGCGGTCTGGTCTGGGGTTAATGTGGCTGGTGTTGCATTACGTGATGTGAAACCGGACATTGGCAAGAAAGCTGATTCCGATAAATGGCAGGACGAAGTGCACAAAGGGGTCATTTCAGCGTACGTAGTTATTTATTTGAATTCTTTATTGTTTTCATTTTACATGATAGGGATGCGTGCATTTTTCTTTTTTAAATAGAGAGACCTGATTAGAAGAATATAATTCTTAACTTTAACATTTTTTTAAAGATCTTTGGAACTGTTAGTTTTTAAGAAGTGTGTGTTATAGTGCTTATGAAATCATCAAGCTGAAGGGCTATACTTCGTGGGCTATTGGTATGTCCACAGGTGCCATTGCTTCTATCGCTCTACGTAACACGCGTTCTGTTTGTGCTCTTTCAGTCAACGTTAAGGTTAATTTTTTTGCTTTTGTGTTTAATAGGCATTTAAAAATTAGACCTTTCCACCTACGTACTTTTCGATTGGAATTTTCATATGGAAAGCAAGGTTGTCAAAATCACTGAAATAAGATAAAACATTACTAGTGTTGGAAATTTAGGCCAAATTCAAAAACCTAAAAAAAAATTCATGAATTATTAGAGATCATCAAGTTTAATAATATTGAAGGGTTTGCATGGTATCGATCAAGACGTTTACCTATCGCTTCCGGTGGTTCTTGGTGAGAATGGGATCACTCATATCGTCAAGCAGAATCTAAATGAAACTGAGGTACCATTACTTTTATGTAATGATACTTCTAGTATTTCCATTTTTAAAATTAATTACCGAAACTCACCGACTTTTTTTTTCTTTTCCTTTTCATCTCACTGTATTCTTTTCTGCAATTTTATATTCAGTTTTTAAGCAAATTTAGTAATTATTTCCTTGTTGTATTTTTGAAATTTTAATTTCTTTTTGGAAAATAACTCCCATCATGTAAGCTACTAACACAGCTTTTCTAAAGATCAGGAATATTTAACAATGTTCATTTCAGATTCAGCAGCTTCAGAAATCTGCGGCGCAGCTATACGAGGTACAGTGCGGTATCAAAGGTCTTTAAAGAAGATAGAATGATAATGCGCTATTTTTAAACCTAATATTTGAAGCCATTGCCTCTAAACTAGATTTTGATAAAGTGATTTTAAAAGTATTTTAAAAGATGCGATTTAAAAGATTTGGTTTTATTTACGTTTCCTTCTATACGATTATTTATTGCGCATCAGTTGAATGTTTCGGATACATGATTAAAATTAGAACTGCAAAGGATTAATTCTCAGTCGCTCATATTGCAAGGCATTTTATACTATTTCTTCCAAATACCTTCTTAAAGAAGATCTTAAATTAGTGAGCTATTAATATCCTACTATTGAGTTCTACTACTAAAATTAATGTACGCATAGGTCCACTTTGGAGCAGTGCTTATTGCAGCTTTTAAAACTCATCGTTTTGCTAATTAATTATAGTAATCAGTTGCGTTTTTCGGAAGTGTATCGCAAATTCTTGCACAGTTTTAGATAACCTTTGGGTGCAAATGTTTCAGAGTAGTAGTTTTCTGGAATTTGGTTTTAAAACTTCTAGAAATTTGAGATTGATTCATTTTATAAAGTTCATTAACATGGTAAATGCAAAAAATTCTTTTTATGGTCTATTATGGTCCATGATTTTTTTTTTTTTGCAGTGAACTTTCTTAATCCTTCTCAAACATTTTTTTAAATTTAAAAAAAAATTTCCAAGGAGCAGACCATTTGTTTCATAGCATTCTGTCAAGCTTTAAGGCTGACCGGCACTTGTTTGGAAAGTATATTTCATTATCTGATTACATTAATTTGGTAGTGACATCTAGTGAAGATAAATAATATATCCTAACTCCTGTAGCTGTGTTCTGCACTTCAATAGCTTATGGTTGCAAACATTGGCAAACAAGCTTGAACAAAGAGACCCGAATTAGGGTTTTAACTAATGTAGTAGTCAATGTTAAGAGGATCTTACCGTCAGTACTTCCTATTGGTTCGTTATTTCTTTTCAGTTGTAACATTGCTTTCTCGGTACTTAACAATTTTTTGATATATTATTATGGCGACAAAGTCAGTCAAATTTAATTGTTGTTGGTTAATTTTCTAGATTTAACCATTATGATAAGTAATTCTCCTTAGGAGTGGTAAAAAATCAATTTAAAAAAGTTTCATAATTGTGGATAATATTATTACAGAAAATTAGTGAGAAAAAAAAAAAAAAATGAATGAAATGGACCAATTGCAATTCTGTGAGTCATTCGTAGATAAAACTCATTTGTTCTTGACAAGAATGGGGTTATAAGTTCTAAGGCCTCGTTTTCCGAAACGAATAAAGGTCGGTTTGCCATAGGAACGAGAGTCACGTTCAAGACGAAATTGTGGTCTTGACCTCAACATCACTTCATACCAAGCTCTTGCATTCCCAGCGATCTGAAATTTGATAGAATTTAAGACTAATTCGAGGAGCAGGTAAAAATTTGTGAGTATCAGTTATTCTAAGTCACAAGTTGTTACTCTATACCGCGTACATATATCATCAAACTTATTCAAAAGGCATTGTTAATAATTAAATTTAAAGCGTGAGAAGCAACAAATATAGCAACTTGCCGCTAATCATTAATGTTTGTGAGGTGAAAATTCAGCCAGCGGTCGGTCGGGGTGTTCGATTTACTCTATTTCAAAGATGTATGATTGAGTGATTAAAATTTCTACAAGTTGGAGTTTCAAAAAAAAAAAAAAAAAAAAAAAAAAAAACTAATTTTTAAAATTCCATTAANATCATCCTCTTCATTAACTTGGCCATTTACACATGTTGCCAAAATGTACAGCCCGGTGCAAAGCGCAAAACAAAAAGTTGCAGCACTTTCGATATGTCGCATTGATGCCATTTCTACGATTGTGTTGATATGCTTTAAATTCTTGACAGTTCGACTTTCAATCTTATTGCTTTCAGTTAAAAATTGAAAATTCTGAAAAAAAAAAAAAAAAAAAAAAAAAAAAAAAGTGACATTTCAGTCAAGAAACTTCGGCTTCTATTAGGTCACAAGACAAAAATGAAATAATATTCTGAGAAACAACAGTGACGAAAATACATCCGAAGAAAGAGCTAAAGACAATTAATCTTTTCCCGTTTCCGGCAGACAGGACTGCTAATGTTCCGGTAGGTTTTTTTTTTTTTTTCAACTCTTTCATTTTGCCTTTGTAAGCTTGACTGAAATACATTTCACCTAACAGCATTTTTTCCAGTATATTGTGAGAGCTACTGACAATGACAATCAATCAAATTTTAGGCTTAGGCTCTTCGATTCTAATACTGCCTTTTCCTTCTATCATATATTAGTTTGATAACGATATGAAACTTTTTCGACGACCATGCGGAATTTCAAATTGATGATAGTGTTACTAAAAATTAAAATTTGATGCCCTGAAAATTTAAAATGGTTAAATAGATACCAAATCGATTAAACACAAAAACTGTTTGAATAAACATTAGATAGCTGAAACTTAAAGAGAAAATGCTATAATTTAGCATCAAATAACTGAATGTTTAATTAAACATCGAGTAGCTTAAACTTGAACGGATAATTCTGCATTTCTTCATTTCAAAGCAATTCTCTCTACCGCCATCAAAAATTTCAAGCTACTGTATTTTGCCACAGTGTAGTCCGGTAGAAACTCTTGAAGTACTGACGTGATAATTCTCCGTCCCTCTATACGGATGGAGCAGTAAGTGCCACCGTATCCTAAAAGCTTTTGGAATAACGAAATAAGCTTTTCAAGCATGCTGCATATGAAGGTAGTAAAAGACGTTAAGAATAGCGTGAGTGTCGGCATTTAATTTCTTCAAAAAAAAAAAATTAAACTTAGTGATATTTTTTTATTTTTTTTTTAAAATAAAACTTCGACCCATAATTCATTTCCTCTCTGACCAAAAAAATCTTTCAGAGCATAGCATTTGAATGTCTTATTTCTTTTTTTTTTTTTTTCTCTTACATTTTCTAACAGGCTCTCTTTCAATTCTGCCTACCAATTAATTAGTTTACATCATAATGTAAATTTCAGGCATGAATAAATCCACAAATGGTACAGCTTATTGCTACAGTAAAAAGTCAACAAGGCAAATTAAAAGTCCCTCAAAAGACAATTGATTCTCATTATTATTGTTATTAATATGAAATACATGCTATAAATTAATAAGCAAATAAAGAAATTAATAAATAGAAGTAACGTTGAATTAAGGTGTTGTTTGATGAAGCAGCAGCGGCAGATCAGCCGTATGCTATACTTTGAAATGGCTTAGTCTGAACTAAATAAAATGATAAACAAAATTATTTAATTGGTCGCATGTAATAAGAGTGATTGCTAACGGAAGCAAACTAAAACTGTTGACGATAAATATCTTCAAAAATTGCTAAGCTATTTTTTTGATTCGCAATAGCTCCATTTCCCTAGAATGAATAAAAAAATGATTTAACAATAATATATATTTATGATAAAACATAACAAGGTAAGTCATTATTTTTGGGAGTATTTTAAAAAGAATGAACTGCTTTAACATTAAAATTTTATATTAATAGCCTTTCAAAGGCTCAAATGTTAGAAGAGAAAGTGCAAAATATCAGGAGTATGGAAATTAACGGTAAAAAAACTTTTCCGATGCAAACATCTCCCTCTCTCTCTCTCCATACACCTATAACTAATTCAACAATTTTTGTGCTAATCCTACTTGGATGTCGTAGCACCAAAACTAAGTATTAAGTATGCTAAAGTGATAATTTAAAAGTCTTAATTTTCTTACATTTGCGATAGTTTTTTCCTGAACTATTAAAACAGTTCAGTTTTTGATGATTTTAGACATTTCAAGCTCGTTTCTTGCTAATGTTGAAACCGGAAGACTGGTTTTCTAAACTCATTTTCAGGTTCATTTCTTATTTGCTGATTCGTTTGAAATGAACAAATTAAATATCAAATCAGCCTCTAATTTGGCTTGAATTTCTTCTTCCATTTTTATTTAATGCTATTTTTCTCCAAAAATTAAAAATTTGTACAGCATGTTTTAAATTATAGTTCTGCTATTGAATGCTTTGTCAATGAGTGATACCTGAGAAGTACCTCATATCTGAAGTAATTAGAGCCATCTAACGACTTTGTTTTCATTTGCAAAGCCTAACGAAATAATGTTTGTATTCTCCTGCTGCACTTTCGGTAAGGAAAAAAGTTTTTGTAAATTTTCATTGCTTCTTACAAAAACTCAAAGCTGCCAATTGAAGGAATCAATTGTTTTTCTTTTTCTTTCCTTCTCATAATTATAATTTGCTTCTTAATTGCTTATTAGCATTGTGCACAAAAGTATTGTTAACAACAACATATTATACACTATTTTTTAAAAGACTAATGGAAATTACCATTTTAAATGATTTTGAAAGCACAATCATTTTGACACGCTTTGTCAACCTAATTTCCATCATTTTCTAAATGTGCTTTTTTTTTTTTTCATTTAATAATCTGCAATTTTTCTTTTTTTTTTGATAAGCTGATTATACTTGATGAGTCTGTTGTTTCGTCCATCATATTCGTATGGATGGTAACGGCAAAATCTTATAAGTAACATCAAAAAGTATATTAAATACAAATAAAAATATCTAAAAATTGAAAAAGTCACTCTGAAGTACGCCATGCATTTTACCGCTTTCATTTTTACTAAATTCATTCGCATCAATGAAGTGACCCACTGCCATAATTTGTGAAATTCAAAAGGAATGTGCGATTTAGAATGGCGACGAAAGTTTAATAACTTTGTCTCTAAATCTTTTTATGGAAATAAAATCACATCTCCGTTTCGAACACTGAACAGAATCCGTTTTGTTCACTTGCTCAAAAGTTCGAATTTTCTTCATTCCACTTGGTAATCATCTCTTTGACATTCTTTGTAGATTATCAATATCAATGTGCTATTTTGCGGTGTTATTGAACGAGAATACGGGCTAGAAAGAAATGAAGCTATCTACTAAAAACTTTAAAATTCTGAAATATAGTTATCATTCATTAATATATTAAAAGCACTAACAGGAAGTTATTTTAAGATTGTTTACATCAACCAAGTATTTCAACTCCACATCTTTCATTGGCTCATTTCCATCAGACTTCTTTTCCAGTAAACTGAAAATAGTTTAAACAGGTTTACAGGGCATGTCTCAGTGTAGCAGGCTACCGATTAACAAACTTGAATTTACTCCCATCTTTCAAGGCTTCTGCTTTCCTATTACCTTCCTCCTCTCTTCTCCTTAGCATGTCTTATAGTATAGAAACCAAAACTGCCCAGAAATAATAAATTATTGATAAGAAGTTGTGATTGACTTTTGATGGTCTGATCTTTAATTTATATTCCACTTCTTAGAACTAAAGAAGCGAAGAGAATAAAATATTAAATCATTTCAAATTTTACGTTAATTAGGAGCAGTAAATTGAGATTTAAATAAATACCAACTTGGAGTTTTATATGGACACAAGGAATGAAATTATTATCAAAGTTTTAAACTCAGCAAATTTTCACAATTAACAATACTTTTTTCCCTCATTGATGTTTTTTGATTAGGAAAGAGCTTATTAAAAAACAAACAGATGCCTTTCTTTCCTTTCGTGCGTCCTCTGAAATGAACTTTTCATAGCGATTATACAAATGAGGTCAATTATAGAGCGAAAACTTCACTGCTGAGGTCAAACACTACTATTGGTCAATAATTGCAAATCGTTCGAGAATGGAGAAGGCCTCTTTAATCTCTTCCAATTCAATCTTCATTTCTCTCATTATTCTAACGATGAATGATGAAGGATATGATTATAGCTACCAGAAGATTACTATTTCTGTTCAAAAGGCAGAAGAGAAAATTGTTCATCAAAATGATGTCTTCTCATGAAAACTTCTTGCATGACTTCAAATACTTTCAAAGAACAAAATTGAAATTTGTGCAAGTGGTGTTATTTCAGTCCAATAAGAACCTCTCAAAATGATCCACAATTAAAGCCTTCGATGATTTTGACGAAGTCAAATATTCTTTTATGATTGAGTGTTTGCCCGATAGTTCTCGTGATAAACTAAGATATGGCTTTGCAATAACAAAAATTTCAGAAATTAATGTTGATCAATCGTTTATTATTTAAATAGTAACTAGTTGCATTTACAAAAACAGTTTCTTAAATGTGACATGGTAATACACTTTGTACTTTCCCACTTTAAAATTATGCAGGTAGGGTCAAAATTAATAATTTTAATAGTATGTGTATTCATTTTTTATTCTCTTAAATTTATTTTTAAGTTTTATTTTTGTATTTTTTGAACTTATTTTTTATCTATTTTAATTTTCGCCAACTTCAACGAATTACTTCAAGTTTCTTCGTTATACAAATTTCATGAATGCTATTGTGTGATTCAATATAAAATTGCTTTAAAAAAAGTGTAATTTTTTAAAAAATGTGAAAACTAGTTATTTTATAAAATTCTTCTTCTGAAAACCGCATTTTTGATAATTTTTAAAACTTCTTGGTCGAAATTAAAAAAATTAGAGAGTGAAGAGACAAATGGATTGATTTAATTTATGATAATGTGAGCAATTTCAGAAAAGTAAATGATGATTTCAATAATATGTATATACAAAGATCAGTCAAACTTTCTTCGTTGGCAAATCAACATTTTCATCAACATCAGTTTCAGATGACAGCACTGCAATGAAAAATAAAAAAAAAAAAAAAAAAAAAAAAAATTGTGGATGTTAGCATAGCACAGGGACTGTTTGACGATTTGCTGATCGTTTCGAAACATCAATTTCCGGCCTGGAAATTTACACTGAAACCCATTAATAGTTATAACCACTTCACAATGGACTGAAGTAGACTGATTTTGATATTACCATTTTAGGCTTCGCCTGTCATTTTATGCTTTCCTTTCCAACGATTCTGTATGGAGCGTTCGATGTTACATATTGGAAATTCCACTATCATTGAAGCTTGGAAACCAAGCAAATAGGAGATGAATAGACTGAATAATGCAAGAAGTAATAATGGAAACTTCGATACGTAGTGAAAAGGAAATTCCATGTACAAATAGGATGCAAATATCATTGGCAAATGATTAAGGTAGACCTAAAATACTATATTTTCACTTATTTTAATAGAAGCACGTGGAAGTCAATCATTAGATTTAAAGAAGAATTAGTAAGTAGTGAAAGTATCAATGATATATATAATAAAACCTACAATAAAATCATCTTACCGAGTAGCACAGCATAGAAAGTGGCAAAAATAATTTGAAACTCAAAACTGTATTAACCAAGCCTCCGTATCCACAATGACAAGCATAAATTAGCCAAGCCACAGCAATTGCAAATGCCGTACGATGGAGAGCCCCATATATTAGGTAATAAAGCTTCCAGTTCAGATTCTATAAATATAAGCTTAATGTAATAAAAAATCATAAACTTTAAGTTCTTAAAAGACATAATATTTCACAAGTTCATGATAAAAGATATTGGTGGAACTCGTTACTTTTTAAATAAAGAAATGTGTACAACTTACTATTAAAATCGGATAAAGTCCGTATATAGCCATAAAAGCAAGCAAAATGGCCAAAGCCCAGCCACATGCAACAAAAGTAAGCGAGTGTTTTAAATGATAATGTTTCCTTTCTTGAATCTTGGCCAGTTGATAACCCAGTAACAAACCAACAATATATGGTGCTATACGATACTGGGGTTTGATGTACATGATAGCGAAATGCTTCAATGATAAAATATTGTAATTGGCGGAAGGAAAAAAAGAACTAAACTTGGTGAAAAACAGCCTTGATCCATTGGAGCAAAGCAGACAGGTAAAATAATTGCTAGAATTAAAAACCAGCTATTGTAGTATTTATCACACCGACAAATTTTTTGAGAGAACTCCAACTTTTTGTAAAAATAAATTAATTGCAAGACAGGTAGGGATGCACCAAATCAGATACCTGTGCAAAAAGGGCTATCTTGTTTGACGAAAAATGAGAGCCATCGCTCAAATGTTCAATACTCCGCTTCTAAGTTTAAGTGATAAGATATATCAGATTCAATAAATTCACAAACCTCTATAAAATTGGAATTGAAAATAGGAGGTGTGTTCCAGCCAAGCTGTGTAGGTGGCATGTTATGAGCAATCATTACGTACACGCGGCTTGCATCTGATAAAGCTATACAAAAAACTGATAACAAATAACCCTGCTTCTGGCTTCGGCCAAGAATTAGTAGAAATATGGGAGACAAGAGGTAAAATATAAATTCGGTGCTTATATACCTAAAACAATAAAGTCAAATTTCTCTGCAATAGACATAAGGTAAGTGGAATTTCGGTAGAACAATAAATTGCAGACACAGACTCAGCGTTCAAAGTATATTTCCCTATAATTTAGGTTTTGTTTGCACTACTAGTGCAAGAAAGTAATGCTTAAAGTACCCTATCAACCAGTGAGTCAATCAGTTAATTAACGATTCCAGGATTATGCTTCTTGGAAGCAGATATAACCCACCATGCCCATGTCATGCAGCGGTGCTCGAATAAGCTTCCTATAAATAATATATTTTGCCACCAGTATTTGGAACACTGTATAGTGTGATCAATTTCGGGCCAAATCTCGCCATAAAATGCACTGGTAATAAAATATATTGAGACTAGAGTATAGCAGTAAGTTGGCCACAAACGAATAACTCGATGCAAATAAAAATTTAACCAAAATTTTAAAGATGTCCATGTCGGTTTTGTTTCTAAAATTAAAACCAATTCGAAGTGGTTAATTAATTTATTTGTTTATTTTTGCTTCTTTTGTTTCATTCCAATACGTCAGTATTTGAAAATGCTGCTGTGCGGAATGTTTTAAAATATACTGAGCCTTATCTATGCATACTTTTCCCATAAGTTTAAATATCATAATGCTTACTCATTTTCCCATATTTCTGAAAAAATCCATACGCATTCACTGTTCCACCCAGAACCAAAAATACATCGACTGAAAGCAAGAAGTTTGCAATCCATAGATTGGTGAAGTTATCAGCAATATCATGGTGATATTCGTCGACATTATCAATGTACGGCTTAAATTTGACATAATCTGACACAAAAAAAATTTCACAGAATGAAATGATTTTAAAAAATTCAACGTCTTGCACAAGAACTTTGAGAAGTCAGAAATGTTAAAAGACGAAAGAAGAACTGAAAAGAAGCATGTTGACTTTTTATTAATAATTGAAGATAAAATTCAAAAAATTTTAATTCCCCAAATAAACGCTTGATATTTTTTTTTTAGAATAACGAACAGCAATTAAAGCGAACATGTGACCAATGTTAATCCAAATCATTGTTAAGAATCGTATGCCGAACATACAAGTGATAACTTTTGAACGATTTTTCGGCATTTTAAACAACACTCCAATGCTTTCTTTAAGCGAAAAAGCAAGAAAAATTTGTTGTTTGACAGTCCTGTAATTTAAAAAGATTCTTCTCACAATCACAGTCCAATTATGCCGAAGAAATGAATCTCTCAGTTCTCACTGTTAGAAATAAAATATTTTGGAAAATAAAAAGCATAGTAAAAAAAAAGCATACTTCACTTCTGAGCCATATTTGTTGTGATAAATAGTTGATAAGACAGAAATCAACCATAGTAATACATTAACAGAAACTATAAGGATGGGGATTGGTTTCTCGTACCATTGCTTATGACGTCGAGAACGAATACATGTGGATAATAAATTGTTATTTTCCACTAAATCGCTACCCAATACTTTCTCGTAAATATACCAAAACTTCAAATTTATTATTAAAATTTTAAATTTTTGTAATTTTTACTTCAAAAAAAGAGAAAAATAAATAGGCATAATCTTGAGGTCAAAATACTCTCACTCACTCTGAATGTCTATTTCTGGATTACATTGTAGAACTTAATTCTTTCTAGAAAACTTGATTAATTATACTTTGTGCTCTTCCTTTAAGCATGATGCTGGAAAACAAATTGTTTGCGCAATAGATCTGTACTGTTTTGGATCATAGCGATAACAAAATACTGTTGGAATTTCAGAAGGTGAAAATTGTGATTCTCCTGCTAGTTTGAAGCAAAGCTGCATCCGAAATTGCTGTAAAGATCAAGACTTTAAGATGTAAGGATTTATGTCTCTGGATTCAAATTTAAAATTTCTTCACGTAAACTTTTCCTTGCTTATATGAAAAATTTTGTCGTACTTTCAAAAAATTAGAGTTGATTTTGATGACTAAAGAAAAATTAATTGATAAAGGATGGAGCACAAAAAAAAAAATCCCAAATTCATAAAGAGGGATGATCTTCATGAATACCTCTTTAAATTTAACATTATCACTATATTGAGTTTTGTAATATCTCTCACAGTTGCAAACAATTAGTAATTAGTACTAACAAATCTGCTGTCTGTAATAAATTCATTGGATTTGCCTTGCCCATAGGTTTTTAAAAATGCTTTTAACGCGGTTAGCGGGCTAAGACTGTTATTCAGATGAGCGCTGATCTAGAAATAAAATCTTTTTAATTTCAACAAATATTCAATTAAATATAGAACTTCACCAGTCCAAAAAGAAAAATGTGAAAACCGGAAATATTATTCAGAGAAATTTTTTATCGTTTTTTTTTTAAATATTAAAAAGTGCTCACATTTTGAATCAGTGTCAATTTGTTTGAATTACCACGTGTAAAAAATCGCTTTCGAGAATGACAGAAGAAAAGTAAAACAAGAGCATAGTTAAGGAAATGAAGCACTCTATAGTCCTTAAAATGCTCTAAGATAATTTTGAATTTACGTTGTTTAGGGTCACTGCTATGGTGTTATGTAATTAAGGTGCAAGGTGCTTCCTTACATTTGCTAAAGTCCTAGAACACTCAGGTGACAACGACCAAAGCACTTTTTCATCGATGTTTTTTACGGCCAGAATTTCATCAGTTCGGCCAAGCACTGTAGCCTGCTGTACTACAAGATATATGGCGCAGATCTTAAACGAAAACTGCATATTTTCTGCAAAAGTTTTATGATAAATCTTGATTTGAAATGATTTTTTTTTTTTTTTGTAGGAGTAATCATTATTTAAAATCTTGATATTACCACTGTATCATTTCATTATTATTGTTTTTTTTTTTTTTTTTAAGTGAAACTTCCATTTGTGGACAAAAAAGAAATAGTCCTCAGTACTAGCAATTTTATACTAAGTAATAAAAGGTTTTTGAAACAAATTCTTAATCACCCTTGCATAAGTTGCAAAGAATTCTATTCCTCTCAGTTCTATTTTTGAGTTTCTGACTGAAACTACTACCTCAATCTTCAAATATTTTTCATTTTATAAGATTTCTTAATTCGTGACACCTCTATTTCTTCGAAATTTCTAAATAAACACCTGACATATTCTAACTTGTGCAAACTGCTCGAAATCAGTTATTCATCATCTAGAAACATAGGAAATTCACAACAAATGCAAATAAATTTAAGAAAAAAAAATTTAAAAAAAAAAAAAAAAACACTTCTATAAATGAATAAATTTCTGAGCGCATATTTTGCAAAATAAACATTTTCTTATGAATCATAATTAATAGAAAAAAAAAAAAAAAAAAAAAAAAAAAGGAAAAAAACATTTTTATAAATGCATAGTTTTCAGGTACATACTTGCAAACAAACATTTTGTGATTCGCAAGAAAATGTTTGCAAGTATGCGCTCAGTGCTGCAGGAATAGACAATGATAGTAATAGAAAATGACGATTGGGTTGAGATTATTGTCTGTCTTTTGGAGCACAGTTTATTCCAGTTTTCCATAAATTTTATATGTGAAAAACTGGAACTGATCGTCTCCGCTATGAATTGAGAATAAAAGATTACTTGACGCCAAACAAAAGTTATTTCCTGCTTGAAATTTTCGGTCATTTTTTCACTATTTCACAATTTCCTTTCGGCATCAAAAATATTCATCACAGTATTGCTGAATTCCAGTTCAGCAAATGTTATCTCAATTATCATCACTCATTTTTTGATTTTCTTTTTTTTCCTAGTAGTGATTAAAATTAAATAAGACGAAGTGAGATGTCAAACCCAGTAATTGAGATTTCTTTACTTTTAGTCCAACAGTTCTGCGATGATTTGAGTGATGACATCTAAGATGCTACCTGAAAGATATGTAAGTCTATCAGCGTTGTCAACTTGAAACCAGTTCACTTGACCATAAACAGCCAAGCAATAGCATTCTGGAAACTTACCAGTTTGCTTCGTTTTGAGAAAAAAAAAAAAAAACAATTTTATCATTCTGCCGTCGATGAGCAAGAAAAATATTTTATATTAATGTACGTTAATCACTATGTACCTGATCTGAGCTTAAAAATAAAGCAAAAAAATACTTTCCTTTAGTTGAAATGAATTACTTATTTTTAATTGCCTAAAAAGTTGACAAAATCAGCTCACCAATTAAAACGATTTTTAAAATAATTTGTTGTTTGCTCTAAAAAATGCATTGTTTTTGAAAAAGAATGCACACAAGAGTTCTCCATTTACGATTCAGTCCTTTACACATATTAACTTAACAATAACATTTGCAATAACTGGAACCAAAGAAATGCTATAAAAGATGACCATTCATTGCAAATCTTCCTCCTACTTTGATAACTGATAACATTTGTAATAATCTGATGGATTACTGCTCACTGCTAACAACACCTCAACATGTAGCGATTTGTCTTTTCAACTTATTTCTTGCTTCAATAATATCAACAATATAATAAAATATGGAAATTCTAGGCTAGAATCTTTATAAGTACAATGGCATACGAATCACAAATATAATCTGCTAACTGTGGACTATTTTCGGCATGAAAAATGGAAGAGAAACAAACCTTAAAATGCTGTACATGAAACAAGGGAAATTTGTTATGGACAATAGTTGTTTTAACAAAGTATTTTAGACAATCAGAAATACTCGAATCTTAAATTAACAGAAAAAACTTGTCAAGCTAATGCTTAGAATTCAACCATACCAGACCTACCGTACCGAAGAAGTTGAAGTGGACGTAACAAGCACAATCAAAAAGCAGTTAATATAACTAAAAATGTGATTAAAATCTAAATAAAACTGAGCAGCAGTTTTGATTAAGACAATAGTTCAAACTGGCTCGCTATTAAATAATGAAAGCCAAATCATATATGCTAGCTTTTCGAAAAAAAGGCATACCACTTATTCAAATTTAAGGGACAGGATAACACGATTAAACAGTTGGTTCCTAATATGTCTTAAATTAAATAACAAAATTGTCATCTTTCTACCATAATGAGCACTTATTTATGGGATTCATCGGTGAATTTGGCGGACATTTAAAGGTTTTTGCGAAATCAGGATAGTTAATTACTACACCATTAACACGGAATCGAAGCGGCGCATGTTGATCGGTCAGCACCTGTCTAATCAGCGCAGCCGGTCGTGAATGTCCACACCACATCTAAAATATTTCGCTTAAAATTATGACTGCTGCTAAAAATGAACCAAATTTATTTGAAAGTTGCGGTTCTTCAAGAATTAAACTTTCTACCAGTTAGACAGAAAAAGGACATTTCAGTTTTAATTAATAACTTTGAATGTTTTATCCAGGGTATGATGAAAAAAAAGTTTGAATTGAACGTTTTTAAACTACATAACATTGGAAAACATTAGAACATAAATTTCATGAGCTACTTATGACCTGATTCAATGACTTATAATACAGAAGCGAAACCAACCCGGGCACTACTTAGAAAGAATATTTGATTCATGTCGAGATGTTCAAGTCCAGGCAAGCGTTTCTCTTCGTAACCAATTTTTTTGATATAATTTCTATATGCCTGAAATAAATTCATAAATTCACAAAATGATATTCAGCTAGCACCTGTGAATAACAAAACTAGCATTATAATAAATGAATCCTCGATGCAAAATAGATTGCCCTTTTGCTCCTTTCAATTATGTGGAGATTTTTTTAAGTTTTTCAAGTCTGCAAAGAAAATACAAGAAATCACAGCCATCAGTTGATTGATAACAATAATTCTATCACTAAGTCTCAGACCTCACCTTTATCATGCATCTGTTGCGTACTTCAAATATTTTAAAGTCTTTAAAAGATACAAAATTTAGTGCATTATTAAAAATTTGGATGAGATCGACTTACCCGAAAGGCTTCTTTTAAGCCACCATTATCAGCAATATTTTCCCCCAAAGTACGTAAGCCGTTGATATGCAAATCTATCCCAGGTACTACATAATTATTATATTTTTCCACGAAACAGTTTTTTTTACGGTTGAAATTTTCCTTCGTTTCTCTATCCCACCAATCTCGCAGATTGCCTTGATAATCAAATTGACTTCCTGTAATCACTTTCATTTTATCTACTATGTGTAGCTGAAACTATTTACAGAATACTATACAAAATGTGTCGTCCTTATGAAAACCGGAATTATTCCATAATTTCTGTCGCTGAATTTTTAAATCATTCGAAGCCTGAATTTTGAGAGCGGTTTCTATGGCCTGCATAGCATTAAAGGTGCGCGAATTGGTTTTTTTTTTTTATTCATCTCAATAGATTTTCCTTATTTATTTGTTTATTGCATAATAAGTGATGGAATCCTTTTGATCATACCACATTTAAATCTATAGAATAATTAATGGAATAGAATATATGAATATATTTACCACGATCGTCGAATCCATGGGTTATTTCATGCCCAATAATAGATCCAATTCCACCGAAGTTTACTGCCCTGATTGGAGATTGGAAGATTCAATAGATGAAAAAACTTTTAAATGTATAAGTATTCCTTTTTCTAGTTCATAGAAATTATAAAATTAGGCGAAAGATTTTCAAATGTGTGAAATTATTGTACAGTGTAAAAGAAATATGAGAAAATCTCACCTCGGGAAAGTTCGATCGAAAAATGGAGGTTGAAGAATGGCAGCCGGAAATACTGAAACTAAGTAGTTGAAACTAGAATTTTTAACTTATATATTCTTGATGGAATAATTTAAGATAATAAATACATTGAAAATGCGGGAGTGCTTCTGCTCTATCTTCGGCTTCTGAAATTTGTATTTAAGGAATTTCAAATCAAACAGACAGTGGACACTGACCAACAGCATTTTTAAGAGATGAATAAAAAGCATTGACGCTGGACGCCGGCGCATCAAATTCTGTCCTTTCAACAGGTTTAACCAGTTTTCGGTACGAATGCTCCAAAGACCAACGTGACGTCTTTGTTACAGTCTGCGCAAACGTATCGTTGACATCAATATGTATCTGTAAATGATAAAGAACTTTTGGGAAGTTCCGATTTCAATCATTTTCATTTCACTGCAAAGAATTTTCAAATGAAAGTGAAAGTACAGTAACATACTAATTTATAATAATTGTCCAGATCACTGGTATTCCGAATGAATTCCGGGTAACCGATCAAACTCAGCATTTCAGTAGTCTTCTTTAGTGCTATTTCTCGCGTACTTTTCTTCATCCAGTCATATTCTTCCAACATCTCTTCAAAAGCATCTTTCAAGTGGTTCACCATTTCCAGTGCTACTTGCTTATCGGCCTGAAAAGGAGTGAGGGAATGTTAAAAGGCAGAGATAAAGGGAATAAAATTTTAAAAGTATTTCAAGGAGTCATACTTCATTAAAGAATGACTTGACGTATAAAGCTCCTGAAGCATAACTCATTTGATTTGTAGCCACATGACTGCAGACTTTCCACCGCGGTGATTTCACTTGTTTTCCGATCATAGCGCGAAGAAAATCCTTAAAGATCCCTATCAGTTTGGAGATTTTAAGATAATTAAAAACTTTTAGTAGATCATTGCCTTACAGTTGCATACTAAATGATGTTTCTATCAGCAAGTGCCTAAAACTTATCAATTGGTCTAGTTAGCCAAAAAAAAAAATATAAGAGTAGTTAATATAAAAGATGCTGTAACTAGTATTTAATTTGCAACCAGATGATGGATGGTAAAGATTTTAGAACTTTCGAATACAATGGAAGAATTTATTTCATGCATTCTTAAAATTTCCTTTCTCTTTACGATGAGATTTTTCTATCCTATTCTCAAATTAATTGAACTTACCTGATGAATGTCATCGTAGCGCTCATCTAATTGGAAATTCCATGCTGTTATGTAAAGCCATATCATGTAATTTGCCAATGTTTTTTTAGGCGTCACCTAAAATTCTCATTTTTCTGATGAGGAAAACTTCTTATCCGATGGATTAAATCTAAAAGTGAACTTTAAAACACAACCAACTGAAATCGCTGTCTCGATCTCTCTCCTCCTCCCTTTCACTCCATTACACTTTCATCATTCCACTGGTGACAGCATTTTTACTTGTTAAATTCAACTGTTGACAAATGTCATTAATTAACAACCTTTAGTAATTCGTCAAGTTTTCTTAAGAACTCCACTTGAACAATATTTATAACAGGATTTTTTTCCAAATACCAATGTAAATCAGAAGGTACCACAGCTCGGAAATATTTGTTCCAGTCCATCTAAAAAACTTCCTTATCTCACTTCTCCTTCTTCCATTTTCCAATGCTTAACCTAATGAAAAGTCGTTTTAAGTGAATTCTTTTCTGCTTATATTTTCGTCCTCTTTTCCTCTTTTTCCCAAACAAAAAGTGCTATTAATAGGACAAGTGCACACTTTTACTGAATATACCATACCAAAAGTGTAACGGACAAAGCATATTTCTTAATAGACAAATGCCAAGTTAAACATTCTTGAAAGGCTTCTTCAAATTTTTGTGCCAACTAGTCATCAGTATCATAGCAAGAATTGTAGCCTAATCTGTTACTAAGCCACACATATGGCATTATTTTAAATCCAAAATTTTAAATCCAAAAGAGCAGTAAATTAAATAAAAATTAACCTGTGATATGAAGGTGTGCAGGTCAGAAAGGTGATATTTATGGTACAATAAAGTATAATTCCTTCGATTTTCCGGCGAAACCATAATCTGAAAAAAGAAAAAAAATTTGTTATCATCCACTCCAATCAAAGCAATGAGAATTAATTTTGCAAAAACAAATATGAACCTGAGCAAGCTTCTTCTCAAATCTGATGATATCATCAACTTCTTTCTCAACTTCACTTCTTTCCTTCGATATTCCAAGATCGCGTGAAATGAGCATTGCCTAATTTAATATAAACAAAAAGTTGCGGTTTTTAAATAAAAGTTGAATAAAATTTTAATAAAAAAATGTGACAACTTAAAATTGATAGAGAAATTCCAGAAAATTTCCTCAAATTAATTGAGAAAATGGTTTTTTTTCTTTTCTTTTTTTTTTTTTTTAAAGCTAGCGTTTCTTAATTACTTTGTCAGTGATGTACTTCTTATAAGCTTTCAATTGTACTGCATATTTTCTTTCATTTAAATAGTAATCTTTGGCAGAAAAACCAAGTCCAAGACTTCCTTGATCAATCTGAAAAAATTAAATCACGTTTTTCATGTAAAATTTCCATAATCTCCTACTCATTTCTTGCATATTGAACCTTAGTAACCTAATATCTAGAGAAGTTACTTCAGAAAAAGTTACTCTGAGCGTCCGAAATCACTGGAAAATCAAAAATTTTGAACCTGAAAAAGAAGAAAAGAATTGAATTACATGAATCAAACGTGTTGAAACGTTCATTTTATCAGGCGATACAAAGATACTCATGAGAACAGCAATAGATCGCGTTTGTGTAATTCGAATCATCATTTCTGTTAAATCGAACTTCTTCTCAGACCATTTTTTCCCGTATAAAATAGGCCAGTTACCAAGAAACTGAAAAAAGAAATTGAGGTAATCCCAAATAAATTCTCTTTTAAGTACCAGAATATTTTTAGATTACTTAACAATACAGAAATTTATATTGAACTCGATAGTATCAACAATGTGGTATTTTTTAATCTATCATTCAACCTCAAAATGCTTTAACAAACAGTTAAATTTTTAAAGCAGCATTTTAATTAGTCAGGTAACTTTCAATATTGCCAAGGGAAGTGAGACAATTGTTCTCTTAGGAATTTCTTTTCGTCAAAAATCCACTAAACCTTTGCTTTTTTTTTTTTTTTTTTTTTTTTTTTTTTAAAGAGATCTTTCAAAAAAAATCAAAACTGAAATTCAATTTGAAATTTCTACATTCTCTTACTCCTACTGAACTTATCAAATGATTCCTTAAAGACTTTATCATAGCAATTCAATTTGTATAGCAGGTGCGATATTCTCTGATAAAATTGAAACACAACTTCAATAGCCTTAATGATCTCTCGTCCTTGCAAACTACGTCGTCGTTTAGTATCCATACAAGTTTGGTATATTGTTTTTACTGCATCCATTGCTTTTGAACCTGTTGCTTCTTTTGATTCATACAGTTCTGAAGCAGAATAACATCAGGACATCTATCTGCTCACTAGTTATAAACTAAGCTAAATAAATTAGCGATTGCAATTATCATCATTTTTCAAGTCTATGGTAAAATAGGAACTTATAAACTAATAATAACTAATCGAATTCCGAAATTCGTCATAATGATTTATGATGGTTAAAGATAAATGATTTCACATCAAGCAATTTCATCGGACTAAATTAATCATCAGTACCTTTCATTTTTTGCGATACCTTTTCACGAACAGAGGTGATAACCTCGTATGACCCAAGGTCATCCGGAATCGGATGTTCAGAAATCCAATGTCCACAAGCATATTCAAAAAAGTCATTACATGGATCAATTGTTTGATTCATCGAAGAAAGCAAATAATGAGCTGCTTTTGCATAACCTGGGGAAGTACCAACTTCCAGATTTTGCATCTTATTCGATATATCGAAATCTAAACGATCATTACAATTTACAAGCATTTTCACTATTACTTAAACATATTTCAGTAATGCAATAATCAAATATTTACTTGCCAATTTTCGTCACAAAAAGCAGTTGAAGTTTTTAAACAAAGTTGCTATATTTGATAATTGTTAATAGAAGGAAGCAGTTCATTGCAACAAATGAAAAGTTTCTATTCATCGATTTATGATTGGAGTAAAATACTTTCAGATGATTCGGAAAGCAAGCATAAAGAGGCATCGATTGATAATACTGATAAACACTGACAGTTTGTCCCTTTAGAAATATACTATTTCATTAGTACAATTTCATTTTCTTTTTTAAAGTTGAAACAACACTGATAAACTTACCGGTCACTGACGGGGTCGGGAACGCTAGACAAGGCAATATACTTGTGATTAAAATAAAAAGAGCACTGATCAGCATTTCTGAAGATTTACTGGCTAATAGATCCTAAAAAAGTATTCTTAATTTTTTTTTTCGAAATTTCTAACATATGCTGAACATGTAGCAAAAATTGGAACTATAATAGTGATGAGTGAAAAAAGAAAGTATTTCTTATTATTATCAGTATTCAAAATTTTTAGGCATGCCTAATAAACAAAAACAAAAAAAAAAAAAAGATCAAAAATATACAAAAACGATCTTTCTGTTAGAAACATTTTTACTCATAAATAAATATAAAAAATAAGAGAAAAATTTCAATTAGTCAGCTTTTTTACAAAGCAATTTTTTTTTATAAATAATTTAGCAATTATTCGCTAATAAATTGGAGCAAATGGAATTTCAGTAATGCCAAAAGCCATGGAAGATTTGATTTACTAATAAGCCATATTCTCGGTTCATTTATATTTAAATAGTTCGATCAAGGAAGGAAGAGTCATAGACAAGGAAAGAGAAACAGTTAAAGTACGGAAGAACGGATGTGTTGGTTGAAAGCAAGCTCAAAACTTTTTGTACTCGTTATTTCTTCCTTATTGGAATCGTCAGTATAGTACTTTCGTAATAAAATACGGAGAAACCAGAATGTCGACATTAAGAAGTCACAAGAAAGTGACAATTCTGGTTTCTTTTTTTTTTTTTTTTTCCTGTCTAATCATGTTTGAACTGTAATGTAATGAATTAGTGTATTACAAAAACAGAACAACTTATAAGACAATATTGCACCTGTACGTTGTTAAATTCAATAGTGCCAATGCTTAAATTATCCTCTTAATTTAATTGTGGATAATGGACACATGGCTTTAAATATTAGCATATTTGGTTGGTTGAGCGTATGTGGTAGGACTCTTAAATATTTTTAAAAAGTTAAAAAAAACGATAAATTTGTCGAAGGATGTTTGAAAGAAAAGTTTTTTTTTTTTTTAATGCAAGTTTATTATCTTGGTTTAAAATCAAAGAAATAAAAAAATTACTCTGTTATTATCCACATAACTAATTAATTTTTTCTATTTTTTATTTTTTTTATATTTTTGTATTTTTATTACAAAATTATTTTCTGTAACTGCTACCAAGTAATCCAAAACTCACAGATGTACTGTCATTTTAATGGTTAAATTCTCTGCGAGACATTCATATGAAATTGGATATGTCTGTGGATAATTTTCATTAATTAAATTGCTCAGTTATTTATAACCCTGCTCAACAAATATTTCCATACCCTGAAAAACCAAATTCATTCTAACTTTGCATATAAGAAGTCTAATTATTAATTGTCCAAATAATTAGTCTAACGTGATGAAGTGAAAAATCAGAAATGACAAAAAATTCTAGAAACATAAGAATATGAATTGAAAGGGTGCAAAACATGAAACTTGTAAAAGGATCAATTTAAGTTCTAAATTCTAACAAATCAAGACAAGAATCAGATTGAATAAATGCTCTATAGCAGTAGCAATATAGCCCTTACAAGTTGTCGAATACAATAGAAGGGATTAGCTGGACAGAATTCCGGACAAACAATAGGAATAAAAGACATGCTACAGATGTGGGGTTATTATAAACTGGGCAAGGACATGATAAGATAGATATGATCAAGTTTATTAGAAGCTGGAAACAAATACAATACGAGAATGAAATGAACGTACAAGCATTACATTCAATGATGGAGCAATAAACAGATCTACTAGGCCTCAAAATCTACAAAAGATTTGTTCCATTTAACATTTTATGATGCATAGATATCATCCAACAATGATTAAGTATCACCATGTTAAAATAGGTTCACTTCTGAAGTAGAATAATTCGAAAAATACTAAAAAAAAAAAAATTAACAGCTAAAAGACTGCAAATTACTTCAGTTCACTTCAAAAATCCTTACAAGTAATTAAAAAGTCAAAGTAAAACTACGGAAGTTGTTTCAAGGGAGGTAATGCAACCGAAACTGTCGAATAATTACCATCAAGATTGTTTGTCATTGCTGGTGCTGGAGAATGACAGGTGGAAAGAACAGGTGGAATGACATGTCAAATTTGTTGATCAGTTGGAGATATGAGTTTCAGCTTAATTCTAACCACTTGGAAGAATGAAGGAATTAATTAGTTAAATAGGACTTGCAGATAGACACACTGAACAGCGCTCGCTCTTACGTTCATATTCCCGTAGGAAATTCAGTTTGCATTCATTCGATTACTGAAAGACTTTCGGATTTCCTCTCTATCGATCTTTTCGTTAAAAGGTATTTAGATTAGACAATGAGGTTAATTTAATTAGTCTTCTCTCCTGTAAATAATGCATCTTGCAGCTAAATCAACCTGTTTCGACATCTAACTGTTTCATTTCTCATTACCACTGTTGATCAGTTTCAATTTTTTTATCTCACTTTAAAGCTGCGCTATTCATCGAAACGAATAATGACAGCAAAAATGAGAATAAAGTTTAACTACATCGAATATCGAGGAAACACAGCGATGTTTGTTTACTTCGTTTCACAAAATTTTTCAAGCCATTTCTAACTTGAACACTTTTTCTTTGATTTGTTTAATAATGATTGATTCAAACAAATCATGCACTCGTTTACACACGAAAATGAATAAGCTAAAGCAGTTTATCTGTAGCGAGGTGTTATTTGTGTGTCTGAATAGCGTCATCGTTTATTTCAGAAGTCAATGCCAAACGTTCATCAGTGTGATTCTTGTGATTTCATTACAATTAAGGTATGACAATAATGAAGAGCTTTGCTTCAACAAGGAGAATATGAATGAGTGGATAAGTTTGCAATTGCTACCAGTGAACAGTGCATCGTGTCACCACTGCTGGGAAACTCCGATAGAACATTTCTTAACTCTGATGATATGAGGATAATGTGCTGGAAGAAAAAGTCAGCAGAACTTAACTTTCTCTTCAGGGATTATTTTCCGGTCAGCCTTTCAGAATACCAGACAGTAGTACTGGGCGCATGAAACCTTACCTCTACCGTCCACCCACCGGTCAGTGTCTGTCACCTGGTCACCAACTCCTTCCTCTCGAACTTCGTCCGACAAGGAAGGTCGATGTGACCAGTGCCGATACGCTCTTCCGTCCTTCCGTCTCTCTACTTCCATACTCTTTCTCCACATAGAAATGATGCTTCGCTCAATCTCGTCTTGTCCAAGTTGCGACTGCGAAGGTGTGCTAGGCAGTTTTAGATCTTAAGGTGGGACTGAACTTGGGAGATGTCAGGTAGGGTAGTCCGAGGGGAGAGTTAGTTGTTCAAGCAGCAAAGAACTGCCTATTGGATTGCCGTCAAGAATTACATGAATTTACACTTCATTTAGGCTTTTAATATCTCAGTATTTTTGTTAATTACATTAGCATCTCATTGTTCATTATTCCTTCAACTTTGGCACCTTCTCTCTGTAGTATGAGGATGATATTATGTGGGACATTCCTATGCTTTCTTTTCTTCGCTGCATATTTTATGACTGAAAACTTAATGAATTAATTCTCATGAACTGATTTTTCATCCTTCAATTGAATTTTTATCCTCCTTCTTTCTTCGATAAATTAAGGATATATTCAGGAATTTTGAATGGGAGCCAAAATCAGCAGCGAGACCCGTATTGAAGAGAACGCTCATCTACGACGCTTCGTTGGTTTGCAGCCAATTAGTGATAATGATCCTTTCTGGAATCATTTCCTTTCCTTCAATTTTCTCATCGATTCTAATAACAGGTCTATTCTTTCTTATTATTTAAACACACCACAAAACTCTAGGTTCTACTAAAAGCTAATTTAACTGTTAACGAAACATTAACAGGACTAATATTTTGAATGTTTTAGCCTATTCTTTCTTTCTGGTGAAGGACCACATATATACTTATAAGCTAGTACATTAATTTTTTCCGTTCAAACAGTCTTCTTTATGTTATTATTCGCTGATACTTTTTTATACAGTATTGTGTTTTCTGATTTCAAGAAAGGAGGTCGAGCAGTTTGATGTATCTTTATTGGATAGTCTTCAGTCACTGATGTATAATACACCAACTACTTGTAATTTCGCATCATTTATTCATGTCTTTCTTAGACGGACAACGGAACTGAAAGCTTCAGAAATTTGTAGCAAGTAAATAAGTTTGCTTCGCCTTTGGTTTAGTTTTTATCCAAAAATTAAAAACTTTTATTTGCGCAACTGCACGTTTGCCTTTTCTTCTTTGGCACTTCTAAGAAGAGTTTAAAAAGTATAAAAGACAAATTCTTCCAAATTATATTGTTTAATTATTGAATATACGCAAGGTTTTGCAGCACAATTTTTCTTTGGCAGACCGGAAACGCTTTAATCATTCTTCAGTATATTTGTAAATTTTTGACCCAAAGGCTTAGCGAAGCTGAATTCATCAGAGTTTTCGATAAAATCCATGATGAGAAAAATGAAGGTTGAGAATATGATTCTTCGTTCTTTTTTTTCATTTTTAAATTTATCAAGTTATTTAGGGGTCTATTTAATTGTATATGTTTATTATTTTTGTTCCTTTGAATAAGTTGTCTGAATGTGCAAATTTAAAAATATTATAATCAGATCATATATTAATTACATTTTAGTCTGTGATTCTGACCTCGAAGACGAACTTGATAGTTTGTGTGAGAGCAAAGCGGAAGAATTTTTGAATACTCTGGTGGATATTTTGATTGATTTGCCACTGAAGTAAGTATATAATGTACTTTTAAAATGCCGTCACCAAGGGTTAAAATTTGAAAAGTTAGCATCCACTGCATTTATCGTACTTTTTAGTGATTCGACGGAAACTATTCACATTGAAGCTGTAAAGTGTTTAATGACCCTTCTAAGTTCACAACTTTATGAGGATGATGTCACAAAATCCAATATTTTCTACAGATATCTCATACAAGGCAAATGGTTAGCTTCGAAATATTTTTAATATTTTTACTACAGTTGGCGAGCTCGAAAAAGTTTTTTGGCTTAAGAAACTAAAACATTTGTTTCAGCTCAACAAGGTCTTTGGAATTTACTCGAATCTTGATGTCAAATTATCTGAAGCGTAATACTCCATGTGCTATTAAACATGAGAAAGAACCGGAAAGTATCGTTCTAGGCCTTGCAGGTCTGTCCGGATGTCGAATTTTTTCCGAAGTCTAGGCTTGGATTTATCAACAATTTTTATCTTCTCACTTGATAGCTGTTCCAAATATCAGATTTGTAGGCAGCATTGGTTTTTACATGCATTATGTATATCTTCTATTATTTCAGCATCAGTTTGGTCAGCAGTGCAAAGTGTTACCGGCATGGACGACTACAATTCAGCTGATAATGACAGTGAAATTGTGCCACCTGTCTCTCTTGGATCTTTATCCGTCCTTCTCCTGCTTAATCTAGCATGCCATCAGGATTCAGGAGCAAAAGTTAATCTTTATAAGGAGTCACTTTCGAAATTTCAGAACTCTCAAGGTTATTTAATATTTTTACTTTTAAAAGAACCATCATATTACTGCTATATTTTCACTAAGTCCAAATAAAATTTCCGTGAATGCTAAATTTTTATTTAACGATACTATTTAATCGCTTAATTTATTAAAGTTTGCTAAATTAATGCCTTTTACACTAGAGATTTTATTCTGGTCAAGAATTCATCGACTAGATTACGGTGACATTTATTACAATTCAGATTACTAAATGCTTGACGAATTAGTTAGTTTATTAAGGCGTTTGTCGAAACTTTGTTATCGTATCACAAATGGCATATATTCCCAACTTCTACAATATCTCCTTTAACGTCCTCGTCTTCTAAAGGAGAGTAATTTTCAACCTAAAATCTCATTTAACCAGTCTTTACTGCGTAGTTGTTACTGTATAATTGATACTCTTATTTCACAGAAGTTTCATCACTGAACAGTAATGAAGCTGGCACATTCAAGATAGACTATAGCATGTTATACGAACGCTTATGCGCTACAGTAAATCAACAATCCCCTATGTTATTTCTATATATATTGTTACATAGAAACATTGGCTTTCGAAACTATGTTCTTTCAAGAATCAATTTAGAAAAACTGGTGAATTTAATATTATTGAATAAAAAAATGAGTTTGCGTATTTAGATATCTCAATGAAACATATTTTGTAAATCCATATTTTACTCAAATTTTGAAATAATAAGCTACTTCTTTTTATTGTTAACTTGTCAGTGGGATTTCATTTACTTTAGGTACTTCCAGTCTTGATTGTTCTTCATGATGGAGCACAAAGCAGTGGTTTGATTAATTCATATAACGCACATCATGTATATTTAGCTCTTATTGTTATTCTAATTCTTAGTGAAGATGACTTCTTCTGCAAAGTTGCGCATGAAACGGTGAGAATTTTTGCTTTCAGCTACTTTAACTTGGCTTCATTATAAGGATTGATGACTATGGATTGACGACAAGATTTGAGGATGGATTCATGACTTTGTTATTCTTATCTTTTTGTTTGTTTTATTTTTCTTAAAGGAATTTACAGATGATAAAGGATACAACGTGGTTCAGTAGTGATCGTCCATTAGGAGAAATTTCATTGGGTGGTTTAATTGTTCTGGTTTTTGTTCGTATTATACAGCTCAACACATTGAAAACAAAGGTTTGAATCAATTTAAAAACATCGGTATTATGCTTATTAAACTATCCAGTGAAATTACTGCTTCACTGCACTCTAATTTCTGCTAAATAGTTGAGCTTTTTTATTTTGGAGGATTTTGTTCACTAATTTTTCAATTTCTTTTTTTTTCTTTTTTTTTTTTTTTTTTTTTTTTTTTTTATGAAACGCGTTATTTTAAGGTAAGCGTCCTCTGCTCCGGTGAACAAAATCTTGAAATATTTCAATAAAAAGAGATTACATATCATCTTCCTTATAGAGGGAAAAAGGGGATGTAATACTGAGATTTAAATCGTCGTTTAGTGAACTCCTTTCTCAGTTAATTTTTTTTCTGCTTTTATTGATTTTATGTTTTCCAAATTTTATCCATTTACTTTACTATTCACTGCAGTTATTCTTTCAGGATCGTTATCTGCATACAAATTGCCTTGCAGCTTTAGCTAATATGTCTTCTTATTTCAAAAATCTCGCATCTGTTGTTTGTCAAAAACTGATCGGATTGCTTGAAGTAAGAAACTTTTGAATAAATTTAAGTAATGTGGGCGATCAGAGTTTATGGAATTTCTCGAGCAAAAATCTTATTTGAATAATTCAGAATAATTCAAGATAAATTATCAGTGCTAACATGTTTGTCACGGTTTCTACAGATTCTACTTACCAAGAGTGATTCATATATAGAGCGAAAACAGCATGTCTTGATGATTTTCTTTAATTGTACAAATTCTGCTGCGTAACATTATTAATTTGTTTGAATGCATTTCGGTTAATTTCTAGCTCACCAGCGGATTAAATTTTAATTAATAGTGATATTAATTCAGTCGGTTTAATTTTTTAGGTCTTTACTCGACGGCATGCAAAACTGATTGAAAATATGCGTGTACGTGCTGAGTATGATATTGTTCAAGAAAAAGAATCGCACAATTATGTAAATTTCTCTTTTAATTTTCACTTAACTTTTTTTTTTTGCTTAAAGAACCTTTGAAATAACTTTACCATTTTTCTTGTAGCACAAGGATATAACCGCGTTGGAAGAAGGAATACGTACCTTACTCGAAATTTGCAACAGTTGTCTCACATCAAATCTTCGTTCAAATCCTCATTTCATTTATACCATACTTTATAAACGTGATTTGTTTGATGCTTTCCAAAATCATCCCATGTTCCAGGATCTAATTTGGAATATCTGTGCGGTAAGATTTTGTATCTCTTTTAAATTGATTGTGGTTTCCCAAACAAAAACTGCGAGCTCTTTATCCCTTTTCGTCTTATGAGTTTGCTTTTATGTATCTTATTGCCTCGTACGAGTTTTGAAATTCAACACATGACCATTCTTTGATTTTAGGTCATCAATCATTTTGCTTCGCGAGTTCAACTTCTAGAAAGAGGATCTTCTGTGAGTGATGTTCTTGCTGCGATCGAGAAAGGAGCACTTCATTGGCCTACCGATAGGTTTATTCATATTTTTTTTTATTTCCACATTTTCATAGATTCAGTCTATTTGTGTATTTGTCCGTATTATTTCGGAAGATTTATAAAAAAACATTGATTTGTAAGGTCTTGTACACTTACGAAAGCAGATTTTTAAGTGACAGATTTTATACTTTTTTGAAAGTATGTTACCTACTTAAAACTTTATTGTAGATCGTACTTGTTACTTTTTTTTTGAATACTAAGATGTTCACAGTTTTCATATAATATCCAAAGATTGAAGTCTTGTAGATTTCAGTCATTTGAATTTGGGCTCCAGTTATCCCTCTAAAATTTTTTTTTTTTGGCTGTTATACTAATGGTGAATTAAAAGCTCTTCGTGATGATTTAAAAACTTTTCCTTTTTCAGGTTAAAGAAGTTTCCGGAATTAAAGTTTAAATATGTTGAAGATGAGAATACGGTGGAATTTTTCGTCCCATATGTTTGGCGACTGACGTACCAGTTTTCGACGTTATACTGGGATGCAACACGTATACATCTGTTTAATACTTCCTTCCTCAACTAATATCACTTATCTTTCTGTCTATTTATGAATTGATTTTTTCAACGATAGATGCTAATTTTCTTCAGTGATATGGGGATAGAAGGAAATTAGCGGTTCGAACAAGTTTTGATTTTAAAACTTCCGTTCTCTTCTTGAATGCAGTAACTTATATGTAACCTACTTGATGACTGAGGTGTTTTTCTCATTAGTCAAAAAAATTTATTCTGTCATATTCTATAAAAAGTTGTACGCGTTCTTCATCCTTGCTTTCAGTAATTGATAAAAAAATAGTTTGAAAATGCTGTTATAGGACCAGAAGTATATATTTAATTTATGATTGATAAAAAGTTTGTTTTCTTAAAAATTATCTAGATATCATGTAATTTTCTGCAACCAGTTTTGGGTTCTTTTTATTGCAACATGTTTTCTTTTTTTTTTTTTTTTTTTTGGAGTGATCCACGACTTTTGTTATCCATTATTTATTTACAAAATTAGATTAAAATGTTCGAAGTTTTGGAAAGGGTTTGGTTTACTGTAATGGTCCTTATCAAGTTTTGATGAAGTTAGCCTACCAATGTGCAAATAAACTATAAGTATTCATTGTTGTCTCATCTTATTTTGTAATTTATTCTACTAGAAATAAAATTTAACTCCTAATTTATGAGGAAAATAAATTTTTGAATATTTGTTTTTGCATTGTTCTGTATGTAGAAATTGCTGATCTTGAGGCGGTATTCAAAACAGTAGGTCTTAGTTTAATTTTTATGTCTTCGAGTTCGTTTGAGAAAATCACTCTGATTTAAACCCTTTCGTCCTGTTAAGTAAAATATCTATTACGAGACAGATTTCTTTAGTTTCTTCAACCGATATTTCTTGAGTGTAGAAGTAGAGAATGTGGTTGATGTTTGTCCCAAGATTCTGTACAGTTTTTCTTTTATCTGTTGTTAAAGAATTGCAAAAGGACAGAGAATTACCAAGTAGAATATGTTATACTTTTGTTACTTAACTACTATAATAAGGAATAATACAGCTCTATTAGATTAGATTTGCACTATATTTGATGAGTTCTTCGCTCTGCTGCGAGAGGCGCAAAGGTGAAAGAAGGCAGTACGCGATCAAGTAGTAGTTTTGAACATAGTCCTGGTGAACGGTTTATGGATGAATGAGCTGTTTCCTCAATACTTATTCACATCTATGCTTTTGAAATCTTTACTTTTTTTCTTCTTTCAATATATCACATTCATAAGATTGACTTTTTATTTTGCGTTTATTTTTCGAGAGCGCATCTGATACGAGGCAATTCTCTCTGAAGGGAAATCCAGACGGATTGTTGTTTGTATAGAGAAATAATTTTGTGAACTCTGTACAGCTCGATTGTTGCAAAGTGATTGTAAGAAATAAGAAGAAATTTGTGATCATTTTGTAACCGTGGCATTTGACCTTGTAGAGAGACCAACTCTCCTCGGTTAAGTGCTCGATCGGTGGACAAGGATGGCAATGCAACGCCATTTTCACACTTTTAAACCTCTCACCTGACCTATTTCCAACATACAACAATTATTTCGTCTGTGCAATTTTGTTACTTGAATTTTTTTTAACTTTTTTGATTTTTTTTCGTCGCTCCGCTCCGATCTTCTATTATACCATTTTAAACTTTGGATTAAAATAAATTTCTGGACATTGGTAATATTACTTGAACGGAATTTAGGAATGAATCTTGCAGAAAGCTAGATGAAACTATTAAACTTACACTTCATATTTATGGTAACTAGCTTATATTTATGGCATATATGAACAAATAGTTATGGGTTGACATCAATTAGCTCACTGTCAAATAAGCTTTTTTCGTTCTTATCAACAAATAATCAGTTGAAATGTCTTTCCAAGTCTGTTTATTTTTCGAATATAGTGCAAACGAGAGTTCACAAGCCAACAGTTTTCTTCGGATTGCTTAATTGCTACGTTTCTTCCCCACAATATCTGTTAATAGTAATAATTGCATTTTGCCATTGATAGTGAAATTGAAGCATCACTGCCTGTAGAAGAATGAATTTTGTTCCTCCACAACTCTTATTTGCCGTTTTGTATTGTAATCAGCAATAATATCTATAACACCATGAAAAACAGGTTTTGTCGAGTTGTTTGGCTCATGAGGAGAATTTGGAGGCAGAGGAGAATTTGTCACATAGTAATCGAAAATTGTGTACTGGCCTCTTTTGGAGAATTTTTTTTACCTGTCCTATACTACTTCAGGAAGCGAGAAACCTACCCAAATCCTTATTAAATTACTTCATTAGTAGTAGCTGCCATCTTTATCCTTTAAAAAAAAAAAGAGAAAAACAGAAAAAAAAAACCCATTTGAGGTAAAGTTAGTAGATACGAACTTCGAAAGCAATAAATCGAAATCAAAATTGAAACTAAGCTCTCTTCCAAGTTTTTTTCTCAATTACAGTTGTACCACTCCTCATTTCCAGATGTTTGACCTGTTTCATTCAACATTATATTGGATTCTGAAGACATATGCCATCTATCGTATCTTAAGGACGATGGCAGCATTTTGGTCAGCTGTTGTAGTATATATCATCGCTCCACTCTTTTATAAACCTAATTTTGATCCGTATAAGGGACGATGGACAGGTTTGCCGTCATTTCAATTATTTTTTCAAGTCCAAGTCTTAATTCATTCCATATTATCATGAGCATTAAACACCTTGTTTTCCCTCTTATTTTACTAACTAACATGATTTTTGAAATTAAAAATGAACTCATCCAAATTTAACGTCTAATGCCTGCAATTGCTTCGTAGTATGTATATTCACTGAATAGTGGCATTATTGTTTTTAGCAATTTTAAGAATTCAATTTTTGCAGTTGTCACTGGTGGAACAGATGGTATTGGCAAAGCATACACAATTGAATTGGCAAGAAATGGGTTACGAAAATTTGTACTTATTGGTCGAAATGAAGAAAAACTTCAAAACATGAAAACCTCCTTAGGTAGGAGTGCGATTAGAAATTGACAATTCTGTATGAAATTTTCCTTCGGACAACAAGTAGCTATGATATTTCACAAAAAATTTACAGAAATCTTCCAAGAATTAATGATTCAAAGGAAAAAAAATTAGATCTCATTAATTTAATCACTTGATACGAATTGTCTCCAAGTTTCTGCTAACGGTCTCTTCCGAAGATTTAAATTTAAACAATTGATTTAAATATTATTGAAAATCATATTTATTGTTAAAATATTATTTAAATTAAATATGAATAAATATTAAACAAAATGAAATAATCTCGTCAAGTATCGATTATTGTAATTTTCATCCTTTCATCTCTTCTATTCTATCATTTTACTAGTAACAGCACAGTAATGTTGGCGATTAAAATTTGGACTTGAGTTCATTCGACGCGTTTTTAATATATTGCCAAGTGTTCCAAAATTTCTCCAACTTTTTATCCTTCAACTTAATTTGGGCTTTGATTAATACCAGCCAGAAATTAGATAGAATAGGTACTTTTAGTTTAGTTATTTCTTGAAATTTATTTCAATTGGTAACTGTTATAAAGAAAAAGAAAATTTTCTAAGATTTTAAAACATACTTTAAAGGTTACTAAGAAATCGAGAGTTGTGAAGTGAAGCTGAGAATTAACATTCTGTACCTGATGACATTGTTAATATTTTAATGAGTTGGGACTGATCACTTTTTTTTTTTGTAAGCTGCATCTTCCGTCTTTTAGAGAAGGAATTTGGTGCTCGTGTACAGACATATTTGTTCGATTTCTATGATGGTGATTATAATGAGCTGAGAAAATTTATCGAGGATATCGATGTTGGTTTCGCCTGTAAGTATTTGCTCCATTTTCAAGCATTCATTTCTCATTTCATTCTAGTCATGAAGGCAGCTGAACTCACCGTGCCATCAGTATTTGAGATTTCTTTTAGGTCGACAGTTTAAAAAGTTCAGTTATACTTGATTAATGTAAAGTGATCATCCTAGTAACTGTTAGCAATATGTTACAATTCAGTAAATAGCGTTGGTGTTGGACGAGAACGGATGGAACGCTATGGCGATAATCCAGAAGCTGACCATAGGCTACTCAAAGTTAATGGACTAGGCGCTGCTGAAGTATGATTTAAACTTTCCTCATTTTAAAAATTGATTGTTCATTGGGGCTTTTGGTACGGTGAAGCACTTCTCTCATGGTTAATATTAAGCCATCGAAAGAGTGTTACTGGCTTAAAACAGTTTCTCATTTACTCCTCGATGGAGTTATCCTTCACTTTTTTTTTTTTTTTTTTTTCAATAACCTCATTAATTTTCTAATATAAACTTATTTCGAAAAAAAGTTACATAAAGGAACTGGTAGTTTAAGATTTACCTGCAAACATATTTGCATCGAAATAAATACCCTGTAGGTTTAATATCTGATAAATCGAATCATATTTTAGTTCTTATCAATAGTTCTGCCGACAATGGAAAGAAATGGTGGTGGACAGATTGTTGTCATGTCTTCCAGTCAAGGCTTTAGACCTTTTCCGTACATTGCATCTTACTGTGCCGCAAAAGTAAGTATTTCACTCTTTCCTCGCTTCAACAATTTTTATTCTATCGATTCAATTTTTTGCTTTGATAAATTTTTCAGAGTATGTTATCATTTTTATGTGAAGCGATTGACCGTGAACAGTCAACTGTAAGAGTTCAGTGTCTGACACCTGCATTGGTGGCAACAAAAATGACCCATTATGATAATAATTATAAATCGTTGTTTGTGAAAAATGCAGACGACTTCGCAAAAGATGCTGTGAAAACAATCGGCTTAATACGCATGACAAGCGGATGCTTTAACCATGAGTTGCAGGTAAGCAAAGCGGAAAACTTTCAGTTTTTATTTACAATTAAAGCAGATTGGTCTGAACTTTCGACTTCATGGTCAGTTTTATTGAGATGATTGTTTTGTACAGAGTAGCTTCGTACTTCTACTCATCATATGAATATTTCGAGTTGCCAAGCTGATGAAATTCTAGATGCTACTGCGGCATATGTTTCCATGGACTTTATTGAAGTACATACTATTACCAATTTACTGGTACCATAAGCGAAGGACTGATGGATTCCAGGAGGTTTCAAAAAACAAAAAGGTTTCACTACAGATGGTTTTGTCCCTTCAATACTACTCAATGCTTTCATTTTTTTTTTTTGTATAAGTTTGATATCAAAAAGAGAATGAAAATAACATGCCCTTTAACATTTAAGTTGATGGTTGAGAACCATGATAGAAAATTTAAAACTAGGAAATTTAAATAATTCTACTGTTGACTCATAAAATTTATTTTTGAACTGTCATTTGCAGGTTTATTAACTTTCAAGATGGAATTCAGTTGCATATATTGATATGATCCTGCATTTATGACACAATTTTCTTTTTTATTGCAGTGATTTCTTCTTTTTTTATTCTGATATTAGCATTGCATAGTAAGTATTGAGTTGCTGTTTCGAAAGCTAACCAAGATGTATCACCAACAAAAATTATCTTGCTTTAAAATTTACGGTCATGTATTAAAGTCCTTTGTAATTCGATTTTCCGTTTTTATGTAAAGCAGGGACAATCTAAACATTTTTTTTTTTTTTTTTGGGTGGAACAAAGTTATCTCAATTATTTTCCTGAATTTAATGGAGTGGAGTACGGTGTCTTTTAGATGTAATAGCTGGAAACTATTATCAGAATAACATGATAATAGCATGAATCAATTGAAGCTGTCTCCGGCTACCTTTTGCATTTTGCGGAATTACTTCTTGCTCACTGCTCTTCTAAAATTGATGCTTCGCTTTTTAGCGACGGTTCAATTGTACTTTTCAAATAATTGTTGAAACCAAATGCTTTTGAAATTAAATGATGCAATCATTGTTGCTTCTCGATATTTTTAGAACTGATAGATGAAATCGGCAATGCAGCGGGGAGTAGAGGAGGCAAAAAGACATTAGTAAAAAAGAGTTCTCTGTTGTATTGTCCACTCCACAAATATTTCACCCTAAATAGACATGGATTCTGAAGAGTAATTAAGGATTTTTTTGTTTTTTTAACTTATCATATTCCAATTAGTCTTGGAATTTATTAACTATCTATCCTCTGCTATTCCTCACTTCAGTCTCCACTTACAGACCATGTTTCTCACTATTATTGTTCTTAAAATTGTTTTTTTTTTTCTTTTTTTTAAATTGAAATCGCTGCTTTCATTTACATCTCTTCCGCTATGCCATTAAAGCCCAGATGTAACATGCTTCAAATTCCATAAGAGGTTAGAGGTTACTCTTTTATCATCAGTCTCAAATATCCATATACTAGAGCGTAAGAACCAAATAATACACATTTCATAAGAAATTATACAGTAGTTAGACGCAAAGGCATTAATCATATCGCTTAATGAGCTTCTATTATACTTTCGATTGACTACTCCTACTTAAACGGAGAACTTAATTTAGAGATGAAAACAATTCATTATGACATATTGTGCTTTAGGCCTTTTAGAGTCGAGGAAACTAAAATATTATCTAGTTCTCGAATTTTAATCTTTTGATCACTTCAAATTGCTCAAACAATCATCGGATTTTCAATTATTGAGATGATCAGATCAGAAACATTACTTAGTCCATTTGGCTACAGATTACGAAACACTTTTTGGAGAGACTAATTGATAGCTAAAAAAGCTTTTGTAGTATGCTCTGGAAATATTTTACTGAATTTTAAAAAGAAAATCAGAAGATTTATTGCAGCAAGTTAATAAGAAATAGAATTTTTCATCGGATTTTTCCTTTCGGAATATAATTTAACCACTGTCTCTGAGTATAATCAATCTCATTTCATTTGTTCTCATTTGCCCCAAACGTTTCATTGGTATTATCATCTTGCTCCTGATGTTGTTTCACCTGTTTAAATGATGTTCTTTTTTTTTTTTTGGAAATGACATCTGAAGTTTAATGTCACAAAACTAAAGAAAGAATTGTTATTTGCTCTCGAGTGATGCAAAAATCTAAACTTTCATTTCGAAAAAATTTTTGCATTTCGATGTTATCAACAATTTAACTTTCTTTAGAGAAAACAAACAATGAACACTTACTCCATTATGAATCGCTGTCGCTTGCGTAACATAATTTCTAGAATCTGTAATACTTTGTGGCATATCACTATAAAGAACTGGGTTGTAGAATATTCAACATCAATTATTATTTCAAAGTTAAAAGAAATACTCTAAATAGAAAATTTTGAATTCGAATTTGAATTCGCAAATACTAAAACTTACAAGTTTCCTTCCTTAGATACAATGAAATCATCAATCTGCCGCTCCAAAACCGAATTTGATGGTCCATCCAATTGAATCGTTTCACCGCCTGGAGAAGAATCTGAGTGGTTATTAAATTTGGCGGAAAATCACTACTAATAGCCTTCGGCAGCATACTGTGGCCGTCGATATTGATAATTTAAGTATTTAAGTATTTCATATGAACAGCTGCGTGTGCTAGCCAATCGAGATCAAAATTTGAATTTGTACGTAGTTTAATATATTCATGAAAACTAATATACGCTTTATTTTCTAATTACCGAACCAAATTGAACTGTTAAAACTGAGAATACCTGATCTTTCTCCAATTTCCTTTCTTTTTTGCAAATATCTGCAAAACAGCTTGACAGACAAATTTCAATAAATCGAGACTTGTTAGCGTTTAGAAAAGAACTTGCTAGCTCCAGAAAAATTCGAATTATATAATTCACATTCATAGTTGTAGAGCATTTATGTAATTGGAAAATAGAAATCGATAGAAATAAGTAGTAAATGAGCTGATTAAATAAAATTTTTTAGTTTTCTGTGTCTTGGGCTTCAAAGTTACAATTCCTTTGAAAACTGTTAGTATTTTATCAAGATATTTTAGATCTAGTCTAGGGAAAAGAATAGGAGACTAAGAAAGAAGATATCTCTGTAGAGGTATTTCCAAACCAAAATCAACTTAAATTTAAATCCTGCTTAGCACATACTGCTTATATCTCCTTGTAACATCTTCAGTTTTCGCCTTCAATTCACGTTCCATTCTTTCGTTTGATTTCATTACCTTTTTCTGGTGTGACCTTGCACCATCTCTTCTACTCCCTGCAATTCAAATATTTAATATTTATAAAACATAATGTGCCAACTACCTTTCCATTATCTTCTCACGTTGTAAATTTACTGAACTATACGAATTATCAATTCAATTCAACAAATTACTGAATATGATCAATTCAACGAATTAATGATCAACTCACTGCAAAATTTTAAAGAAAATAACCATTTTCATTTCCAGGTAAAGATTCACTTTCTCTTCGCCTCCATCTTACTACAATTATATAATTATATATGTTGCAAAAAATTCTTACTCGCCAAAATATTCCATCCATTTACTATGGAAATTTACAATATTTCATATTTGATAAAGATTTACGTCACCAATCATTATTAAGCATTCCTTATTAAATGATAATTAAGCCAGTCATTAAACACAAGCTTATAAACTGTTGGATTGATTAACGTTAGTTGAAAAAGTGACTTTTACTAATTCTGTACAAAATATCAGCAACAAATTTCATATTTTAATTGGCCTCAAACAACCTCTCAAATTCTCATTCATGTAGACATCTTTTTTCCGCAACTCATTTGTGAGCAGAATTTTCATTTCATTGATTGAAACTTTTAGAAATTAAAGTTTTAGGAAGAAAATGGAAGAGGAAAGTTACAGTACCAATTGTGTAAGTAGGCGGAACGGTCAAGTAATGCCAGTGAAGAATGAGAAACATTGCAAATGAAGCGATCTGTAAATGAATTCTTTCCGAATCACATTTTGTTTGGATGATGCTAAAGTAAAATTACTGATTTTTGCATTAAATGAGAGTGGTAGTGCTGGCTTGAAATATTTTTGAAAACTCACCTGGACAAAAGCAACAACACTGGCCAGTGGTACAAAGGCACTGAGAGGATGCGGTCCCGGTACCTTAAAAGTGTTCACTGTGACAGCTGTCACAATGATTCCGACAGCCGATGAAATGTTAAAAGCTGCAGTAGCAAGTCCCATAACTGAAAATTCCATCATAAAATGAGAAGGATTTCAGGTAGGGATGTGTAGATAGAACATTTAGTGAAGGATTCCTGTGTTTAGATGTTTCACTGAATTTATCGGCAAGTCATCAAAGCTTACCGAAACAAGTTGAAATTTTGGAATGTAGAACTGAAACAAGAAAGTTTTCAACGAAATAAAGGTTACTAAAAAGAAATAATGAAAAAGGATACTAGTAATTCTTGTCAGGACAGCAGTTATACCACCAACAGCACCAAAAAACGGCATAATTGATAACAGAAGGAAGACAATACCGGCTTGAATTTCATTGTTGATAAGCTGCAAAAGCTCAATTTATTTCGTAAATTTAACAGTATAAAAGCAGCTAAGTTCACATCAAACATAGTTCATTTTCTAGCTCATAATATGGATGTGAAGCTCGAAAGATAATCTGTTACTTTTCAAAAACTGAAACTGTTCGATACCTGGAGAGCACAGAAGCCAATGCACACAAAGGCAACACTTATCTGGACGCCGAAACAGAGAAGCAACACTACAAAACTTGGATCTTTCCTTTGCGCATTTGATATTGCCCTGTTCGTCTGATGCTTCGCATTCATAAATTCTACTTTCTAGAAGAAAAAACTTCAGTCTATGCGGGTGGTAATAAGTGGTGTAAATTACTGACTGGATCTTTGAGACCAAATTCACCGCTTTTTTAATTTGCCGATCAGCTTCACTCTCATCCAAACCACCGACATTAATCATCTCCCACCGCTTTTTATCTTCATCTTCCCATAGTTCAATTCCTTGTGGAACAGGTATGTGATAAATGTTTCGGTATTCCCAGTATTTCTTCTGTTCTGAATCCCAGCTATCTAGATCTTTTGGGATGTCAAGACTCATGTCGTGCTCCCAAATATTTCTTCCTTCACTCACTGAACGACTGGTTCGCGAACTAACTTGCGGGCTGGCAACAGCTGATGACGATGAAGTGACATGCTTCCGACGGATACCACTTTCCAGGTCGACATCTCCTGTCAAGCTTTCTTCTTGCCCTTAACTGATTTTTATTTCATCTCATTAAACAAATCATTCTCCACAGTTAATTTTAATTGTCTACATCAGACACCAACACAAATGATTATATGAATTATTATTCATCACACTTACTGCTGTTGAAGTGTAAAATTTCGTTTTTTTCAGAGAGTAGATGCCAGAATTTTTACTAAATATGTTTTAGAAAATAGCTACATTCATCTTATATTTTATATATAAGGATCCTGAGCGAAGAGTCTATTTTTTTCGCTATCGTTGATTCTTCTCGATGAAGTGAACACTTTTTCGACAGTTCTTGTTATCATCTCAGCTCTAATTTGCTATTCTTTCTTTAACAAGTAAAATTAACAATGCCTTCCAGCACCTTAGTAATCTACCAGAAAGTCGAATTAAGCTCAATTGAATAAATGAAACTAGATCGACCTGTCATTTCTCGCCAAGGCTCCAACAATGCAAAATTTTCAAATTTCATTTCTTTTATGTCCCATTTTAAACATTACAGTTCGCTCTACCTTCAAACCACTGTTAATTATAATAACTAGCCTGAAACTCTTCCCATGTCTTCCATAAATTTCATTTATTTTAACTCCTCTCTTTGGCCTCAGAATCTGTAGAAAAGATTTTATACATATATCTGTTGATTGCTAACATTATTACCAATTCTAATTTATTACTTAAAAAAATGAAGGAGCGAACAATGATTATATGCGAGCCATATCCTACACTTAGTTTAGTGATAACATTCTTTTTCAATATCATAAAGCAATTCATATGTTGGCACATTCTCTTCTAAGAAAAATTTCGTACTTCTGCATAGAAGATGTAAAAAAAAAAAAAAAAAAAAATTAAAAGGAAATTCGCTGGTCTTTCCACTTATACCATTTCTTTTACAAACTTCTATCGAAAAGTGCCCAACAATATGAACTCGTTGATGATGTCTGTCGAGACCAAGTCTGAAATATTGTTCTCATAGAATGTAAGTATATAAAACACACTGCATAAAATATGACACCATTTTGAAAAGCAAACTTTTAAAATAAAACTAATTGAAAATTTTGAAATAGACTGCAATAACCTGTTTCATCATAAATATTTGTCTTCAGCATCAGCATCAGATTTTTTACTAATTTAACGAAAGAGGCAGTTCTGCATGAATCTTTTTTACTTTTATTTTCATTTTTTATTTCTTTAAATGCAAAATATGCACACTATATGACGGCGGAAGTGAAACGTGGCATTAAAATATTATGATTTATGGCGAATCATCTTGCTAAACACTAGAAGCAGTATAAGATATCAGAATATATTTATGCTGCTTTTAGTGCCACTTATTCATGGAATTAATATTTATTGAAGTAACGATCATTCTTTGGAGATACTATGATTCAGTATTGTAGCAGCAATAAAGCCATTATCTTTCTTTTTTTAAAGTTATATTCAGTCTATTTGATTCGGCATTACCTCTTAGCAACGGAATGACGTCGAAAAGAATCAGTAGGAAGAGATGTTATTTACTGTACCATAAGCATGTTGTCATAGTAAGACTGGACTAAGCCTCACTTTACTTAGTTCAAAGAAGAGCTGATTTCCTAGATAAATTCTCATAAATGATGGTTATGTGCAATTTTAGATTACCCTACGGTTCATTTGAGAGAATCAAACCATAGTAATAGTGGGATTCTGATGTTGAGCCATCTAAAAACAATTTTTTTCTTCCACTATCGCAGTAGTATAGTATTACTGCGAGTTGAAGTGGTGGACATAGATGTCACAGATTTCTTCCCTGTGATATCTATGTCCACCAAACTTATCCTCTTCAGGAAACTTAAAACTAATTTCTGTAAAAACTGATACGTGCTTGGATGTACATTTTGCGCGACCCATATTTCTAAAGTAAACAGATTGCTAGATCAGAAATTTACTTGCATAGTGGTTCAGTTTTTGGGATCAGTATATATCAGAGAGATTAGTTTAATTTCGTACATAGTTCTTATTTCGATTCATTAATTTGTATACAAACAGTTACATGATAGTTTCATTTTTAAATTTTGAAATAAGCATCAATATTTTCACTAAAACAGGAAAACATACGGTTCAAAAATTATAGCCCTACTTGTTTTTTGACCAAATTTTTTGTTTTTTTTTTAGCATGAAAATTTCGGTTATAGCGTTAATTTTATTATTGTTATATTCGATAAGATAAAATGGAACAAAAAAAAAAAAAAAAAGTGTTCCAGCACAGAAACAATAAAACTCTTTGCAAAATATCGAAATTTTCTCACATTATTAACAACTATAAATCAGCTTTCCAAATGCTAATAGTATAGTGAGCAAGTCGTTTCATTTCAATCATGGTAGAATTTTTGCTTTATTTTGTTAGAATTCCTATCCTGTACTTGGAATCTGTTTAGGTGAGAAATCTTTTTTTTTTTTTGTTTTTTTGTTTTCCAGCTACTGTTATATTGTATCATGATATGAAAATCAGTGATAGTGAAAATAACTAGCAATTTCATTAGTCGAACTTCATTTTAAGGCGATTTCATTCATAGAGGAAGGAAAAGAAAGAATGCAGAGAAGTCCCTCGAAAATGTTATCCAGATCTTAATTCTACTTTTATTCCACGATTTCAAGCTGCATTTTAAACCTTGAAAAAATTAAAAATTTCAACAAACATGATCATCAGTAATGCTAATTGAATTTTTCACTATAATTGAATTAAATGATATTTATAAGTATAACATTTTTAAAGAACCTCATAATTTTATCTTATTTTTTTTTTTGATTTTAAAAGAGAGGATTATCAGAAGCAGTCAAGTCACGACATATATTAGTTTCCATTTCCATCATAAACCTCATTAAAGTGTGCAAAAGATTATTTAAAATATTCATCTTTTTAGTTTTTTTTTTTATTTTCTGATGTGAAACTTTAGTAAACAGAAAATAAGTTCCATGAGCTCAAAATAATTTCATTTTTGCACAGTTATTTTTAAACAATTATATTTTATTTAAAGTTGCTGTGGGCCTTGTTTGTATAAGAAATGCAACCTCTCTTCAATTTTACCTCTCTTCTATTTGATTGAAGAAAATTTCGAATTCATTTCTCTTTTCTCAATTTTAAAGTTCAGCACTACTTATGGATGCGATGCATACAAGTAGTACATGAAAAGAATTACTTTTGAATGAAATCATTAAAAAGCTTCAGATGAATAAAAGTCAAGTCTTTACTACACGTATGCTTTCTCGGCACTCAAATCTAAGTTTGAGCATTGAAATATTTAACCAACCGATAGCATGCATATTTAAATATGAATGAATTTTAAACAGCAATATCAAATTAATTGTTTAATGAATGATTATTTTGTTGGTGGTTTTTGAAATCCATGAAATTTTATACTTGATCGGTATTCTATTTTTCATTTCTTTTTTTTTTTTTTTTTAATTTTTTTCACCATTTATATTAACTGCTTATTTCAGAAATCATTGATTATTTCTCGGATAACTTATGTCCAATTACAAATTTTGCACGCAAATTAAATTTCATATTCTTAATTTTATTCTTGATGTTTTCTCTGCTAAATTTTGCTCTCATTTTTTTCGCAAGAAATTAGAAAGGTTTTAAGAGAAGAAGTAATAAATTCATGTTTCTAGAAATTTTGTATGGAATGAAATAAAAATTTAGCCTTTATATTTTTCAATTTTCCTTATCATTAATTTAGGTGATAAATGGATGATTTTCTAGAAATCAAAAAAGTTTGCCTGTACAGGTCTGAAAATTGAAATTCAGTGGAAAAATTTATTTAATTTCAACTGAAAAATCGGCAGTATGTTATTAGCGTCTTACGTTTAATTTGCGAACTTAAGATAGATTTCTTGGTCAAAAAGCTACTCTTTATTTTGCTTAAATTTAAATTTCTTTTTGTCGTTCAAAGAGCAAAAAATTTTTTAAATGAATTTTTTGTGATGCATTCACAAAATGAAAACAAAATGTGTTTTGAGACCCACTGTCTACTGATTGAAATGGCATTCCATTTGTATGTTTTTCCGCTGTTTTGTTTTGTTTTGTTTTTTGTTTTTCTTATTTTTGTTTTTGCTTTAATTTATTAACTCCAAAACTTGTATTTTTTGAGATGAAAGCGAGCTCGAAAAAATATTTTTTTTTTTCGAAAATTTTCGAAAAGTTCCAATATCTTCACCTGATTTTTCCTATCAGTAATTTGTTTAAAAGGTGTGGTGCTTAATTTTAAAATGAAACTATTATTTAGAATAGTGCTATTTAAACTATTTATGAGAATATCAGAAAACATAGACATTTTATATCACTTTCACTCTGCTTCTTTTAATTATTTAGAACTAAAGTCTTCTTATATTACCGCATTTACTCCAATAACGGATGAAAATAACAAGTTAAAAGGATATGAGTAATGAAATAAAAATTATACGTGCACTGTTTCGCCTTGTTATTTATTGGTAAGTTTGTGCTGTGTCCTCTTAAAATAATTAAATTCGAACATTAAATTAAGCAATCACTTGCTTTGATTAGTGCAGTTAAGAAGCTGAACTAACTAACCGCTTCAGTTCTGCTTTGAAAAAGTCTTTGGGAAATTCTTTCCCGACAATTCTAAACACTACAGTTAGCTTTNAATTAAGCAATCACTTGCTTTGATTAGTGCAGTTAAGAAGCTGAACTAACTAACCGCTTCAGTTCTGCTTTGAAAAAGTCTTTGGGAAATTCTTTCCCGACAATTCTAAACACTACAGTTAGCTTTTTCATTTTTTTTTTTTTTTCTACAAACCATTTGAGAGGAAGTTCTTTATTGTAGCTTAGGAAGGTAAAAAAGGATAAATTTGCAAGTATTGCCATCGAAAAAAATTATCTCGAGTTTAGTCCTTTTCAAAAAAATTTAGTCAAATTTTCTTCCTTTTAAGAGTTATCATTTTTTTGACACATGTATAAATTCTCTTTTCGTTTATGGCTTAATCAGAAGAGTTTATTCAACTGAGTTGAATGTCTATAATTAATAACTGATTAAAAAAGATAAAGAATGAAAACTAAGAAAATAAAAGATAGCTTAAAAAGTTAACAAGTATTTGTACTATTCCTTATCGCAACATTTTCTTTTTCTATTTTTAGAGTCATATTGCGAGGAAATCTCTCAATAAATGCATATTCGAATTAGGCTTATTTCCCAGTTGTCGGACGAAATAATTGAAAGGGATCTAGAAAGAAGTTATGCACCTTATATTATAATTTTCTGGCTGTAAAGCATTTTCGTTTATTTAACCGTCTATTCGTGAAACGATTCCTTTTACGATTCAGTGATATTCAAACGACAACAACAAAACTCATTTTATACCTTTCAAGCTTGGCTTACTAAATTGCGTTTTTTCGATCAATTCTTTTTTCACTTCAAAGGTTTTGTCAAAGCAGATGTTCGCTTTTCAGCCTATTTAACAGATTTTTCATCGCCTTTATTTCTAATATCAACCCTACTATCAAAAATGAACGTTTTTATGAAATGAAATTCGAGAATGACTTGGATGTCAGTGTAAATTAAATTAAATATTGCATGCCTTCCATTCTTTATGACTGATAACTTCACAACAAATCTAACAAACCGTTTTTTGTAGCACTTTTTCTCCTCCTCTTGTTTCTCTCAAACGATTTTATAAATAAATTTATTGCACTTTCAAATAGCAGCAGATCTTTCTGTAAAAAAAAAAAAAAAAAAAAAGTATTACTTATGTATGTACTACAGCGTTTCGACATTTGGAAGATCTTTTTTTGATGTATTTAGTAGTGCTCAAGACTAAACCTCTGGGTTCTTTATAGATTTGTTTTTCATTCTCGAATTAAAAATAAGCAACGATAAATGGAGACTGAATCCATATTCATGAGATTTCAAACAGTTCTATGCATTGGACTGGAAATATCGACTAGCTTTTTAGAACCATAACTGAAATTTATTTAGCAGTTGCAACGGATGCAAATTTCCACCTAGAATATTTTCTTTTAAAACTTAGTGCAAGTTGATGAAACTATTTACATATATCTACGCATGGTTTTGTTTCAAAAGAAGCTCGGAAACAAGAAATGAGATGTCATGAGGCGAAATTGCTAGACAAGAATTTTTGAATCTTCCACATTTCTTAGTCATTTCACAATTTGCTTGGCTCTCTCTCCCAATGCTTTTTCTTCTTTTACTTTTTTTTTATTCCGTTCATTCTGAAGTTCTACGTTTTTAATAAGAATTGCAATTCTTTGTTTTTAGGCATAAAAACACTGAGGTAATGGGATGAAAGAAAGACGCAATTTCTCGCAATATTTGCAGTTTTTGTAGATTAGGTAGTAGGCTGTTAGATTGAAATTGAGTGCAGAATTAAATGGAAGAATTGATTCGAACACTTTTAGTTCCTGCCTAAAAGTGCTCAATTAATTCTTGCATGTCAGTGTCAAATGAATTGAAAAGTTGAATATGTGGCGAGGAGGAACAGTCACAAACTTCGCAACTCACTTCTAGAATCAAGAACGAGATCAGTTATTAGTAATCCATACATCATTGATCACTTGAGGCTACAAATCTTCCATATCACTTGTTACCGTATTAAATCATTTTATTGCAGATAGATTTTTTTTTGGAAGAGTATGTTGTTAGATTACTCTTATCTTTTGCTATCGTGATAATTTCCAATTTCCTTTAAAACTTTTGCTTTTTTTTTTGTTTTATTTATTTTTTTTTTTCAAATTAATTAATTTTCAGACATCCACATCACCGTCCTTTATCCTCGCTTGATTTTTTCTTTTTTTTTCCCAGTTTCACCCTTTTTTTTTTCCAGTTTTTCTCAGAGTTAATTCAAGAAGAAAAAAAATAATTAAATAAATAAATTCAATTTTAGCCATATTTTCACAATTATTGAGAAAGCATATGTGAAATATAAAATATTAAAGACGAATATTTTGGCATTTTCAAACAAATACTGTTGCTATATGCAAAATCATTTTGTACAAAAATAATATTCAATCTTTCTAAAAAGTTTTGGACAGCCAGCAGCAGAAAAAAATCTCAGAGAAATCGAAAACTTAAAAATCACCTCAGCTACTGATAGTAGTGAAAGTTTATGAGCATAAGCGATTGTCACTATGGCTTCATTTGCAGTTTTATGTCGTAGTTAACAACTGTTTGCATTGTTCGAGAACTCAAATGACACAGAGGTTTTCTTTTAGAGAAAAATTTAAAAATTAAATAGATGAAAATTTCCTAATTTACCATTACAAACAGTGAAAAAACCTGTTGTTTAATTAGGATTAACTTTATTGATTAAGATGTCATACAGTTTTGACATTTCTTTGCGAAAGAAATTTTACTTGATCAGATTTTTGGCTTGTAACAAATTAATTCAAAAGCTCTTAAACCAAGACGTGTGTTTGCAACAACTAGATCATACGATACAATTAAATAATTTCAAAGTAAGCATTTTCATTCAAGTTTTTTTTTGCAATAACACCTCTTCTTTAATAATTTTTTGCTATAATTTTGAAATATATTCTTCCTAAGTTTAAAGTTTTAAGTGCCAGATGTAATGCACTTACCAAAATATTGACAGAAATACTAACTGAAATCTGATATTACAACTTAATACTCACTATATATTTCTGCAAAGAAAGTAAATTTCTTTTACTTCGCATTATTCATCTTATTTATCTTTCATCTATAGCAAAAATAAAGTTCTGAATAAAGTTAGCAATTTTTATGTAGATTTTTCCCGCAAAGTTTATCAAAAATGCTGCACCAAGCCTGCACTTATTTATCCGTACATATTGTTGATAGTTGCAGAAGCAAAAATCTTTTATCAGAAACCAATTCAAGGATTTTTCCAGTTTCTTTTTATAACGACTCATTTTTTAGGTTGTAGCTCCGGTGTGGTTAGTGTTCAGATAAATGTTTTCAAATTTGTTTTAGCTACTTGTCTTGTTTAAACAAAATTACAAATTGCATTTAAAAAAGTATTCAAAACAAATAACTTTACTGAGCTACTTTTTAGGTTGTATTAACTAGTCTGATCGACGTTAAAAAGACTAAGTTTGAACAACTGAAGTTTCAGCTTTTCTTTTCAGGTATCTATCAAAATAAAAAACTCTTAAGCTTAGGAATCACTTTGAGAATTCTGTTAAATTAACAATAAGCAGATAACTCACATTCAATAGCCACTCATTACAAAATCTATTTCATCCTCATAATAAAACTAATTCTTTTCAAAAAAAAAAAAAAAATGCTTGCATTGCAATAGGAAAAAGGCAATCGATCCATAAATTGATTATTCCTTTCACCTTAATTGTGGATTTTTTTTTTTGCTTTGTGGATAGATATTTTATCCTTAATGCTTAGTTTTCCATGCTACCGTTTAATCTCATTGCATAAATGAAATTAATATCCTTATACGTCCACTTTTTATGAAGGTACTATTAAATCATATGAAATTTTGCAAATTCTGTTACATATTAATAAACAAAAAAACAAAAAAAAAAGCAAAATTTTTCCTTGAAATATTTTGATTGAAACAATTGCTTCACTACATTTAGCAACGAAATATCTTCATTTAACCTCCGATCTTAGTAATATTATAGTTTGCAGAAATTATCACAACAATCAATCAAGCGTAATTTCCTTGGAAAACGAATAAATTAGCGTCCATCTCTTACTAAACAGTTAATTCTCTTTCTTTTTTTTGCAAATAATTCACATTTACATCAAGAGATTTTTCAGGTAATATGGCTTGACTTCTAATTAAAAGACCAAAGTGAGACAGGAAACAGAAATGGACTGTCCAAACAGTCCACAGCTTTTCGATGAAAATGATACCATCGTATTATCAATTCTCAGTGAAGTGAATGAATTCTGTTTGTAAGTCAATCTCTATTCAATAGTACAGCTAAATTTTTTCAAATTTTTCTAAATTTCAATATTTACCATTTTCCAGGAAATATAACTTTAGCCAATTAAGCCAGAAAAATTCTTTTTCAGATTTTATCGAACTTTCCACAAATATCTTAGCATGTTGCTGTGCATATTCGGACTACTTGCAAATTGTACGCATATTTGGATTCTCCGAAGACCATCAATGTTACGGTCTTCCGTCCATACTGTTCTTATCTGTATAGCTTTGGCGGATAGTGGTACCATGAGCTCATATGTTGTAAGTAGTGAATGCCAATGCCAATCTCTTCAGAAAAACTTCACCTTCTGCCCATTCACTATTAACTTATCAATTTTAATAAATAATTTCGGAGAAGAGAGTGCAACGAAAGTTTTTTTTTTTTCGTATTAAGACAAAAATTTTAGTTTTATAAACGTTGAAACAGTTTGCTTATACTTTGCAAATTTAAATCTTAATTTCTCATAGTTAATTAACTTGTACTGCAACGTCTAACATTCAGAAAGCATATTCGCCATCACATGCTTATCTAACCCAGAGAACTTTTTAATTAATGAAGGTTATTCATTCATGCATTCTTCATTAGGCTAATTTAGATTTATCTACTACGATACGAGTTCTATGCTAGCAGTACTGGAGGATACTCATACGGTTGGGTAGTATTGCTAAAAGTACATGTGATCCTAAGTACTGCACTGCATGGCATTTCGCTATATCTTCTCGTTTTCATGGCATATATTCGATTATGCTCAATACAAACTCAACATAATCGACTCCTTGAGACTAAAGTTGCTGGGTAGTGACTTTTCACCTGAAATCAAAGTCTTTAAATCTAACTGAACTTTAATGAGTCTTGACTGCTTGTAGAAGAGAATAGATATGTGGAATGATCCGTAAGTTTTATGCCTCTTTCAGGCTCGTATCGTTGTCCATCGCACTTGCAATATTCATTTTATGCATTCCCACATTGCTGGCTCATGATATCCTCCCTCAGGTAAAGAATTCCAACTCTATCAAACTGAAAACGACTCTTTCTACGGACTCCGCAGAATCAAATGTAAGTTATGCCTCTACCAAATACATTATCGGTTTCTCCGAGATGTTCGTTAGCAACGGCTGTTTGCTGCTGAAATTGAACTTGTGGCTCACTGGAATTATGATGAAGGTGAGATCTGTTAAATCTCTCAGCAATAACTCAATTGCTAACTTTTGCAACACAAACATTTACTTTCTCAGTAATGATCTGCTTGCTGAAATTTGCATTTCAGGTGGCACCATGCTTGCTATTACTATGTCTGACATATTGTCTACTGACCAAATTGGCGGAGAATAAGAAGAAAAGAATTACACTATTGCGAATTAAAGACGGGGCTTACAAGGACCGTACCACTTATATGCTGCTTATTATGGTTTCGGTGTTTTTATGCACTGAATTACCGCAGGGAATCATCACGATTTTTAACGGTTTATTGAGATTTTAAAGATTTCGTTTCATCTAATTAAAAAGGTTCTTTCGTGAATAAGCGAAGAAAATGATAGGAAGTAGCGAGTAAGTTGAGGAGTTAGCAAACAATCAATCAGGCTAGTAACTTCAGTATAGTTTGAGAGAAACACGAGAGCACGGGATGCATTTTTCTTCAAATTTCAATGAGTTCATGTTTAAATCATTTGAACTCAACTTCTAGGAAGAAGTTTTAAGCATAGTTAATTTGATATGAATGGTATTGACGATTGCTTCATCTTTAATTTGAAACTTACAATGCTTGTCTTTGAAATGGTTCACCAGAATGATTGATATGAACTAGTAGTGTTTCATGCAATTCTCCAACTGAACATTTCTAAACAAGCTACAAAACTGCATTTCAGCTATTTATACAGCTCAGTTTCACTTCTACGTGTACTTGACAATGGCGGACGTGTTGGACGTGTTGTCACTTATCAACTGTTACGTTGGATTCACTGTATATTTTTACACGTCTAGTCGTTATCGTAGAGTATTCTATTCTATACTGCCACGTTTCATGTAGCTCACTTCAAATATTTTCATATTATGCTTGTAAAATACATCCCGTCCTCTGAATGATGCATCTAAAAACAAAGTGCACGAAAAGTTATAAAAGTTTTTTATCGGTTGCACTTCTATTGCAAATACTGTATTTCAGAAATATTCCAAAGAAGTTTCTGGGAAGAGTTTAGATATTCGAAAACCAAACTAGTAAATGATGGACAAATTAGGAAATGGTAAATTCCTAAAATGGTAATCTTAGTTCTTAAGAAAGTGTGGTAATATTACTCGAGATTGTTCGAATGAAGGAATGAACAGCAATAGATTAAAGGTCTTCGAGGTATAGTAACTAAAGATTCAAAAAATTCTGCCTTCTATTAAAATATAATCAAGGGAAAGTCTGCGGTCATGTGAGAATCACTTGAGTTCAAATTTTTAATCGAAATACAAAGGTATTGATGTTGTTGCAAAATTTCACCGATGTGGTGTGATTGGTTGAGGCAAACTTTTTTTGTACATTTCATTAATTATTCCACTTCTTTTCTTTGTTCCATTCGCTCGACAAGGAAAATTCAAAAAACGAACAAAAGTGGACCTAGGAAAACAATAAAAATTATGAAATCGTTGTGCAAGAAAAAGAAACCTGTAGGAACTGATATCAAAAAGCACTTTAATTAGTCAATTAATCCAGCCGCTACTGAATTATTTACAGAAGAAATATTCTTCCTTTGAAGAAGAGAAAAGAAGCACGAAAATAAATTCATCATTAACAATAAGGATGGGTAAATGAATTCATTAAATATACAAAAAGCATCTTTTCAGTGTTGGACAATTGCCGGAATGTTTTCTCTTTTGAAATTATAATTTACTAACTATTGAAGAGTCTTGAAATGTGAATAAGCTTAAGAATTACAAAAGCAACAACAAGAACAACAACAACAACAACAACAAAAAAGCAGTTATGAGCTACAAATTTAAATGCAAAAGTCAATTTTCTAACTTATGAAAAATGAGAAGTGAACTGCAGTCATTCATAAGTAATGAAAAATCGCTGTATCAAGAGCGATAACGACTCGAAGTTTTAATTAACGACATTATTCTAATTGTATTGCATGAAATTTATAAAAAAAATGGAAATCACAGAGTGTTTAAGCTGAAGTATACATGGGGATGAGAGTATGCAACGGGGCAAAAAAAATAGTCGATGGTTCTGAAGGAATAAAGATCTAATATCAAGATTGCGGAAAATTTTATTTAAAAGTGAAGCAGTTCTTTTTTCTTTTATCAATTGCAGTACGACAAATGATGTGATAGTGATTAGTTGCAATGGTCGGCTGAAAATTTCAGCATTTTTAATGTGAATGGGCATGTTAAAGCCAAGTGATAATGATAACAAACAACTGTAAGTGTGTCTTCTGTTGCTCAAGTCCCAATTTAACAGAGTGAAAGTTACTTTCAGGCTTGGAAGCAGAACCCAAATGCGTTAATTATATAGGATACATTGACATGTGTCCCGATGAAATTGACCGTACAAGCAGCGGAGGCATTACGTCCGTTATATTTAATTAAATAAGCAATAATCATGGAGCCTCATCTTCTCTTTGCCTTCCATTCATTGGCACAATGCCTCCGCCTGAGCAGACTAGGCTAAATCAGGCCTTTGAGGCAGTGGCATCAACCTTCGTATCGATGGCCTGTGTCGCATACCAAAATTACTCAACACCATTCTCATACATTTACTTTCACTCCAATATTGTTTTAATTGTTCAGGAAATTAACAACACTTTCTCATCCATCCGAGTTTCTATTTTTCAATTTCCGGGTCCCATGATATCAGGCCATGCTGCAGGATGTTTATTTCTAAACTGTCAGTAACAGAAAAGTTACCAGGCAAGACTGCATAAGACAAGAAAATTGAAAAATATTTTTGCAAAATCAGAAATACTAAGAAGATCATTTATTACAGATACTAGCACTGGGTAGTAGTGAACAATGTCGTATATCAGCCCCATGTTTTGGACTACTTTAGAGAAATTGTCTTGTCTAGAATTTCTAGGGCATATATCCTGCAATGCATTGATACTTCTCAGATTTATTTATTTATTTTTTCATTAAGTTGAAATACTACTATTTATTACTGAAATACTGTCGAGTCGTGCGCAGTTTTGGAATTTGGCACTTTAAGGAATAAAAAATGTTGATAAAACTTACATGACAAAATTCAGAAAATACAAACTTATATTCTGGATGTTTTTATTAAAGAGTTTTAATAATTTTTCAATACCTGCTATTGATTTGTCCTTTGAGAAAAAGAGGTTCATGGACACTAATAATAAATCATCTTGAAACAAATTAAGAATTGTGGTGAAGATGTGAGGGAAAAACAGATGAAACCAATTAAAGTACTAGTTGAGGCTTTGTTTTGGATGAATAATAGCCTAAAATTGGAAGGACAATTAGGAATAAGATTGAATGACGGAAACTGATAGCTAGTGCGCAAGTGACTGAGATTGACATTGGTAGTCTCATTGCTAATGCCTCTATTATTACTGTCACTCTTTGCGATAGAACAAATCCTCAGTTCAAAAATAAGAATTAAATCAAGTGAAATATTAGAAAGAAAAATTATGTAAAAAGCAAGTCTGCTTCCATACCTTCATTTCTAGATGATTTATTGCTAATCTACCTGTACCACTACTTTCGTTCAGTCAGTAAGATCACTAGTTTCAGACTCAGACATGACTAATGGTACAAGAATTGCACTCTTGTCACTTATATAGGTTAGTGCGAACCGATTACAGACTGTTTAAATTATCAGTCTATCTGGAAACTACACACTATTTTTCTCTTCATGAGCTTGTTGGATAGCAACTTTCTAATGCTCCAGCACTTGTTGAAGTATTTTGTTCCAGAAGGCAGAGAATCGTCTCCTTATCCTCCACTATTTTATCACTGGATGATAGCACTAAATTTGATGCGCCATCATTTTCCCTTCTTCCTTTCTGCCTTTCAGTCTATAGCAGGAACTGCTTAATTGGCGCCGAATCTTTTCTAGATAATGGGAAAAGGGAGGAAGAGGAATTCTTATTTAAAGTCTGTTAATTGCCGAAAAAGCTCAGTTATTTTTATTTCTGCTGAAACTGAGGCAGCTTATTATGACTAAGCCAAGTCAGCAATATACTTTTCAGTGCTCGTATATTAATCCATACTGGAAAAGGAATTCTGAACTTCCATTCACTCTAGTATTTTTGGTCTCTGCTTTTGCTTCAAAAAAGAAGTACAATACTGGTTGCAGGTACAGATTCAAAAAAAAAAAGGATATCACAACAACAAAAAAAAGAAGCATTTTTCCAATGCAACTTTCTAATTGGTGTCAACTTCATTTGTATCATCGTACAGTAATGACCGGGTATTAACTGACTGCAAGTAAAGTATTTTCCGGTCAATATCCTTTAGTATCATGTTCAGTTCATATTACTAGCCCGTATATTATGACTTGATCTGTACTAAGCAGTTAGATTTCATTTATGGCCAGAACTGGAAGAATTCGAGACTGACCCCTGTTGTCTCGATAGACATCAAATAATGTGATATATACATAAATGTCAAGGGAAAATGAGAGGACTCATATGTTTTATTATGCAGTCAGCAGCTATTATAACAGCCTCGAAGAGCTTTCGCCTTTTATTCAAGGATAATTAATGGTAGCGGTTGGTTGCCCAGCACCCCTCCATTTGTCTCTTCGCCTATCTGCTCATACCTGGCCTGCATTTCAATTAATTCCTAACAATAAATGTATCATACATAAGGTATCACATCGATTTTGATTACATTTGATTTATTTCGTGTCAAGAAAAAGCCAGAAGACAGATTGTGGAATATACTGTGGTATCTTTATTACGTCTACTGCTCCCTTTGAACGAATAGCGTACGTGTGGTGAATTGTTCTTCAAAGATGTCTCTATTGTCACATCCATTTGTTAAATAATTTTGGCTAATGAATAATAATCTATGATTTCGTGAAATTATGAAAAAACAAAAGTAATCACTTAACAATAAAAATAGGAAAAATTTCATCGCACTCTGCAAATGATATCCATCAACGAACAGTGTCTTGTTATCTTTGCTTATTTCAAACACTTAAGTTTCTTGGGCAAGACAGTGGCTGTCAAAGACACACTTTCGTTCATCTTAAGTCGTTAATAAACTTGTGTTTACATCTACTAGACTAAGGTAAATAACTTGGAAAGGATTGACTGATGCATAAGTAAGTAATAGCAGGTACCATGATGGACAAGGAAGGGTAGTGGACAAAGGCAAGGCCAATAATCATTAGACGCATCATTCTGTAATTGTACCAACAATGCCATTCAGGCACAAGCACACATGCACACAACTGAGGACATCCCGAAGAGTAATCAATCAGCCAAGCCCAATTTATTTCTAGCTTTTTCCATTTTCTCTGTCTCAGCTAGACTGCTGCCGAGCCTCTGGAATATTTCCTTTCTTGGAATTTTGGAAAGACACGGGGCAAGGTAACCTAGGCCCATGGAATTTCACTCATCGGAATGCAAATATTTAACTTCCCATTTCTTGTCTACTTTTGCACAACAGCCCAGTGGTAACCGTCATCTGTCACATATTCTTTCGTTAAACATAGCCGCTGAAAAGTTCGCTGGCGACAGTTTCACTAGTGACATTCAGTTCTAATGAAGAGAAAGCATATTGCACTTGGCCTTGTTTTTTCTTGTTTTTATTCGATGATAGATGCTCGCTTATAATGAGTGGTTGTTACCTTTCAGGCACACACTTTTGCAAATTGGAAAAAAGTTAAGGAAGAAAAAAACAGTCACTAATGGCTATCCTGTCATTAATGCACATCCACCTACTACTCTCTACTGCCACTAGCTCGACTGTTTTTATATCTTCATTAAAGGGTCATGAAAATTTATGGCTCGTTTCAGTCATTCTTTGACTGCCAATAACTAACGCTAGCAGGAAAACCTCCATTGTTCATTTGCTTTCCAAATTTGCTTCCTGTCGTGATCACAATTAGGAGATATTTTCGAATCATTTCGATTCCTCTCATCTAATATGGATGATAGATCTCTTTTGTCTAATTAAAAAAAGAAAAAAAAAAACTCATTGATGGCGTTTTAAAACTCATTTCCGCTAGTAATTCAATTATCCGTTCAATGATCTGTCTGCGTTTTCTTCTGTAAATCATTTTGCATTCAATTGCCTTGCAAAGACTGAGCAAATAACTTTCTATCATTGCAAAGCTTGCAAATTTGAAGAATTCAGAGACTGACAATTTTTGTGACTAAACAGAAGAGAGCTTTCATCTCTCCAAGTCACACAGAAAAATAAGTATTGTAGCAGTAATTAATTAGCAAATGGATTTCTTTTAAGAGAATTTCTATGAAAAGCATATAGTTGCATGTAGGTACAACGTATAGAACCACAGAAGGAAGGCCTAGATACTATTGAGCTAAGGTTCTTTTGATGAAATAAGTTTGATTTTGATAAATAAGTGTAATGTAATCGTTTTCACTTTCATTTGCACAACAGCAGCAAGTGAAAAAAAAAAAAAAAATTTCTGATTAGTTAAGCAATTTCTCTCTGTCTAGAGTGCAACCGTTCAAACTTGTCTCGTTCTTGTTAAAAATTTGTCCATAATTGTAATTTTTCTCACTTTGACTATCTTAATTAAGAAGTCAAATTTTTATTTATGAATAAATTTTAATTATAAACTAAGAATAGCAAAACTGCATGTTTCTATTATTTCGAAAATGTTTGTCTAAGCATTATCACTGCTAACATTTTGCAAAATTTACGTAAAGCATTGCTTATTTTTCTCAATTTTGGCATCAGATTCAACTCCAGCCAAAATGTTTCATAAGATTTCACGCACTTTTACTTACTGATTTATTTTAAAGCAAAGATTTTTTTTTCATCGCTCCAGAAAGCCACGTTGGAGCATGAATAGAATGTTAGCCGTAATCTTATGAAAAAGTTTTGAAAAAGTTCGAGCTTCAAGCTATTTTAATAAATAGTTGATTTCATTTTTAATCATTTCCCATTGAATCAGCAGTGTTAGTTTAATCGTAGACTCGCTTTACTCTGTCATCATCCTATGACATCTTTGAAAACTTAAAAATGAGGAGCGAAATTAATCCACCATTATTCTTAAGTCATCTCTTCAAGTACTACTGCTATTTCACCTGTTTTAAGCGAATTTTAATACTATTCAATTGTAGCAGATAATTCCTTTACGAATAATTAAGCAATCGTTGCTTCAGTTCACAAATAATTTCATTCAATCAGATGCGAGAACTGGTCATTCCCATTAATGGTTCGCTTGGGAATAGGTATTCTCCGGTAATGACATTGAAATTGAAGCTATTGTTATTGCTTGAGAATACAAATTGTCAAACTAGAACCCACCATCTGCCAACATAATTCTTCTCATCACTTAGCTATTCATCCGTCAATTCAGATGCTTAATTCCAGTTGAAAAAACACAATATCTCACTGCTCAGTATTCATAATTAAAATGCGAGTAATATTTGTCAGTAAAATTTTGTATTTAGACATTGTAAAATGTCCTCGTCATTTCCTAAAACTTTTCAACAAACAGGTAAGATATCGAATTCCCGAGATCACTCAACAGAAGAGACTTGATAGAATCTTCCTTGACTGTGAGAATAGTTTTACTTACTCATTTTCCTTGTGTTTCTGCAAATGCTTACGCTAGCAACTCTCATCTCGAAAACATGAAGTTAACAGTTCAGGAGCTGTCAGACGTGTTACCGTTTGAAACAAATCCCTACCGGACGAAAGCTGTTAGAAATGGGTTGCAATTTCAATTCCCACTGGAATGAAATTCACTATGGATAACTTTTTGTTCACAAAAATCTTTGCAGTCTATTAAAATCAAAAAATAATTTGAAATTATTAACTTAGAAAAAATAGTGAAATTTCAGTCTTGGTAATTTCTATTACAGAATGCCTTGGAGCAGTTGAAGGTCTTTTTCTTTCTTTTTTTTTTTTTTTTTTTTTAGAAATTGACTTAGTTCACACTAATCAAATTGCCTATTAAAAGCAAAAAGAATCTAAAAATGGAAGATTTGAAATTAAAAAAAAGGAAAAAATTGCACACACACAAATTCTCTAAAGATCACACATTCTTTCAGTAATGAGGAAAAGAAACGGTAAAAAAATTTGATAGCTGACTGTATAGCAGGATATTGTCAAATCGCTTAAAAAAAAAAAAAGAAGTACTCTCCAGTTATTAATCTACCCGTCCAAATTAATTTATTAATTATCCAGTTATTTTTAAGATGGCTTCAAATGCAAAAAAATCGAAAATTAAAAACAGAATGCGAATTACTCCAATCCTTCAGTACCTCGAACAAATTTGAAAATTTTGATCCATAAAAATGAGAAAATTGATGTATTTCAACGTAAATGGAACAAGAAATATCGTTTTAAATTTTTTCAAATATAAAACATAAGTTTTTAGTCATTTAAAATTGATAAAATATATAAATTTATAAAAAGCGATTTAAGTGCGATAAATATTCACTGAGGTGTACAGAAAGTCTTCAGAGCTAAAGGGATGGATTTATCTCAAGTTATTTCATCTCATTCTTTTTAAAAAAGGTAGAAAGATAGAGCAGGAAATCTGCTGATCTAAATTTCGGTAGCACAACACGGATGCATAGAAATAAACTCTTTGATGCTGAGAGCAAAACCTTTTCAATAATTTTCTTCTTAAAATGAAAATGAAAATGAAAAATTTATTTCACACAAATAGCTGTTTGTTATCAAATTGGATTTTCTCATTTGCTCCCCAAAAAAAAAAAATTTTTAAACTTTCAAAGTCTTAATTTTCCTCTGGATGAATTTTTGAAAAGTTCTAAATTTATTTCGCTGATCGTAATAATCTTCAACAGCTTACTGTAACAATGTTATTTCTAGAAGTGCGATGATGCATAATACGCTTCAGGTGTGTTATTACAGATTCTAGTCGTTCAAAGCAAGGTACTAATGGATTCGGTAAGTTGATATTTGTTGTGTAACTGTTATAAATCTTCAGCAAAAATGGCTTGCCTACTTGATGCTAATCACACTGTTAGATGATCTTGCTAATTTAAAGATATGCTTTTCAGATGATAGCACTTCCTTGAAGCTATCAATAAAATCTTTATAATTTTCATCAGAATTTCATTTCTTGCTATTTTGGTTTAGTTGAGACTATTCACGAAGGAATACTACTCTCTTAATTTATTTCACTGATAACATTTACGCTCACTTCTTCCTTATTAGATAAGCATTACATTAAGGTGACAAAGATAACATGGAAATCCTTTTCTTTTTTAGTTCACAATATATTATAAAATAGCTAAGGTAACAGTCACTTGTAGAGTGAAAAGGAGAAAATCTTAAAGATAATAAGAATAACAGTGATAGGATGAATTAGCTATGCACGATTTACATTGTGACGTGGAACGAAAAATGAAGTGTATACGTCCATCTGCAACGAAAATTTCAATTTTTAGATGAGAATCTCCAAAGCCCTTCACAGAGTCGAGTTTGCATCAAAAAGATTACGGCTACTTCATGGTACATCGCTGTTAGTTTGATTCACGGCAACTCCTGAATCCCGGCGCATCCATTACCTGTGAAACGTGTTGGAATTGATCGAATAAAGGGGTTTCACTTCGTCCGATTACAAGTTGGAGGAATTGTGAGACGAAAAATCTCCAATATTCATGCAAACTATTATTAAAAGAACACCATCTCATGCGACTCAACAACTCTTTATGAAGAAAATACCAGTACAAAACAGTAGAATGTCAGAAATGCTTTTCAGAAGTCAGTTCAATTCCTTTTACAGGAGTAAGCAAATAATTCTAGATAAAAAATTAGCATGATCCCTAGCTGAATAGTAAGGGAAACTAAGACTTTATCATAATAATTTGAAATTTCTGTTGCAGAAATGCAATTACTTTCGCATAGCCTAGTGTTTTTGAAGTCAGGACTTTGGAAATTAGGTGACGAAGAACCAGTTCAAGTGGAGTACACCTGCATTCTTTTAAACTTTAAATTGTATAATAGTGTTAACGCCGACTGTGATAAATTAACTCCTCACAAAAAAAAAAAAAAAAAAAAAACAGAATTTGGAGATAGCAAGGAAGTTAAATCAATGAAGTAAGCATTTTCTTTGATTTTTCCTCAAGACATTAACTAACTCTATCAGAGGCAAACAAGTAATCAACTACTCCTCTCAGCAAACTTTTTTGATAGAAGCTTATCTTTTGAACACTCTCCTCATCTTAAATCCTCCAAAATGTTGAAAATGAGACTCCACTCATTAATGGTGAAATGGACGCATAAAAAATTAAAATGCTGATAATCTTTTTGCCCTTCAGCAGTGTTTGGAAACCTGATTTTTGTGTTTTATAAGTATGCCATTTCATTTCAAATATTCTTAGTAAATTCTTTCTTGTTCGTTTTGAGACAAGCTTTAACTTTTAGCGACAACAAAACGCGAATTTGATTTATTGTTTTCATTGCGTCGGGATAGGTTATGCACAGAACATCGTAAGTATCACAATTTTATATGAATAGTTTGAAATGAAACGAAGCGATTGTTTTATAAACAATCGAAAATTTTCTTGAAGAAAAAATCACAGCGTGTTTTTGCTTTGCAAAGTTTTAGTAATACTCCAAAACAAGTGCTAATTTGTTTATCGTTTTCCATGAATCAATACCTTCGCAAGATCTGATAATAATCCCTGAGTTAGTAAAGATACCAATCTCAATCAAAGTAATTGTTACAATCACATTAGTTAAGTCTTACTTTCTCCAATTTCATCATCCTTATAGCTCAAAGGGGAAAAAAAACCTGATAAAAAATTGGAACCCGGTCAATAATGCGAGTGTAAAAGAAATCTAAAAAAAACCTCCAACTTATATATGTAAAACTATCTATAACAGAAGTGTATTAATGGAATTTTTCGGGATTGAAGAAACCCGCTCTAGCTGCCTTATTAACAACAGTTCCCCCGAAACAATGGAACCGAAAGTTGCGCCAGATTCAGGGACCAGTTTGGCTAGATTTGAATTCAGAAGCTAGCAAGCGGGGTGAGGATTTCTATAAAACTGAATAGCAATGGGCCTCAATATAATAATAGACATCCAGAAACAATCAGCATGCTAAAAAACAGACGACATGGAACATATTCAGCATTATGCAGTATCTGACAGCATTCTTAACAAGTGGTAATCGAGGGGACTAACATCTTCTATTTTCCAAATTTGAACCTTTTAGAATGCATGTCACACATAATACTGAAACACATGAATTATTCACTTTTCGAAAAATATTCAACAATGAAAGTCCTTTTAAAAATGCTTAATGATACTCCTTTACTCTTGAATTATGAGACAATTATGTGTCATCACTAGCAGTACTGGTTGTATTACACTGTTTCTCAACAGCAGTATGTCGTTTGACGACTAATTTCGGCTGTTTTTCAGGTGTATTAAGAGGTACCACATTTGACGATAACTCCAATTGTTCTTGTTCTTGCGACGATTCCCGACGACGTTTTTTCCGATTGGACGTAATAGTCGAACCCGTGTCATCACGATTAGCAACCATTGCTGCTAGCGAAGACGATGACGATGCGGCGGTTAATTCGTTTCCGGAATCAAGAGTACTTTCATCTGGCCCCGGGCTTCTGTAGTTTTCAGTTCTATTAGAGGTTTATTTAATATTAATGAAATTACTCTCAATTCGCAACGAAGCCTAACATCTGAAATCGGAGCAAAGAAGAATCTCAACGACAGGTCCTCTTGCTTATACGTATAACCGACTATTTTAATCGACCACAATGCTCCATATTACATGCAAAACTCAAGTCGAATAAAAACAAGAAGTAGCGTATTCCAAAGGAATTTCCGTAAATCTTTAAATGCCTTTTCTGCTACTTAAAAACAGCAGTTGATAAATGCGACATAATTTACCCAGCTGAGGCAGAGCTTTGTGGAGACTGGGACGGTTCGCTTGGAAAGAAAGAATCCATTACAACTAGCGAACGCTGTCTTTTTACATCAGCTTCGCTTTTTTTCATTCCTTTTACATAGTTGTAGCCCGCATCCTTCACTACCTGCAATATGAATCAGTCAAATAACTAAGTGAACTGCAAGAAACTTCCGAAACTTTGTAGGTCTTTAAGGGTTTTTGGAACCTGTCGAGCAAGTGGGAACAATTCGTCACGCCTTGTCAGAAGTGCAGGTTGCCGAAGGCATAACTGTGCAGCTGCTTCATTCACTGAAACTTCATGCAATGTCAACGGTTTATCCGGTTTACGTTTTGCATCGAAGCGTCCATAAATCGCTGAGTATCTTCGATATTCTTGCAGGCGCTGTGGTGAGCCGAATGGTAACTGCATCACATCCAGTAGCTCTCTTCAAAAGTATTAATTTAGTATCATAGGAATTCATTTTTACATTTTCTCAACATATAAATACTTGTACGAAATTTATTTGTATTTCCCTTACTTATTACTGCAATGATTTAATAATCAAATTACTGCATTTTAGGAGACACCATAACAGACTGAACCTATAATGGACTCTACCATGAGAGTAAATAGGAACTGATGTTGCTCATCGTATAAATATATAATAAGGTTTAGTTAATCTAAACCACATCTGTTAAATTTGAAGAAAACCTTCAAAGTTATTAATTAATAAGTTAACAACTTTAAATCCTACCGACTGATTTTCTTTTTATTTTGTATCAATTTCGGCTCTAGTTGCGGCATTTGTTCGATAAGACGATGAGAACACTGAGCAAGTCTTCCAATTTGAGCTTCTGTCAGTACTGGTGTTTCTGATGTCGTACTTGTACCTGTAGAAAAAACAAGGATCGTCCTGTATTAAAGTAAAGTGTGTGGAGGAATTCTTCAACAATAATAAATACTAAAGAGATTTGGAAACGAACATTAAAATCAAAAGAAAAAGTACAATGAAATCCTTTATATAATATGCTTTTATGAATCTGTAGTTAATTCAAATGAGATCAAATTTAATCGTTTCTTATTTTATTAAATGAAAATTAGGTGTGCATTTTGTTTTTCCTTTTTCTCTTTACTTAAAAAAAAAAAAAAAAAAAAAAAAAAAAAACAAAAGCGAAATATATAAGTATTTTCAGCATGTCTTATGGTATGTAGCTCAATAGAAGATTTGCAAGTAGAGTTTAATTTTGCTATGCCTTATAAACAATATAAATAAGAAACTACCAGCCCCCAACTGATCGAAATCGCAATTGGCTTCATTACTGCTTGTTGGAGAACCCCCCGAGAGTTGAATCAAGCCTGACGTTGTGGATGTATGCTCCGTAGATGAAGATGCCATCTTTGATGATGTTGCTGATTCCAATCCTTGAATGGAACTGGATGAAGTACCGCTACTGCTGGCTTGAGGTATACCAGCCACTAAACTTGTTAGAAAATCACCGGCCATCACGTTTGCTGTCGCACCAATCGCCGTCGTGGTTGATGTTGTCCCTGAGGTGCCTATTCCAGCTACCGCTGCTACTGTTGCAGCACTGAATAATTCATGCAGCGATTCTGATGCTGTAACTTACTGTTAATTAATCTGCCAATAGCAGTTTTAGCTATTTAAATTAAAACAGAATTCTCCAAAATTAACGACGCAGCCAAGAGTTTTGATCAATTTTAAAGCGTTAAGTGTTTATTAAAGAATTTATTTGAGAAATATCAAAAGTACTACTTTTAATTTTCACATCCCCATCTCTTTTCTACAGATATTTAAAAGAGGCAAATGTAATGCTGACCTGATACTAATGGCTGTAATAGTGAGCGCGGCGAACTTTGGTCGTGCTGGAAAAACTTTCTAAAAATTTATTAGCCAAAATTGGAGGGAAAAGTAAAATTCATCAGCTTATTTTTCTTTCCTTCAAAATTTCCGAAAACTTCACCTTCCATTTCTGTCTCCAATTAATTTAACTTATCAATCAACTTTTGATAATTTCTGAATGGGAAATTGAAAAATTACAGTAATGGACGGACTAGTGCATGGCAAACCAGCAGCAACAGCCAAACTTGCGGCAGCCAAATTCTGCGATGACAGAAGAAATTGCAGAGCGGCAGTTGGATTGGCTGATGAAGTTGGTGGCACGTATCCATAACTTGCAGCAGGTGGTAAGCCAATCTGCTGTATGGCAACAAGATTGAATGCATCTGGATCTTTGCTGAATTCCTCAAATTAATACTTGTATTCGATTATAGTATTCTAAGAAATCAAAATTGCAGTACAGCGAAAGAAGCCTTATAAATGAGTTAGTATGTAATATATGCTCAGTTTAAAAATTTTGGAAAAATTTTATATATTTACATCATTGCAGACTCGTGCACATTACAAGCTGTTTTTCATTTTTTTCTTTTTCTTCAAATCAGTTCAGCTACTGTGGAACTATGAATGATATAGTAGCCTATATTCATGATATTAAAAATCAGGAATAAATAAAATTTAAAGAGGGAAACAAAATGAATTTATAAGTGTTCAAAATTTCCTAATACGAACATACCAGTCATTAAAACACTAGAACGGCATTTTGAATCAAGCAAAAAAAAAAAAAAAAAAAAAAAAAAAAAAAAAAAAAAAAAAAAAAAAAAAAAAAAAAAAAAAAAAAAAAAAAAAAAAAAAAAAAAAAAAAAAAAAAAAAAAAAAAAAAAAAAAAAAAAAAAAAAAAAAAAAAAAAAAAAAAAAAAAAAAAAAAAAAAAAAAAAAAAAAAAAAAAAAAAAAAAAAAAAAAAAAAAAAAAAAAAAAAAAAAAAAAAAAAAAAAAAAAAAAAAAAAAAAAAAAAAAAAAAAAAAAAAAAAAAAAAAAAAAAAAAAAAAAAAAAAAAAAAAAAAAAAAAAAAAAAAAAAAAAAAAAAAAAAAAAAAAAAAAAAAAAAAAAAAAAAAAAAAAAAACACGGCAATCAAAGGATGGAAATCGATGGTTGAAGCATTAATATAAATTAATTTTTAGATAAATTACTAACAGTGAGTGTTCGCTGGAATCGTCGAACATGAAGCGGCTTAGAGGCCATTCCAACTACTGACATTATTTCCAAGAATTCATGTTCATCGCACGTCATAAACTGATTGATGTCATCCCCGCCTGAAAACTGAAAATTAATTACTGTATATTGGCAAAACCATAGAAAGGAATATCCAAAAAGCTGATATTGATGAATGAAAGTGCGTTGAACAAAGGAAATATCGATTTACAGTTTAGTCTTTTTATTGGTTAACTAAAAACTTAGTGATAATAAATTAAACAAATTAAACATTGAAATCAAATACTCTGAAAAAGAATTTTTTGATATGGTCAAAACTCTATTTTGTTCCTTAAACTACTTATAAAAAATCACCTTCCAGAAATTATTCAACAGTAAAAAAAAAAAAACCCGTAATCTTGAAAATTATCTCTGTGTTAAGCAGTTACTTAACATACAGGAATAGACAGGTTAAACAAGAATTAACAAAAGCATGAAATTAAATATGGGATTCCTAATTCGAAAGAAAAATTTCTGCAAAAATTTTAAACCGTGCCGATTTCCTTTTTTGTCAAAAACAAATATTTAAAATCAACTGAATTAAACTTCTTAGCAATAATAATAAGAGACATGCGAACTAAACGTTATTTCTATCTAAAATAGGAAGTTCAAAATAGCTTTTAGCTAAAAGTATATTTGCTGAAAAAGAAATTAAAAGGTCATAAAAATTCGAATCGAATCTTACTAATGAACAATTTCGCCTAAATATTGGGTACCTTGTTGCTAACTCTATGAGACAAAAATCTTCATGAAAGAAGGAAGATGAGAAGAAAGAGAAAAAAAAAAGGGTTGTGCATATTATAATATTACAGTTAATTATGGTTGAAAAAGAATGATGTAAAGAATTTAATGTACACCAAATCCCGACAAAAAATGCGTTAAGATATTAAAATCGATGTATGTCCCGGCAATAAAAAAATAACTAAATGATTTGATTTCCGGCATAATAACGTCCCCGTGACAAAGAATGTCGACACATCACTGAACACTACAGCGTGAGTGTTGAAGAAGCAAAATTATTGCAGTGACCAGTTACACAAGCCGAAAATCAAAAAAAAAAAAAAAATGATGAAAGCTATCAATTCCATTTTTCCCATCTTCTCCAGCTCTCTCTCTCTATTGGTCAAGAATGGAAGCAAAGTAAGTATAATACAAATCGAAAATACAAACATAATTTTGTTGGAAATGTGCAACTTTTTTTAACCTTGAGCTATGAATTCGTCGTAATACTGCAATAAATTGGCCCGATGAAGTACAGCAAGTAGTTGCCATTCCGAGAAGGTTGTTGGTTGCCTGCTACCTGACCTGAAATTTAATTTCGAAAATCTTAAAAATTATACTAGATTTTATTTATAAATTTTTCATTTTCTTTTCTGGCTTTCATGCTTAAAGTCTAAACAACAGAAAAAAAAAAATGAAACTCCTTAACAATTTTCTTCTTTCCATTTTGAAGAATCGGGAAATAAACTTCGAGAAATTCAGATTGGTATAGATAATGGAATCAGAGCTTTTAAATAAAAGTAATGAGGATTTCATGAAATACTAAATCTTTATGGGTAATAGCGCAAAGATGATCCGAAATGTTTATCGACACCTAAATTTATGCGATTCCGGTACTGATATGGGCCAGAAATAAGCAATGAAAACGGTGAAGAGAACCAGAATATAAACCTTGGCTGTTGCCGTGGTGGTGCTATAATCGATGAAGACGGGCTTGGTGTGCTTGGTAGCTCAGAAATTTTGTCGTCTAGTTGCGGAAGTTCACCCTGGGTCTTCGTCGCCAGATCCAGGTCTTCCAACTTGTTTTTCCAAGAAAAACACCGTTTCCAAGAATGAGGGATTCTTCAGTAAAATACAGAGCGAACAGTACAGAAAAAATTTCACTGGAGCACAAAATGCAAATGCATAATCACTGAAATCTGCTTTACAATGCAGACAGATGGATTAGCTTCAGTTTGATTTAAATCACTGAAATAAAATCAATTTCGGCCAAGTGTAGCCTAATGACTACTGAGGCCAGAAAAAAATCCGAACTGCTGTGACAGTTTTTATAGTGATAAGAAGAGTAATGAATGAAGAGTGATAAAAACAATAAGTTACGAGATCAGCTCTGGTGTCGGATTGACCCTGATGATATCTGTATTGGTGCTTTGCACACAAATAATGCATTCGATGCTATGAATAATATTTGGAATACAGACCGGTTACAACGAACGAATCTTCTAGCTGTTGCTGGTCTATACCCCGAGAACACTATTTGATAGCGTCCGGGGTTGATTTGGTTACATAAAAACCTGTAAAAAACGAATATTGCAAAGGGAATGCTGAAACTTCTCGAGAATTTACTGTAGAGGCGTAAAAAAAAAAAATACATATATATATATATATACTTATCGAATGACGGAATGAATATTTAGATAAAAAAAAAAGGCAAGAAAAAGAAAGCATGTGCTTCTAATCATTCTGTAATTTGCCTTTTTCAGGACATAGCAACCAAAAAATCATTAAGTTGTATGACTCATCGCTGCTAAAAAATGAAGAGTATCTGCCATCAGTTCGAAATAGCACATTGGGTGGTCTTCACCATTCCGATATTTCGAACAAAAGGCAGTCGAGAAACTGATACAAAGAGTTAAGGTTTTTTATTCTTCCTGGACTGTTTTGGCAGCAAGAAGATGGAATCGAACGAGCAACCTATCAGCAGTGTTCTAATTACACCCACAAATTGGCCCTTTTTTTGATAACATTTTTAACAGAAAAGACATTCATTTTTTGTCCGCTTGCACTGCGCTCATTGTATGCTCTTGACAAATAATCTTTCATTAGCAAAATTCTATTCTGCTCCAGCATCCCTCTTCTCCTTCAGCAGCATTCGCAGAATCCAACGTGTCAGACACAGTCCGAGGTATATCAAGATGTGAGTGGATTCTTTTCAGTGGCGCTTGTTAAACAGTTTACACACAACACTGTCACCAAATGAACATTTATAATACAGGGTAGGAAAAAAAAAAAAAAAAAAGCATTTGAAACTTTTGGAATAAACAGCAAATTAATTGTTGTTAAACTTTAATTTGACTGAAAAATTAAACTTATTTTGGTCAATGAAAGTAAAAAAAAAAAAAAGCGAAACGAACAGCAAGTATCATCTCACAGTTAACACTTCATAAGTGCAAAAGAGAAAAAAAAAAAAAGAAAAAAAAAAAAAAAAAAAAACGAAATTCAAAAAAAAGATTGGAAAGAAGTGAAAACAAAAAAAAAAAAAAAAAAAAAGTGAAGTACTCACTGAAAAGATCACCGTTCTTCCATGTCATGCACTTCTTCTCCGCGTATGTTTAATCACTGTGTATTGCAAGACAAAAAAAAAGACGAACGCACTGCTGACAGCTGAGGTATGGAAGCTCAAAAAAGGAGAAGTCATTAACAGAACGGTCCTTCTGAAGCTCTGATGAAACTCTCCTCCCTCCAAGGAAACAACAACTGAACAACCGTCGAATTTTTGTGATTCTTCAAAAAATCGAAATAAAAAAGGATGTTCATGGACTTCTTCCTGTCATCGCTAGTTTAGTTAGCATGTAAATGATGATGATGGCCATCCTAGAAATGCTGATCATAATCCAGAAACATAACTATTTGATAGGTAGACATTTCAGCATAATATAATGTGAAGTTTTATTCTTGTAATCATCTATCTCTATGAGAGACCAAATTAAAAAACAACAAAAAAAAAAAAAAGAAAGAAAAAAAAGAGCTTACAAATTAGAAGCTCTAACAGGATGAATTTTGCTATTCTGATATGAAAATTGTACCACTGAGATGTACATGACGTGAAATTCACGATCACTGGAGCGAAACTTTTTTTTTTTTCATCAAAAAAAAAAAAAAAATTTTCAAAGTGTGCTAACGTGCAGCTGAGCGAAATGCTCCTTCCCCTATTCTTATTTTGAATTTCGTTTTATCTTCTTAAATGATACTGTTGCAGCTGGAAGTTATAAGTGAAACGCGGAACTCAATGGAACCCTTCCTAAGCAACATTTTTCGGCTTTTGCTTTATGAATTTTCTAATTCCCGATACCACTGCCTCCTAACTCTTATCAGGTGTATTTAATGGAACGAGGAATTCCAGGAATCCATCTGAATCCATAACTTATTTCTCAATACTAAAATTTAGTGCAACGTTAGCACCACAGGAGAAATGTATGCTATATATCCCTAGATAAACGCACATCTTGTGAGTAGAGATTTTTTTTTTTTTTTTTTTTTTCAATAAAAGACAAATATAGCTATCATTGCTCGTTTCTTTCCAAGTGTGAAAGAATAGTTTTTGAAAAAGTAGTTTCCGTGATATCACACTGGGATGAACAACTTCACTTTATTAGTTAATACTTTACAAGCGCAATATCTGTATCGCTTTTTTGCAAGTTCTGAAATGCAGCTGCATGCATGAGACTAGGTTGATCTTCTTCATTCTAACATTTCTTCTACATTATGCTCTTCCCCAATTACTTCTTTTGTTTATGTGATGAACAGAGAGTAAATGTTGAGAATTAAAACTTAAAGCCACTTGCAAATCAAAAAGAAAATCTTTCTGTTACACGTCAGCAGAAAGCCAAACAAGAGCAGGACAGCCAAATAACATCCTAAAATCAGCCATGTCTGAATACTGGTCCATGAATTATTTATACAACTGCTCTATTTTATCGTGCTCACTCTCTTCTGTAAACATTTTCAAAATAGAATCTCCGGTACAGTGAAGATTAGAAGGTAATGTGTCGCCTTCCAGCATCAAGACATATTCTCGAAAGCAAAATTATGTGAACTTCCTTTTCCTGCTTTCTTCCAACCTTTTTTCTCTCTCTTTCTTTGAGGGAAAAACTTTTTAAGAATCTTTTACTATTTCTCTTTCTTTCCCATTTCTTTCTCACCCTCCTATTAGTAGTGTTTCAACCATTTTTTTTTCCCACTTTTTTTTTTTTTTATTTGGGGGACAAAAACCAGTTATTTTGAAGTGAATTCACAAAACACGCGTCCTTCTACTTCGCTAAAAAGAGTTAAAATCACTTCTGAAAATCTTCACTGCTACTACTGTAATCTGTGTTAACTAACCCTGAGTTACATGGCTCATTTCGTTCATACTGGCTTTCCTTTTTCCACCCTAGCACAGATAAATGGATATAAAGCGAAACGAAACGTCACGGCGGTGAAAAAGGACTTTCGACGTTAACAGCTATTAGTCTAACAGAAACGATTTCATTACCGATTTCATCCGAATAGCAAGCAGGAAACAAAACACCCTTCCAATGCAGATCGTGGACTTCTGTAAGATAAAATACTGGAAATCAGTTCATTTTAATTAATAATCATGTAGGTCAGCTAACAGGTAGCAGTATACTTTAATCTACAGATGTTATGTCCCTCTGATAAAAAATATTGAAGGGCTAAGTCTCATTTCATTTACGCTAACATTTCATTTCTCTGTGTGTATTTTATCCTTGTATATTAACACAATTAAAATAACGTTTCCACAATAAGCACTTCATGTTACACATTTCCATCGGCTCTAACACTTTCCGTTCCTGATGGAAATCCAGATAAGCATTCTGCTTTTGCACGTAAGGCAATGAGTGAAACATGAATCGATGCATGTTGATTCCTAAGTACCACACGTTACGCAAAAAACATGCAAATCACTTAAAGGCCTTTGTTAGCACTCAACGACAGACCCCGGTGAATCATTTCCACTGTACCTGAAAACCGCTTCCGGTGCTATCGGTTAGAAATCCTCCACCTGTTACAGTCATGAGCAGTCTCAATGATTCAATAATACTAAGCTGTGACTGGAAGCGCATCTGAACGCATCCCAAAGCTACTGCATTTTCAAAGCGGCATGCTCTGTCGGTTTCATCTATACTTTACTTTTTCATGTGACAGAAGTTAAAAATAAGTTACCGATACTTTATAACAGTTTGGTATTCAATGAATGATTATCTCTCCGAATGACAAGACCTCTCTGGTTTACTTCACTGTTAACTTATTTTGTCTCAGAAACCTACTACCAAAACTTTAACGGTAGCTAAATTCCCCCTCGATAATAGTTCTGAAGATATTTAGTAATAGGAAAAATGTTGCAAACGAACAATACGCGATTCATACATTAGTTTCTTAACTTAATTAACTACGATAAAATTACACAACCTCATAAGAAATAAAGAATAGTAATCCTGAACGAATTCTATTAATGTCTGTGGAGATATATAAATTTGTTACAGTAAACATTGGACAGAATGAAATGAAAAACAGGAAGCATAAAAAGAACCTAAAAATATTTCGTAATGTTATTGAAGAAAAAAAAAAAAAAAAATCTTGAGGGCAGCATCTTTCAGGAACTCGTAAAAAATTGAATCTTCTAAAGTGCTTCTGCGACAGAATCACCAGTATCTCAAGGGATAGCTGTAGTAGTAAGGGTATCGGTTGAATTAAAAAAAAGCCTACAATTTAACGGGCGTTATGATAGAAAGAGATGAAGGAGTGAGTAACTATTAGCACCGTGAATCCATCGTTTTCGTTCTTCCTTCATCTACCTTCCACTGCTACAACAAGACGACCAATACTGAAACCAGGGTGCCTTTTTTTTTTATGTTGGTTTGGTTGGTACTGCCTTACACCAAGTAATAATACCATTGAAAAGGATGGACGGAGCGAGAGAGGACATTTGCCAACAGGCACCGTCACCACCAACATAAAAACTACCTTCCCCAACACTACCAACTATACCGCATGGTCTTCCATAATACAAAAAACCGGGTTCACAAAAAACCGATGAGGGCAACGACAATGATGTCGGCGATCAAGTTCGGAAAAAAAAAAGCTGTGGATGCACAGAGGATGCAGCAGAAATTGTCCTTTAAATTGACACTGGCCAAAGAACTTCTTGATGAATGTGTCGGACAAGCCTAAGACTGAGATTTGCGGATTAAATTACACCTTTTCCAAAACTTCACAATCAAGTCGAAGAATAAAAGTAGAGTCGGAATACGGCAGATCTCAGTAAAAATCGGTTCTCTAAATCGCAATCTAACTAATGACTGACTAGATGAACTATAATTGGCCTGAAATAACCCACACACAAATAATATGGTAGTGAATGAAGCAGATCATAACTGATGCTATCAGTAGCAGTCAAGACGGCAGTGAAATTTGTTGTTGGAAGAAAGCTGAAGATGAGAAGATGCCTAGTTGATATCAGGGTAATGTTTACATGTCCATATGTCTCGTTGCTCATCTGTATGTCCGCATGCGCCGTCTCAGTGAAGAGTTTTTCCACTGAATAATTAAAACCTTATGATTAAAAAACTAAAAAAAAAAAA